>SJYA01001566.1:1458351-1619297 GCA_006410615.1 Neotragus moschatus | reverse complement strand
TTAGATGATTTTTTCTTTTCTTTCTCATTCTCTCTTTTGTTAGTCATGTATGACTCATGAGACCCCATGGACTGTAGCCCACCAGGCTCCTCTGTCCATGGAATTTTCCAGGCAGGAATACTGGAGTGGGCTGCCATTTCCTACTCTATACACACTGAGTTTTATGACAGCATTAAAAGTATGAGAGATTGACAGTAATTATTTTTGGTTTGTTACAGAACGAATATGGGCCTGAATAAAGAAGAAATAAAAAATACTATGACTAAAATTACTGTGGTTGAGAAATTTAGGTAATTTACAGTACCAGTGTTCAGAAATCTTCCTAACTTGTATTTGGTAACTCAAGTAAACAGAATTTCAGTTAATCTAAGATGGATTATTTTACTTATGAAATTTCTCTGTTCACTTTTCTCCTCTTTATCCTGCTTCACAGCTTTTGGGTGTTGCCACATGATAAAATACCATATCAACTCTAGATGATTAGGCAGGAAATCTTCAAGTGTTGCTTTTTAGCAACTGTGTGAAAGGTAAGGCGTGGGAGAGGTCAGAAACTAAGGACTTAAATAAGCTGCTTTCATTAGAAATGAAACTCAAAAAATTATACACAGTTTCTCTTTTAAACATAGTCATATAGTCTATACAGTTTTTCCACTTAGATATTTGCTTAAAGATGTTTACCCACTTTCTTTGCCACTTATTTCTAAAAGATGAAAACAAGACAGATAAAACTCACCTTAGAAACAGCAGGGCAGGAATCTCTTCTCACTGTTTCTATTCCTTTTGCATCAAATACTGGGTCCTTTTGATCCAATGTTTCATACATGTAACCCACATACCTCTTTTTTGTTTGTAAGACACAGGGCAAATATACCTGTGATGAAATTAATAAAATGTCTCTCAATAAGCACTTTTCCCCCAACCACAAACATCTTATTTTTATATGCCTTTTTTTCTCTTTAACCAGACGTCAATTTTAAGAAAATTCTAAATACGGCTTCAGTTCAGTTCAGTTGTTCAGTCGTGTCCAACTCTTTGCAACCCCATGAATCGCAGCACTCCAGGCCTCCCTGTCCATCACCAACTTCTGGAGTTCACTCAAAATCACATCCATCGAGTCGGTGATGCCATCCAGCCATCTCATCCTCTGTCGTCCCCTTCTCCTCCTACCCCCAATCCCTCCCAGCATCAGAGTCTTTTCCAATGAGTCAACTCTTTGCATGAGGTGGCCAAAGTACTGGAGTGTCAGCTTTAGCATCATTCCTTCCAAAGAATACCCAGGGCTGATCTCCTTTAGAATGGACTGGTTGGACCTCCTTGCAGTCCAAGGGACTCTCAAGAGTCTTCTTCAACACCTCAGTTCAAAAGCATCAATTCTTTGGCACTCAGCTTTCTTCACAGTCCAACTCTCACATCCATACATGACTACAGGAAAAACCATAGCCTTGACTAGATGGACCTTTGTTGGCAAAGTAAACACGGCTTGCTGCTGCTGAGTTGCTTCAGTCGTGTCCGACTCTATTCGACCCCATAGACAGCAGCCCATCAGGCTCCCCTGTCCCTGCTTAGGGCCCAACAAATTCATGAACAACACTTGGAGGACAGAGTGAACAGAATGAGTTGCCTTTACTTGCACTACCAATTCTGCTCCTTCCTCAGCTGACACTGCTCTTTCAGAGTCAATCATCTCTCTTTAAATAATTAAAAAATTTCAGTAACACCTACATATGGTACAAATTAAAAAGTCACAAGAGAATATACAATAAAGAGTCTACCGTCCCCTCTATAGAGGCATCCTCTGTTACTGATTTCCTGTATGTACTTCCAGAGATATTCTAAGTAAATGTACTCTGCACTTTGCTTGCTTCATTTGGTAATTACCTTGGAGAAAATTCCATTCTCAACAGAAAGTTCATTTTGTTTTGTGGCTACACAGCAGTCCATTCTATGAGGGGGTAATAGATTCTGTAACCTGTTACCTACTCTGCATCATTTGGGATGTTTTCAATCTTCTGGAATTACAAGTAGTGTTCCCGTGAACAACCTTGCCTGGATTAATCCAAAAGATAAATTCCTTGAAGTGGAATTCCTGGATGAATGGGTGTGTGTCTCCACCCCTTTTAACATTACCAAACTGGTCCTTTCTTCTGCCCCAAGCTGTATCAGTAATCACATTAAATGTAGGTGGTGTAAAAAGTGTAAAAATGGTGTTAGAAAATGTGAAAAGAAAATGTGCCTTGTAAAAGGCAGGAATGATCAGATTAGATCCCATCAAAGAGATGCAACAATATGCTTTCTACTAGAAATCTCTTTTAAATAAAAAAGAATAAAAAGGTTAGAAAAAAAGATACACTTGTTAATACTAATCAAAACAAAGCTGGAGTGGCTATATAATATCAGAAAAAGTAGATTTCCAGACAAGGGGTATTATCAAAGATAAAAATATCAATTCATCAAGGAGATAAATAACCATAAATGTATATATAGCTAATAAGAAAACTTCAAAATACATGAAATATAAACTGGCAGAACTAAAAGCAAGAAACAGGCAAATCTGTGATTGTATTTGATACTTTGGCTCTCTCTCCTAGAAACTGACAAAGTCAGCAAAATTGTTACTGTTGGCTTCGACAACACTATTAACTAACCTAAGTGTTACTGTAGACCATTCCACCCAATAACCAGAATACACAGGGATTTTCAAGGTCACGTGGGAACATGCTGGGCTTCCTAGGTGGTCCAGTGGTTAAGAATCCACCTCGCGATGCAGCAGACATCAGTTCCATCCTTGGTTCAGGAAGATCCCACGTGCCACAACTCTAGAGCCTTTGCTCAGGAGCCCATGTGCAGCAACTACTAAAGCCTGTGCAGCACAACAAGAGAAGCCAATAGAACGGGAAGCCGTGCACTGCAACTAGAGAGTAGCCCCAGCTGGCAGCAAACAGAGAAAGCCCGCATGGTCACAACAAAGGCCCAGGAGAGTCCAAAAAAAAAAAGACAGACCATATGCTAGACCAAACAATGAACTTTAACAAATTTAAAAGCACTGAAATTATATAGACTATGTTTTTTCACCACATGGAATTAAAATTAGTAACAAAAAGATATCTGAAAATATTAAATATTTGGAACTTAAACAGCACACTTCTAAATAACCTATAGATCATTACCATTGAAGCACAAGATTCCCAGGTAGCTGCTGCTTCCCTGGTGTCTCTGGTAAAGAATCCGCCTACAATGCAGGATACTCAGATTTGATCCCTAGGTCAGGAAGATCCCCTGGAAGAGGAAAAAGCAACCCACTCCACTATTCTTGCCTGGAGAATCCCATGGACAGAGGAGCCTGGTGGGCTATATAGTCCACCGGGTGCAAAGAGTCGAGCACAACTGAGCACATACACGTACACACACATATATCAGGGAGTGCCTAGGAGTCCTGCAAGGGAATCTGTAAGAGGACCTGGCTTTCAGCTGCCCTGATGGAGAAAAAGGAATACTGACTTTATGAACAGGGATTCCCAGTGGCACAGCGGAAAGTTTGCCTGCCATTGCAGGAGATGTGGGTTGGATCCCTGGTTTGGGAAGATTCCCTGAAAAAGGAAATGGCAACTCACTCCAGTATTCTTGCCTAGAAAATCCCATGGACAAAGGAGCCTGCCTAATGGGCTAGAGTCCATGGGGTTGCAAAGAATCATGACTGAGCATCACCACCATAAGATATTAAAATAATAAAAGCACAAGATATCAAAATCTGAAGCTAAACTGATGCTCTGAGAGAAATGTACATATTTAAAGTGCTTATATTAAAAATTTATTTAAAATTAGTGATTCACATTTGTAAATTAACAAGACAGGAAAAGAGAAACAAACTAATCCCAAAGGAAGGAAATAATAAAGAGTAGATGTTAGTGAAATGGTTCTTCAGAAAGTTCTATAAATGGTTAAACCTCTAGCTAGAATGATCAAGGGGGAAAAAGAGAAAAACATAAATTATCAATATCAAAAGTAAAAGGTGGGATGTACCAGAGTTTACAGATACCAAAATCACTTTAAGGAAGTATAAATAATTCATGCCAATAAATTTGGTAACTTCAGAGAGATGGACAAACTCATTGACAATCACAAATTTTAAAATTGACATGAGAAGAGTACCTGAATTATTAAAGATATTTAAATTATAATTGAAAATCCTCCCTCCCCCATAAAATTTCTGGACTAGACTGCTTCACTGATGAATTTTATCAACCATTTAAGAAAAAACTGCACCAATCTTATGCATTTTTGTCTTTCAGAAAGTAGAAGAGGAAATACTTCTAACTTATGAGGTCAGTTTTTTTTTTTACCCTGTCCCCAAAGCAAAGACACATACAAGCAGAAAACAAAACCAAAAAACACTACAGATCAATATTCATAAACATATGCACCTCAATTCCTAACAGATGGTTTGTTTTCTTTGAGAAGTTGTACAGTTTATGTTTAGGCCTGTAATCTACTTCAGGTAAAATCTCATGTCTGCTGTTAGTTTCTAAGGACACCATGCTCTCCACTTTGCTACACAGGCTGAATGTCCACAGCATCACATTCTCCCAGAATTGCACTCATCATCACTTTTTAATTTTTCTTCCCTCTCTCACCCCAATTAGAATGCTCACTCTTCAAGGCAGCTACCAAACCCAAGTCCTCTCTAAATCTCTCCCAGCACAATTCTTGCTTCAGAGCAGGTGCATAATAAACATTTGGGAGTCATCTTTGGTTCTCATCTCCCTCTTCTCTTTTCCATACCTGCTCTCCTAAAAAAACTTTTAAAATTCCTGCCCATCTTTCTTTCTCAGTTCTCTTGAATTATTTTCACTAATTCATCCCCCTGCTTTAGTATATACAGGTTGTAAGAGGCATCCTGTCTTGAGATTCTTCTCTTCCACATCCATCTCCAAACTACTGTGAGGCCAATCCTCCCTAAGAGGCTCTGCCATGCTTTTGTACAGTAAACTTTACTGAATAAAGTTTAAACACTTTAGCTTGGCATTCAAGACACTCTGTAACCTGGTTTCAACTTTATTCTCCCAGATTTCTGCTGCTCTGTATTCCCATACTGTGCATTTCCAACTCCATATCCTTTTATTTGCCATTTTCTTCTGTGCAGGACTGCAGTGCCATGGCTGCATGGCTGAAATTCCAACCATTTTCTGAGACACACTGCAGCATTTACCTCCTACAAGGAGTCTCCCCACCTAGTGTAGAGGGACACAATACCTCCTGTTCTTTGCACTCTTATAGGGCTTAGAGAGACTGCTCCCTAAATTTACAATAAAAGACCATTTACATACATTTCTAATCTTCCCTTTTAGACTACTGGCTCTTAGAGGGCAGGACTGTGTTTTTGCATTCCACATCACTCCTAGTCAGTACCTTTTATGTAGAAAGAACTAAATGCACATTTCGTATCTAAGGTAAATTGAAAACAGTAGAAGGTCCTGTGCAAACTGCATTCTCCAAAGAAACACTCCTCTCAGACAGCCTTCTTACAGTGTAACTCTGACATTCTTCTCACTAAGAGACGGGGGCTTATGTTCCCTTTCATATCTAGATAGGCTGTGATTTGTATGATTCTGAGACTAGGTCATAAAAAGCAAAACACCTTTTATCTGGTTCTCTTTGGGCTGTACAGTCCTAGATCTCAGCTATCATGTTGTGAGGAAGAGCAAGTAGCCCCAGGAAAAGGCCACGTGTACGTGTTCCAGCTGGTGTCCCAAACAGGAGCCAGCATCAACCCCCAGACGTGGGAGTGAGCGGTGAGCAAGCTTCAGGGGATCAGTCCTGAGCTGTCAGCTAAGGACCCAGACATCGTGGAGCGGAGACATGCTATCCAGCTGTACCCATCCAGCTGTACCCTGGCCCATAAAATCTGGGAGCGTAATAAAATGGTGCTTGTTTTACACCATGAAGTTTGGGGCTGCACATCGATAGCTAAGTGGAACAGTCTTTTCATTTCTTTATATCAGATATTACTAAAAAATTTTTTGTGAAAACTATACCAAACTAATGGAAAAATACTTTAAATTTAATACTTTCACAGACCTGTATACCCTGAAAATGTATTAAGAAATCAGAAATCTCTAGAAAGTATGCGAATTTTAGAAGTGATTTTTAGTATTACATTTCTCTTACCTTTTCAAACTTCAGTTTCACTGGTTTAGGGTTGGTAGCAGTTACAGCTTCAGCAATTTCTTGCCCAATCTTAAAAGACTGCTCCTTAGTGGCTCCTTTCAGTAGCACAAACATACTAAGAGGATTAAAAATAGAGTAGGGTAATAAGGAAGTTGCAACAAATTCTCATCAATAGTAATTTTCCTGCCTAATATTATAATACCACGGAAAACCTTTCCCCCTTACTCTTCCTTACTCAGTTACTTCTATCTGAGCTTGCTTGTCTGATCACCCTTGCCTTGTGTACCCATGATATATCTCGTTACAGATCCTTAAAGCATCTGATGTTTCTAGTTTAGCTACACACAGATCAGTTAGCACAGCTGCCAAGAAGGTCCTGAGTCATTCTTACACATTTATGGCTTTTTATGACACACAGTTATGTCAGTCACAAAATAAAAGATGTGATTATAAAGAAATGGAAAATTTACTTGTGGTACGGGAGAAAATTTCCTTTCAGAACCACCCAACTTAGAAAAGAGCACAATACATTAAAACATGTTCGCCGAAGAACCGTCAAAAACACCAAAAGGCACAAAGAAAACAGCCACTTATACCCTACTGCTCAGATCAGACACCAGAAAACCAGCACATCTTTTGTGTACATCTTTACATCTTTTCTCATTTGGGATCACAGATCACAAAAGTTTAATAACTTTCCCCTTTCATTTAATAGTGTATTATGAACATTTCCGCACGTTTAGTTCTTTTACATTACTTTAACAGTTCTGTATTTCGATGTATGGATATTGTCATTAAATTTTTTTCTAATATTTCATATGTAATAGTAAACATGGCACACACTCTATGTCCTTAGAATAAATTCCTAAAAGTAGAATTTCTAGATAAACAGTATACATTAAAAAATATTTTCTGAAAGATAATGTGAAACTGAATTCCAGAAATCTTTTTTTTCTTTTTTCAGAAAGCTATTTCTGATGTATAATCCCACCAGGAGTATATACAGATACAATTTCCATATAATGAAATGAAAATACTTTAAGTGTATAGTTCATGAATACTGACAAATGTATAAGACTTGTGATGGGCTGAACTGTGTCCCTTAAAGTCCTATGTTGAACCCTAACCCCCAGTATCTCAGGATGTGACTATATTTGGAGACAGGGCCTTAAAAGAGATGATTAAGTTAAAATGTGGCTCTAATTTAGGTGGTTAGGGTGAGCCTGATCTGTTGTCCTTATAGAGGAACCTGAATAAAGAAACACCAAGGCTGCACATGAACAGGGGAAAGGGCCTGTGAAGACAAAGTAAGAGGCAGCAGCCTGCAAGCCAAGCCAGAGGCTTCAGGAGAGAGCACACTGACTCACTAATGCCTCCACCCTGGGCTCAGCCGGATTGTGAGAGAGCACACCTACTCACTAATGCTTCCATCCTGGGCTTCAGCTGAACTGTGAGAGAGCACACCGACTCACTAATGCCTCCATCCTGGGCTTCAGCCAAACTGTGAGAGAGCACACCTACTCACTAATGCCTCCATCCTGGGCTTCACTGTGAGAGAGTACATTTCTGTTTTTAAACCACCAGATCTGTGACAGCCCTAGAAAACTAATACATCTGTGTAACTACCACCAGAATCAAGATATAGGACATTTTCATGACCCCATGGAGTTCCCTTGTATTCCTTTGCAATAATTCTCCACTCCACTTTGGGTCCCAGGCAACACAACCTGCATTCAGTTACTATAATTTTGCTTTTTTCAAGAATTTTATATAATATACAAAGCTAATATACTTATGTCAGGATTCTTTTACTCAACATAATTTTGAGATAGACCCATATTGCTGAAGTAAGACTAACTTTTAAATGCTGAATAGTATTCCATTTTATGGATATGTCACATTTGTTCATTCATCCATTGACGAACATTTGGACTGCAGTTTTGGACTATCAATAAAGCTACAATGCAGAGTTGCATCAGGGATTTATGTGGACCGAAGCTTTCATTTCTCTTAGGTATATATCAAGAGTAGTACTGTTGAATCATATGCTAAGGGTATGTTTTAGTTTAGATGTAAATACCAAACTTAAAAAAAACAATTATTAAAACGTTTAGATGCAATGATGGAGAAAAGCGTTTATACACACATTTCTAAGTTCTAGAACAGAGAAAGCTTAGCTGTAGTAAATGAAATCAGCTAAATGGTTGCCTGGGGGTATAGGATGAAAACAAGGGACTGACTGCAGTGGAGCAGGGCAGAACTTCAACAGGGACAGAATGTTCTGTATCTTGACCAGAGTGGCAGCTGATTATACGTGTCTATACATTTTGTATGCTGAACTATATACACTGTGTACTTTGTTAAAAATTGTACCTTGATAAAGCTGATAAAAAGTTATAAATACTTTACAGGTTAAAAGTTATTACGATAGTATATATATTTGAGATTTTACCTAGCAGTGTCAGTAGGTTTACTTGAGTTAATCTATGCTCTTTGGACCACTTATAGTTGGAGCTAAGCTTCAAGAGAGCGGACCAGGATTAATGGGAATTTTTGGTCACTTAACAGAATTAAGGTGACTAGCCTACAAAGAGAGACTGTCTTCAAGAAGGGATTGTCATTTCACATGGGACAGAGAGTTGAGTGGGGTATTAGAATCACCCAGGAGGCCTTTTCTCAATTACACGCAGATTAATTTCCTGAGGGACTTTTTGCTCTAGTTCCCCAGCACCTTTCTGCTGGGCTAGACGTGTATGTTGTCAAACGTCCTTCCCTATCCTGCCTGAGAATCACTACTAGAGAGAGCTTCAATAGCTGACGGAAGTAGGTCTGTCCCACTAAGGTGGGACAAATATTGTTGAGAACCACAATTATATCTGCTCTTGAGAAAGAAACACCCCTTCTGACAGAGTAATTTTGACGCTTTGGTAACTGATCTCCCTTAGCTAGACTCCGTAAAATCAGCAGTGTTGAAACTGGAGGGAGCCAACGGTCATTCATCACCATGTATAAGATGTGGTCTGATGATAGTCTGAGAGAGGCTCAGGTGACTTTTTGATGGCCATGCAATCATTTAGGAGCATAGCTAGAAAGAGACTCCACATCTCGCTCTTGGTAAAGAACTCTTTCCTTCCATCAAGCATTCATCTGTTATCCCTAGAGCAGTGCTTCTCACTACAGTATCATTACTGTCTGCCCGCGCCACCCCCCCCAAAAATTAAAAGTAAATTTAATGAGAAAGTAATTAATAAGGAAGAAAATATTGTTGGGTATAGCTGATCTTCTTGGGGCCCAGATCTACCATACTATCAAAGTGGTTTGCTCCTCAAAGACCGATTTGTACTCTGTTGAGGCAATGTTACTACCGTTGAGAATGCATGCCCTAGAGTAAAGTGTCCTCATTCAGTATATTTCAGTAAGCATTACTGAATGAATCAGACGGTGAATGGTGATCAAAAGTTCTAATGATACTGCAAAATCATTTCATTGATTAGAATCATAAAAAAACCTGTAATATTTGATATAGTAGTGAAAGTTGCTCAGTCACGTCCGGCACTTTACGACCTCATGAACTATAGCCCACCAGGCTCCTCTGTCCATTGAATTCTCCAGGCAAGAATACTGGAGTGGGTAGCCATTCCCTTCTCCAGGGGATCTTCCTGACCCAGGGATCGAATCCTGGTCTCCTGCATTGCAGGCAGTCTCTTTACCATCTGAGCTCTATGTCTTACTAGTTGGGTGATCTCAGACACATTTCTTACCGCAGGGGAATCTGCTCCTAATGAGCACCTGAGTATGGGCCTTCTAGGGTTTTCTTCCAGCCACATGGAAAGTGACCCAAAAGTCCTTTTACAGTCTGACATTCTAAGTCTGTGTTTTTTTATTTGATTTCCTAAAAATCTTAAAGGCTAAACAACATAACTACAATCAGAATCATGCCAACTTCTGATTCTAGATGTGTGCTGTCAACCACTGACATTTAAGACCCTGAATAAAATTCAGTAATTTAAAGTTTTTCTCCCCTTCCCGAATTATTTTGTGAGGAGCTCTGGGAAACTGTGTACTAGTAATTTTTATTTTGCTAGACTTCTCAGTAGGAGTAGTTTTACAGAGCAGTGAAATACTCAGAGGAGTGGTTTCTGATGGGGAACAGTAGAGACTATGGATAAATGGGGCCTGGATAACTTGAAACTATCCCCACCTGTTGATAATGAAACAGCTGCTATGTGAAGGCAAGGTCTTATTCAGCATTAATATGATTATGCTGATTTTATACGCACAAAAAACTAGAGAAGATTAAATGCTGTTTAAAGATTAGCTAGAAGCTATTTTCAGTGATTACAAGCACTATTTCTGATTGGTCCACTGCACTGTAAAGTGACCAGAGCTCCTGAGGCAAGTGCTCTTAGAATGATCACACTGTGACTTTAAGCCTTTAAAATGAAAAGAAAATTTCAGACTCCAAGAAACTTGCATAACCCCTATACTCTAGAAAAACTTTATTAAGTCATATAAATAGGATATTACCATAAATAACTGGGCCCTGTAAAATATCAAAGTAAGCCAGGTTGAGGTTATTTTTAGGATTCAAAGGCAGTCCTATCCTTTGTCAGCTCATAGATAATGGGCTTTAGGAAGTCTGTGAGCCTCTGGAATCAAAGCAAAAACTGTATTTACCTATATGAACTGTTTATATAAGAAGGGCAACAGATTTTGGGGCCCATTGAAAAGTGAACCACTCATACCTTTGGCAACTGTCTTTCAAAAACAGTTTGATTATTTTAACATATATATTTAAATTCAGAGACCTGCAGCTATCTGAGGAATTCTTCACATTAAAAATTCTTTCTTTAAACAGACTAGACTCCTGTATATACAGTTTTTCCAGATCCCTATCAAAATACTTAGGGGTTTCCAGATGGCTCAGCAGTAAAGAATCCACCTGCCAATGCAGGAGATGTGGGTTTGATCCCTGGGTTGGGAACATTCATCCCTTGGAGAAGGAAACGGCAACCCACAACAGTATTCTTGCCTGGAGAATCCCATGGACAGAGGAGCCTTGAGGGCTACAGTCCAGAGGGTCGCAAAGAATTGGACACAACTAACCCACCATCACATCTACATACTTGCTACCTGGAGAGATGCCATGGGAATCTTCACAGTCTGCGGCTCACAAAAACTGCAGAGAACTTAGGTAGAATCTATTCTTAGGAAGGATTACCCTTAAGGCATTTCAAACACTGAAATGAGTATCTGAGGAGATGCAAAAGGATAACTGCAAAACAAAGTTCATTACCTGTCAGTATCACCATATACAACCCTGGCACCCCATTTCTTGGTATCATTCACCAGTTTAATAGCTCGTTCCAGAGTTTCTCTGGCTTTGTGAACAATACTATCACCAACCTGTTGGTACAAACACATTGGAAAAAACTTATAGTTTAGTGTAAGACAGTAGACTTTAATGTATAATACTTAATTTTCGTCACTGAATATTTCTAAAAATGAAACAAGGAGAAAAGCACACTGAAAACAAAACAAAATAGTCACCAGTGCCGTTCATTATTCCTTCTTCAAGTACTCAAGAAGAAAATGGGGTGGATGAATGATTTAAAAGAAGAAACCAAGCAATATACAGACTTGCCTGTGTGAATGTATCAGTAAGTACAATGGACTGCACTGTATACAAGGATAGCTATATTTGATCCTAGAAGAATAAACCTTATTTATTCAAGGACTTTCTAATATGCCTTTATACTGGCAGGAGACCACACTATGTATATGCATGTGTGTGCATGTATATCTTTCAAAATTTTTCTGTTGGTGTTACAATAATTTCTTTCAGTATCATTAAAGCACTCAAAGCCCATGCACTGGGACAACCCTGAGGGATGGGATGGGGAGGAAGGAGGCAGCGGGGTTCAAGATGGGGGACACATGTACACCCATGGCTGATTCATGTCAATGTATGGCAAAAACCACTACAATCTTGTAAAGTAGCCTTCAATTAAAATAAATTTAAAAAAAAGTTTATGCTGAACCTAAATCTCAGTGATTGGTTATACATAATTTTTATATTAATACTGCATGCAAGGAAAAATGCATGATTATATGATGGAAAATATATCACAGTGCTCAATTTAAATCAGGTAAGCAGATAAATGTCTAACAAGGGTTCTTTCAGTGGTGATTGGTGAGTTTTAACAATGATCATGGCATAAGCTGACAAAGCAAAAAAGATGGTGGATCTTGACAAATATGAGAGGCAAGCTAATTATACTTCATAGTTAAATAAATTAAGGAGGCTAGTACAGCACTGCTGCTTCATTTATTAAACTCATTAAAGCTAAAGACTGGGGAAACTGCTGTTCAGCATAAATGGAACATTACTTTTTAAAAGTTTTAAAGTAAAAATTATATACTTTTTCTTTTGCAAACAGTATATATAATGATTTTTCCCACTTTACTGTAAAATATGAATTATATGAACTAAATGTAGGATTGAATAATAATTAAAAGGCTGTTTAAAGATGTTTACAAAGGAAATATTAAGTATATGAACAAAGGAATAAATAAACTGATCACAGAAACTTAATTTGGTTTTTAAATTAAGATCATAAATCCTGTTGAGACCTTTTGTGCATTAGAAAACCTTGAGAATATGAACTACAACCTGATACATTAAAAGAATCAATCATGTCATCTAATTGAAATTCAAGTTTAAATAGAACATTAAATCTGTCTTTTGCCACTTTCACAAGATAAAAATATGTGATAGCAAATAGCTAAGTGGGCGAGCCATCCAGAATTAGAGTCAAATGTGATTTTGAGATCTACACATACAAATAAATACACACATACACTGATCCTAAATGTCTGCCTCCTGCCATCTGCTCTGACCCATTTAAACTACACCTGGAAGAGTCAGAACTTTTGCAGCTGGCCCTGAGGTCCATGCACTATGAAGAACTCAGGCATGGAGGGAAGGGCACCGTCAAGCACTGGGGGAGAAGAAAGGAGTGGGAAATACATTAACACTGATTGAGAAGAAAGGAGTGGGAATTACATTAAAACTGATTCTGCTACTCTGTGCAACAGTTACTAATAAATAAGATTACAGGGCTAAGAGAATGGATTTAAAAAGAAGAAAAATTAATTGGTTTCACAATTTACCCAATGCTTGGGATCCTAAAAAGTCCTAATAAGAAAAATACTTAAAGTAAAAAGTCTCTGAAAAGAATACTGGTAAGGATGTGAAGAAAAGGGAACCCTTGTGCACTGTTGGTGGAAATGTAGAACAACCATATGATCCAGCTATTCCACCTCTGGGTATTTATCTGAAGGAAACAAAAACTCTTAACTGGAAAAGAGTTAATATCCCCATGTTCACTGCAGCATTATTTACAATAGTCAAGACATGAAAACAAGCTAAGTGTCCATGATGGATGAATGATAAAGAAAATGTAGTTTATATACAATGAAATATTATTTAGCTATACAGAAGAAGGTAATCTTACGGTTTGCAGCAACATGGATGACACTGAGGGTATTATGCTTAGTATTTTTTTTTTTAACTTTTTACTCTGTATTGGGATATGGCTGATCAACAATGCTGTGGTAGTTTCAGGTGAACAGCAAAGGGACCCAGCAATACATATACATGTATCCATTCTGCCCCAAACTACCCTCCCATCCAGGCTGCCACATAACATTGAGCAGAGTTCCATATACTATACAGTAGGTCCTTGTTGGTTATCCATTTTAGATATAGCAGGATGTGCATGGCCATCCCTTCCCCCTGGCAATCATAAAAGTCTGTTTTCTAATAAGTCTGTGAGTCTCTTTCTGTCTTGTAGGTAAGTTCATTTGTATCATTTCTTTTTAGATTCCACATATAAAGGATGTCATACAATATTTCTCCTTCTCTGACTTGCTTCACTCAGGATGACACCCTCTACATTCATCCATGCTGCTCTAAATGGAATTATTCCACTTTTTTAACAGCTGAGTAATATTCCATAGTATTTATGTGCCACATCTTTTTTACCCACTCCTCTGCCAATAGACAGTTATGTTGCATCCATGACTTGGCTATTGTAAACAGTGCTGCAGTGCACATTGGCATGCAAGTATCCTTTCAGATCAAGCTTAGATGCATTCAGTCTATAAATTTCCTTCTAAGTACTGTTTTTGCTGATCTCCACACACTGATAAATTGTATTTTCATTTAGTTCAAAATAATTTAAAAATTTCTCTTCAGATTGTTTTCTTTGACCTGTGTGTTATCTAGAAAGCGGCTATTTAATCTCTAAGTATTTTGGGAATTTTCCAGCTATCTTTCTGTTACTGATCTCTAGTTTAATTCAAATCTGATCTGAAAGCAGAATACACTATATATATTCTTTTAAATAGTAAAAGGAGTACATCAAAGCTGTATATTGTCACCCTGCTTATTTAACTTCTATGCAGAGTACATCATGAGAAACGCTGGGCTGTAAGAAGCACAAGCTGGAATCAAGATTGCTGGGAGAAATATCAATAATCCCAGATATGCAGATGACACCACCCTTATAGCAGAAAGTGAAGAGGAACTAAAAAGCCTCTTGATGAAACTGAAAGAGGAGAGTGAAAAAGTTGGTTTAAAGCTCAACACTCAGAAAACAAAGATCATGGCATCTGGTCCCATCACTTCATGGGAAATAGATGAGGAAACAGTGGAAACAGTGTCAGACTTTATTTTTTTGGGCTCCAAAATCACTCCAGATGGTGACTGCAGCCATGAAATTAAAAAACACTTACTCCTTGGAAGAAAAGTTATGACCAACCTAGATAGCATATTCAAAAGCAGAGACATTACTTTGCCAACAAAGGTCCGTCTGGTCAGCTCCTAGATGTGTGGGGACCCTGATGACTGGGTCCACTGGGGTTTTTTCTCTCTCAGATTTGTTTACCCTGAGCCTCCAGCAATTCATCAGTTATGGTCCTATTTTAACTGTGGCACTGGTTCTCAGACTTGTGCTCTTAGATTATGCTCTGGTAAGCTGTGAGTCTCTGTATTCACCTGCTGGGCCTCTTCAGTTGTGGGCAGGGGTAACAGTTTACCCTGTGACGTTGCCTCTCCAACAGATCTAAGGAAAGTTGTTGACTCTTCTATTTGTTTGGCTTACTTGGTGGGAGGACAGAGTGGAGACTATGAGTTTCTTACATGCTGGACATATCATCAGAAGTCCCTTGCACAAGTTTTAGGAGTTTACTTTGCCTACTGTGAGCTGCCTGGGGACTTTATTCTTCCACTGCTTTTCCTTTGCTGAACTACTGCAAATATGGCATACCACAATGCTCTACCTTCATTTGGCATGAAAAGATCAACCAAACAAGAATACTCTGTTCTTTTCTCAGTTAGTGAATTACTGTATTACTCTGTCATACTACTTTGTATTTATGTCAAATTAACAACCTAATTTAGTAAATAACAATAAATTAGTCTTTTTAATGAAGTGTCTTAATTGATGCTTTTGAACTGTAGTGTTGGAAAGACTCTTTAGAGTCCCTTGGACTGCAAAGAGATCCAACCAGTTCATCCTAAAGGAAATATTCATGGGAATATTCATTGGAAGGACTGATGTTGAAGCTGAAACTCCAATACTTTGGCCACCTCATGCGAAGAACGGACTCATTTGAAAAGACCCTGATGCTGGGAAAAATTGAAAGCGGGAGGAGAAGGGGATGACGGAGGATGAGATGGTGGGATGGCATCACCAACTCAATGGAGATGAGTTTGAGTGAGCTCTGGGAGTTGGTGCTGGACAGGGAGGCCTGGCATGCTGCAGTCCATGGGGTCGCAAAGAGTCAGACACAACTGAGGAACTGAACTGAACTACTGCAAAAGAAAGGTTTTACTTTATATCTACCGGTATACTAGACAATACGGAATGTTTTTTTTTTTTTTTTGACATTTAGAGAAGACAAATGAACTAGCCTCAGATTTCTATCAATACATTAAAAGGAATTACTTAGTACCAATGTTACCGTAAACAATGCTATAACGGTGGCACAGAAACCTCATGCCAATAATTAGTATGGTCATCTAGACTTGCAGAAATGTGTATGCTAATTTATAAAATCATCATTAAATAGAGTTCTCATAGAGAAAACCTGCAAATCCCTAAGAATATGTATGTACATAAGCCCTGAAAGAAAAACTGATACTATGTCATGGAAACGTAACAGTTTAAAGTTTCAAAACAAATGCTTCAATGAACAGGTATTCATTTAATGCTGCTTTAGTCTTTTTTAAAAAAAGCTATAGTCTTGTATCACTTACCTCAATGCATGGCATTCTCCCAGAAAAATTAGCAGCTGTATAGCCAAATGTGACATTTGCTATCAGCTTAAGTCCTAGCTGACGTGCATCAAGCATTCGTGAAAGGGCTCTGTCCTGCTTGTAAGCCTTCATTGACCGCTTCACCATGAGTCTAGTCTTCAAAATCTCCTCAAGCATTCTTGGTAGCACACCCTTTCTTACTGAAGGCTATCATAAAGGAAGAAAAAAAAAAGAATGTTTAGATCCCATAAATATTATAGATTTAGATAATTAAGATGGAAGCAAAAAGTATAACAATGACCAACTGTCATGAATTGAACAAATAATCAAGTGGCCACAAGACCAGTGGCAGTCAATATAAAATCATCACATTTTCTTTCTTTTGAAGAGGGTTTTTCTCCTAAAAGGTTCCTGTAATGTTTATAAATCTACTGTAGCACTACTATGTGAGTTCAGAGACCTCCAGGAAGGAGGATACCAACTAGTACGTAAAAGACCATACGAGTTCAGAGGGAAATTTTGTCAAAACTTTGATCCAAAACCCCACTCTTTCAGAAAGACACACGGGATTTGTATCACTCATAACAAACCTCAGTTTTAAAAGATCTCATCCTAATGACCCCACACAGTAATCTGCATGGAACTCCATTTATCTACCTTGGAAGAATGATGAGCTGGGTTGACTCTGCTGACATTCAAACCTGCAGTTCCAGGGACTCTAGGTATTTCAAATCTGATGCTTAGACCACTAAGCCATCCCCTCCGGCCTATATTTATTAGCAATCTGGAAGAGGGGATGAATAGTGAGGTGATAAAATTTGTTGACGCCAAAAAAAAAAAAAAATCATTTGTATTAATCAAGTCTAGGGAGAATTTATGAGAACTCCACTAGGAATGAAAATCACAAAACAGTATTAACTTTGAGGATGATTCACAGACACGTGCAAGGTAATGCATGTCAGACTGAACAATTAAAACCTCAGGGATAGTATAATCACACTCCTGAATACTTAAAAAAAAAAAAAAAAACCACCTAACTTTCATTAAGCTTTACACATTGGGTCAAAATGTAGATGCAAGCTCTTAAAATGCTGTCAAATGGAGATAAAATAATAAGCTAGTAGGTATGTGACAATGAAAACATATTCTGACCTCTAATTCATTCTGTGTACCTTTTGAAGCAACCATGTTTATGTTAAGACATGACATGTTATTATGTTAAAATATAATATTTTCCAAAAGGGAATATATCCTGAACTCTCTTGGTAAAATTTTCCCTATCTAAATGGCTAATTTTAGAGTACTCTTTAAACACAGCATCCTTTGATTGGTAGAGAATGATGCTACTTTTGCTAAGTACACCAGAATGAATTTGAGGGCTAGTGGGGTCCATGCTACCACCACCAACTACTCTACTGTCCCATGATTCTTACAGACTCACTGCTAAGGAAACAGAAACAAAAGGAATGAAGTTGGCATATGAGAGGCAATATAATCTTCTCCTAGATCTCTTCCTACTTGCCTTTGATTTATTCATTCATGAGGCTTTTTAGTCTCTTTTTGAAAAGGACTCTAAGCCTGGGTATCTTCTTAAAAATATAATCAATAAATATATTAGAATATCACTTCTAAGACAGTCTTAATTTAAAATATATAGAACAGTTAGTAAAGTGTATGCTAAAGCGGTTTTAATCTTTGTAAGTTAACACAGCTGTGATCATCACGTAGCTATCTAAGTCGACCAGATTCTAATAGAGGGCAGGAGGTATATACGCAATCTATTTCTTGCAATAGTTCATTAAAAATTAAAATCTAACAAAAGATTTAAACCTAAATTCATGCAAAATAAGATCATTATTTTAAAAAAGTGATTTAAAAAGTTTCTTAGAAGATTTCTTGTATCTTTGATTTTTTTGAGATATTGAAGTAAGCTTTTTTTTTTGTATTACATGCCAACAACATCTAGACCATTAGCTCTCCAAAGGTTAAATCACAATTGATACCTTTCATTTATAAGAGAGTATTACCTTGACAAAAGCTATCCCATTGGGGGATACTGTGATATCGTGCCTAATTTGGTAAAGTAAATCTGGAGGCACTCTTAGAGAGGTACAGCCAAATTTGAACTCATCATACCTGTTAAGGAAAAAAAAAAAAATTAAGCAAATACTTTCTCAAATCACAGAACAGAGATTCTGGGCAATTTTAGGAATCTTTCTAATTCTACTGGAAATTCATTTTTAAACATCTAAACATGAATTCATATACTTAGTAATGTTTATTTGTTTAGTTACCAAAAACCAGTTATTTAAATACAATTCATTAAAAGAAATATTTCTTAAATGGCACTATTCTAAAATATATGGGGAAAATCTATACTGAAATACCAAATTTCATCTCAACATATGACTACTTTACACTAAACTACCTAACGAAAAATTTAAACCTTAAATAAAAAGACTGTAGGGGCTTCCCTAATAGCTCTGTTGGTACTGAATCTGCCTGCAATGCAGGAGACACAAGTTCAATTCCTGGGTCACGAAGATCCACTGGAGAAGAGATAGGCTACCCACTTCAGTATTCTTGGGCTTCCCTTGTGGCTCAGCTGGTAAAGAATCTGCCTGCAATGTGGGAGACCTGGGTTTGATCCCTGGGTTGGAAAGATCCCCTGGAGAAGGGAAAAGCTACCCACTCTAGCATTCTGGCCATGGAGAGTTCCATGGACTACAGTCCATGGGGTCACAAAGAGTCAGAAACTCAGAGCCAGACATTCAGTGACTTTCACTTTCAAAAAGACTATAAACAACTTTTTCAAATTCCTATTCTTATTAAAAAGACAAAATTACCAAGGCAATTTCCATAAAAGCTTTCTATAAGGAGTGAATATACTTTAGACTAAAACTATAACACTTGGTGTTAATTACACAAAAATATTACAAAGGAAGGCCATTTCTTATGAGAAAAAATTTGGTTAACATCAATAAAATCTAACAATTGACAATTTAACTTTTTAAAAGAAACCTATTTCTAAGAAAAGTCAAGAGGAAGTTACAGCGAAAGTTATAAGATCATAATCCTCAGACTGTTCCACTGAAAAGTGATTTATACCAACAAATTTTATATAATTCTTATTTAACAAGAGGTAAACAAGATATAACAAAATATTTAACAAGATATAACAAATATGTCTTCTTTATAAATGAAGAGTGAAACAGATAAATTGCAAGGCTGATCTAAATTTACAGTCTTGTTCATATGAGTTATCCAGCCATGATGCTGAATTAGTCATACAATGATCTACATACGCACACACAACTATAAAGAGTGGACCAGCCGTATTACAGCCCATTCATCTTGCTCAGAAGGCTAGTCTCACACGCAAAGAGACACTCAACGACAGTCTAAGTTTAGTAACAAGTATGACATATAACAAAATAATTGTAAATATGAAAAAAACTTACTTCCCCAAGTTTTCCACATGACCAAGGCAGGTGGAGAAACAGTAGTTGTATGCAATCACAATAGAAGGATACAGTGACTGGAAATCCAAAACGAGAACAGAGTTGCTATAGAAGCGAGACTCAGGCTCCATAATTAGGGGAATACACTGCGGGGCTCTCATCTGAGATCTCTGCTGTACACTAGGTGTCACAGGAATATAGTTCATTGGTTTAGCAATACGCAACATCATTGACTCCACACGGTACTGCAGGCAGAGAGGTGGAAGTAAGGGGAGAAGAAGAAACTTAAAGACAAATATACTGGTCTTCTGAATATGTTGAGAATCACGTGGGAGATGTTTTGTTCTTCAGAATACAGCTGCATGACTTTCTCACACCACAGTTACATAGTAATGGTTATTTAATCAGCTTTCATAACTTTTATAAAAACTATAAAATATGTCAAATAACTTATACAATAAGCCAATTTTAAAAAGACACAATTACATTTAAGATTTAAAGATAGCTATATCATAATAAAAGGAGAAGAGACAGCCGTACAATGTAACAATTTCATTGAAAAAGCTGGCCAATAATCTTTCAAAAACTTATTTGGGAAAATGAGAGGATGGCAATCAGGAGACTTGAGATGGATAAATGTTATCTCAATTTCCCAAGAAGGAAACACAAGGATTCCAAAACTGAAAGACAGGTAAATAATGGTCCTTCACAAAAATTAATCAAACAATTATTGATCGTTTATAGTAACAGCTATAAAGTGGACAGTCTGTAGTCTGAGGGAAAAAAAAGCACTCACAAAAACCAGTATGGGTTCCCTGAAATGTTCTCATATGGTTTTAAGGTATCTCTCTGCCTTTTATTATAAGCCAGCTCAAATAGGCTTTGAAACTCATGGGAGTATAAATAAGTAAAATCAATATAAAGCAATAAAATAAAATACAGCAACAAGTAATGCTAAAGTAATTAGAGCTCTAGGTTTGCTACATTTACTGAATTGGTAGACTAGGGGAATATTACAGACATAAAATAATTAAAATAAAAGATTTTATGAGGTTAAGGAATCTGAGTGATTTAATATAGTATCCCAGATGGCTTAGCACAGTGTTTATTTAACACACTAAAAGTATTCAAATAAATATCTGTTGAATACAAGCAGGAAATCATTTCAGCAAGGCATTTAAACAAAATCTTTCATGATATCCTTGGGAATCTAATTAGAGAGATATGAGTTAAATGGCTTCTAAGGTCCCATTTATCTTTAATATTTTAAAAAAGTGATACAGCCCATTTACATTGATTCCCAAATCCTCCTTCCTCTTTTTTTTTTTTTTTTAAATATTAGATGTCTGTTGGAAGTTTTGGAACTCCCAAAAGTAGGACTGTATAACAAAAGAGGTAGGCTTTCTTTGCCACTTCTCCAGTTCTAAGCAGATTTCAAAGCATCCCTAATCACAATGACAGTATTTAGGAACATAATATCATCCTCAAGGGCACAGCCATTTATTTTTTTATTACCATGTAAAATTCAGCAGTGGTCAAAAAGTTGGTATGGAGAGAAAATAAAAAAGCAAAGCTATTAAATGAAATTAAGCTTTTCCAGAAAACAAAATACAAGATTTGATTGTAACCAGCTACATATTAATTGGTACCAGAGACAAAGGTAAAAAAAAAAAAATCAGATCATCTCAACAGCTCCAAAGTATATCATTCACATAGAACTTTCAAGTGTGCAAGAAAATTGATTTCCTACCTGTGAACCCCTTGTCAGTACATGTAAAAACTGAATGCCAAAAAGTCTAGCCATTTCACTGGTTTTCCCAATTAGGTCCAGCTGTTCTAACATTTGGAGATTTCCACGGACACGGCTAATGTAATGATCAACCATTTTCCATCTGTTAAAAGAGAATCCATGCTATGAACATTTGAGAAACATTTTGGTACTTGAAACTAGTACATTTTCATTATGCCAAAAATTACCTATTAAAAGTGAAGTTATTTTAGAAGGGAGTCATGATGGAGTCTTTATCATAATATGTTAAGGACAGATAAAGATTAGAAAATTGCAGATATTTCAAAGGCATAAAACCTAGTGAAAATATGTAAAGTTCAAAACAGTACTTGTGATAAGATGATAAGGCTAATTATTTTCAATATTTTGCTTGATCTTACTCTGTTTTTGCACTGGCAAGCAGTAACACTCTCTTAGATGCCACTGCTGGTGATGCAATAATTACACAATTATATTATTTTATCTACAGGCTTTTAAAAAACATAGAAACTTTGAGTCATCATTGTTAATACCAGTCTCAAATAAAAGTATGCACTGGCGTCTTACGAGAAGAAACAGTGATTTGGTTGGTGGAGATTTAGAAATAATAAAACCACAAAGGAAAATAATATGACCACACATAAGGTAAACAAATATGTCATATCAGTATTTGCTGTGAAAATAGCAATATTCTGTTCTTTGACTTAAACCCTGAAAACCTCTTTACCCTACCGCTTTATAAATAAGCAAATAATAGGGCTTCCCTGGTGGCCAGTGGTAAAGAACCCACCTGCCAATGCAAGAGACACAGGTTTGATCCTTGGGTTCAGGAAGATCCTACATGCCGTGGAGCAACTAAGCCCAAGTACCACAACTACTGAGCCTGTGCTCCAAAGCCCAGGAGCTGCAACTATTGAATCCATGTGCTGCAACCACCGAAGCCTGCACACCCTAGAGTCTGTGCTCCACAATAAGAGAAGACACCACAATGAGGCCTGCGCCTGGCAACTAGAGGGTAGCCCCCTTCTCGGCACAACTAGAGAAAGCCTGTGCAGCAATGAGGACCCAGTACGGCCAAAAATAAATAAAACTATTAAAAAGAAAAAGCAATCAACAAAAACCTTCACCAAAGTTATGAAAGGAAGTTTTGATTTTAGTACTGTTATTAGACTATAAAAATGACTCAAAGATATACGATAAAGAATAAAACCTATTCATTTAAAGAATATTAAGTTTCAAATATATTGCAACTTTTAATTATGTGGGTTTTAAAACAAGATAGTCATACAATAATTCAGTAAAATTATTTAAAAACCTGTTCCTAAGACACACGATTAATCCATACAAAAAACGAGAAAGTGAACATGAAAAGAAAAAGAAATCACCCTATAATTAAAAAGATAATAAAAGTGTTAGTGAGGATGTAGAAAAATTATAACCCTTACACACTGCAGTGGGAATGTAAAATAGTACAGTTGCACTGGAAACAGTTGGGCAATTCCTCTAATTGTTAAAAACAGAGATTTAACAGAGTATAACTGACCAATTCCACTCATAAGTATATGTCCAAGAGGAATAGAAGTATTCACCTACACCAAAACTTGTACAAATACTCATAACAGCATTTTCAAAACAGCCAAATGCGTAAATAACTCAGGTATCCATCAGCTAATGAATAAGTACAATGTGGTACATACCCACACAGTGGGATATTATTTGGTAAAAAAGGAAATGAAGTATTAACGCATGCTACAACATGAATGAGTCTGGACTGTATAATCTGATGATTCCATTTATATGAAAGGTCCAGAATAGGCAAATCTATGGAGACAGAAAGTAGACTAGTGGTTGCTTAAGATGGGGATGGGGGGAGAAGGAGGTGAAGAAGGAAGAGTTGGAGAGTGATGGCTAAGAGATGAAGAATGGAAATATTCTAAAATTTATTGTGATGATGGTTGCACAACTCAGAATACAATAAAAACCACTGAACTGTACACTTTAAATGCTGAATAGTATGGCATGTGAGAGAATTACATCCAAATAAAACTGTTGAAAAGAACAAAGCAAACAAAAAAAAAACTTAAACTTTATTAACACTCAATTTTTAAAGTAAAATGAATAGAAATACTGTTCTATAACTTGCATTTTTTACAATGTATTATGACTATTTCTCCACATTTATGTATTTTTTATAGCTATTGAGTATACTACTATATGGTCGTAACAATTGAGTGGATTTGCTGAGTATCTTTTATTACTATAAACAATGCTGTGGTGAGCATTTTTCTTTTGGCCAGCCCACGTGGCATGCAGAATCTTAAGTTTCCCAACCAGGGATGAAACCCATACCCACTGCAGTGGAAGCATGGAGTCCTAGCCACTGGACCACAGGGATGAGCATCTTTGTAGTTAAGTCTATGTACAGATGCTTAAGTATTTCCTTAAGCTAAATTCCTAGATTTGGTCTTTTTAATATGAAGTGACACACTGCTTTTTAGATAATCTTAATAATGTACATTCATACTAGTAAAGTGTTTCCATGCATCTCTGTCAACACTAGGGATTGCAATTTTAAAAACTATTTTAGTTTGATAGGCAAAAAAACTATATCCCATTTTAATATGTATTATTTTAGATCATTCATATAATCCTTCAATAATACATACACCCAAATGTAAAGCTAAGATAATGCATATATGTGGATTCAGTCAGTTCCTTTAAAATATATTAAGTCCACTTTCTTGATTTTACTTGGCAAAAACATACTTATCATCCTATATAACACCTAATTAGATGTAGCACAATGTACATTTAGAACACTCTGGGGTTTATAAACAAACCACTGAATGTAGTTGTTAATGTTAAGTTTAATATCAAGTTTCATTTTATTTACTGGTATATAACTTCTCCTAAGCTTCCATTTCTATAAGGCTTTGATCCTAAGCTCAGTATTTTCTGTGATTTCACTTCACTTCCTTGAGATTCCTCAAAGGAGACTGGAGGACAAGTGGACATGCTCAGAAAGCAGTTACTTCAAATATAGCAAATTGTTTTTAAGGCTCAATCTTCCGATCCTCACCATCATACGGCCTTATAATTCAGTAAGCAGCTCTATTCATTCCTAACATCAGATACATTAATTTTAAGACTATGTTCTTTATACAGATATTTTCTAAGCTTATTAACGATCCATTTTACCTTTAAAGAAAAGCAGAGATGGAAACTTTCATTTCAGATTACAGAAGAGTAACTGGTACTAGACTAGCTCTCCTGGATAAGATTCAGGGTAATTGTTTCTGGGCAGTGAGCAATAGGCAGGGCAGGACAATGCTCCTTGAGAGAAGGGAAACTCATATGAAATGAGCCTCAGGTTGCCGAGATAAATTTCCTAAACCCAGTAGTACAGTATGCTAGGTCTGAGCAAAGTGTGGCTATACTGCTAAGCCGAGGAGACAAGAGTCTAGAGTTCAGGCAGGCTGTATCTGCAATCTGTGGGAAAGGGCATCTGTGCAAGGGGAAGGAGGTAGGAGTTAG
This sequence comes from Neotragus moschatus, assembly GCA_006410615.1. Lineage (NCBI taxonomy): Eukaryota > Metazoa > Chordata > Mammalia > Artiodactyla > Bovidae > Neotragus > Neotragus moschatus. The sequence goes on along the minus strand of SJYA01001566.1, from coordinate 1,594,045 downwards.
TAGTACAGATGGGGGTTTCTTGTGAGTGGCCCAGGACTATGCTGAAAAATGAGCAGGGAGAGGCTTACTAGAGAATAGCTGTTGGGGACCTGAGTCTGGAACAGAACTTGTAAGACAGTGTTGTAGTTGACGGTCTGGCCATGCCAGAGTGGAGAGACTTCATTAACCCCTTATGAACAACCTAAGCATCCAGCTGAGAGCTCAGAAAAACTATGTCTTGGGAGTAAGGCATAAAGTAAGGCCACTGCAGGCAGACCTAAAACCAAGCACTAACAACAGGCCTGTGGGATAGAATATGGACAGTGAGTCTTGTCAAGTTGGAGGGACTTAGAGAGCACTTTCAGCTTTCCAGAGATTCATCTTAACAAAGCATAAAAAGCAGGTATGCACAAGCTCAGATGATCAGCTAGTAACTCAATTGCTGGCTGGAACAAAAATAAACATGGTTCAGAGGAGGATAATAAAAATCCAGAATCTGTACAACAGAACATCAGTAATATCCACTACATAATCATGCAAAAAAACAAAAAAACATGACCCACAGTTAAAAAGCAGTCAACAGAAACTAATACAGAGATGGCCAGGTGCTGAATTTAGAAACAATTACAAGGCATGTTCAAAAATCTAAAGAAAAGATATTCAAAAAGTTAAGAGAAAAATACAATCTTAATGAGTGGATGGGGAAATCTACCGAATATAGAAACTATCAAAAGAAAAAAAACAAATGAGACTGAGGGACTAAAAATAACTGAAATCCAAAATTTACTGGTTGTTCTTAACAGAGGGTTGGTGACAACAGAAGAAAGTTAGTAAACTTAAAGACAGATCATAAGAAAAAAAATGAAGAAAAATGTACAGAGGCTCAAGGATCTGTGGGACACTATCAGCTAGTATAATATACATACTGAAATTATGGAAAACAAAGGAAAAAAGAAAAAACTTGAAAACAGCCAGGAAAATGTAATTCTGCTTCAGATGTAGAAAGCAGCAAAAGCATGTCACTCCAGTCTAACAATGATAAAAACCTGGATAATATATATAATCATTAGTTTTACTGAAGCCTAAAGTAAGTTAAGGTTGTAAAAGAATCAGGTGAACTAAATTTCATAGTTTCAAACCCACTGAAGGATAGACAGGACACATAACGTATTTCATCTTTGGCAGAGAACAGGAGGGAGCGGCAACTCATAAAAGCAGGTAAGAAGGAAACAGTTAACGTGTTATTAAACTCTTAAAAGTCATGTATGAGCCAGCATGACTATTTAGAATCACTGGAAACCATAGACACTAGGGCAGGGTGCACAGAAATGAAACCTTGCAACTTCCTCCAATCCATCTTTCATATGAAACCTTGAGCTGCTGTGGGACCAGAAGGAAATTCTCCAATCCTTAGGGTTTATGCAGAGATTCACTATCTTTGGGAAAAGAAGAGATGCCAAAGATGTCTGTGGCTGGGAGAAGGTTAGTAGTAAAAGCTGCACTAGAGGGAAGGGCAGGAAATCTCCCCTGTTCCAACTGTGGGCCTTGTACCAAGTAACAAGCAGCAGTTGTCTACACTATGAAAGGGGAAAGAAACATTCCAATCATAGCTTTCAGGCAAAGAAATACCACTGCAGAGGCAGGAGTAAAAACATAAGCCATTTTCCTCTGTGGGAGAGTCAGGACACCTGCTTGGACCAGGACCTGGCAGTGATGCAAAGCGGAGGCCCATCACCATCGTGGGACGAGCAGGAATGCTGAAGAAGCCTCATCCCCAAGGCCTAGGAGAACAGGAACTCTCAAAGACTAACTCTGGGCCTGGGGAAGTGAATAATCCCGTGTCCACTCTAAGCCTTACACAGGGTAACAACAGCAGCAGCCATCCACTCATTAAGCCTGACTTTTCCATACAATGGTGGAGAAGGAAATGGCAGCCCACTCCAGTATTCTTGCCTGGAGAATCCCATGGAAGGAGGAGCCTGGTGGGCTACAGTCCATGGGGTCGCAAAGAGTAGAATGACTGTTGACTCCTCAACAGAAACAATGAAGGCCACAGGAAAAGGGAATGTGAAAGAAAAAGAAGTCTCAACTCCAGAATTAGTGAAAATATCATTCAAATATAAGGGGGAGATGAAGACATTTTTAGATAAATAAAGGCTGAGAGAATGTTTCTAGCAGTCTTGCACTAGAAGAACTGCAAAGAAAACAATTCAGCAGTGTCTTAAAAGGTTAAACATGCTAATCATGTGACCTGGCAATTTCATTCCTAGAGAAATGAAAACGTATGCATACAGTTTTATTCACAACAGCCTCAAACTAGAAACAACTCAACTGTCCCTCAACAAGTGACTGGGTAAACTGTGGTATCCTCATACAAATGAATATTACTTAGAAATATAAAAAGGAACAAACTTTGGTTTGTGCAACATGGTTGAATCTCAACAAGCTGAGTTTCTTAAAGGAAGACAGACATAAAAGGGTAGTCTGTAAATAATTCTAGCAATACAAAGTTCTAAAACTGCAAAACTAATCTATAGTAATAGAAATTCAATTTGTACTTATGTGAATGGTTAAGGAATAGTTAGATTAATGACAGCTGTATATGGGAATTTTCTGGGTGTTAGAAATGTTCTTTATCTTGTTTGGGCTAGTGATTACAGTGTATACATTTTTCAAAGTCACTGCACAATATACTTTAAATGTGTGCATTTTATTGTATATAAATTATACTCCAGTAATAGGGCTTCCCTGATAGCTCGGTTGGTAAAGAATCTGCCTGCAATGCAGCCCAGACCCCGGTTCAATTCCTGGGTCAGGAAGATTCACTGGAGAATGGATAGGCTACCCACTCCAGTATTCTTGGGCTTCCCTTGTGGCTCAGCTGGTAAAGAATCCACCTGCAATGCAGGAGACCTGGGTTTGATCTCTGGGTTGGGAAGATCCCCTGGAGAAGGAAAAGGCTACCCACTCCAGTATTCTGGCCTAGAGAATTCCATGGACTGTATAGTCCATGGGATCACAAAGAGTTGGACACAACTGACTGACTTCCACTTTCATGACTGATTTTTAAAAAGAGATATTATCCTGTTCAGAGTTATAAAACATTACCTGTATAGATCTGTCTTGTTATCAAACCAATCTGATAAGACTCGAAAAGTAAAGAGAGGAAAACGCTGATGAAGAATATGAAAGCTCACATTTTCAAAGGTGTAGTTATTTAGAGCCACCTAGAAAGAAAAAAAAAAGAAAAACTCCATTATAATAACACTCATACTTACATGTGAATTTGTTTCTAAAAGATTCTAAATATTATTTCTAACTTTTCATATGATATGAAAGCTACTTGTAAAAATAATCTGTTACAATTTAATCACAATTAATTTAAAACTATGTAGACACAGCCTACTGGACAGAAATGTTTGTACTAAATTAATGTTTAATTGGAAAAATAATCAGACCTGTAAGATTCAACTTGGTCATATAATACTTACTTTAGAGATCCCAGTTCTTATCACTTCTGTTTATATCTATGCCAATACAAATACTGATAAACAGATTATTGTCAAGGAAGTTAATTTTTTGTTCTTCCCATACTTACTTTCTGGTCCTGGATGACAGGCTTATTAACATGCTCCCACAGATTCAAGAATGAGTTACCTAGTTAAAGGCAGGCATTCATCCTGCTAACAAGAATTACATCAATACTAAGACCCAATACATGGACATTATAGGGTCACTTAACTTCATCCCCAAAGCAAAAGATTAAAAAGAAATAGCAGAAATGTTTCCTTATTTTCTAAATATGTAAGTGAAAGCTGTGTTACTGGGAAAAGAATACTGGAAAAGGGTCCAAATTCATGAAAACATACCTCTAGCTAGATGATCTCTCATAAATACCTACAAGACACAGCAATCTAGACAAAGACAGTTATTTCACTGCAAGTGAAAATTAAGGAATCAGCAGTCACCATTCTTAGGGCAGCTTGGGGTTGTGAGGAACAGTTCAAATAGCATTTTACATTTATATATAACAATCTTCAAATACATTCTTTTCTACCTCTACAATCCAACAAGTACAAAACAGAGACTGAATGTTAAGCTCATCTCAGTCCGGTGACCCAAACTGGTCTCACTTTATCTACAATTTCTATCAATCTCCAGAAAAACAGCACCAAAATGTGGCATATTTCATGAAGTGTATGTATGTAACTTACACTTGGATACACAGACTTTTAAACTGTGGAATGAGCCTATTTATTATAAAGTCACCAGTATAAAACAGGTAATAACACATTATCTTGAAAATAAATTGCTACCATTTTTATAAAAATTGGTATTGCCCTGGAGTACTTCCCTCAAAAGTAAATGAATAACTCATTATCAAATCCCCATACTTGAATGACTCTTATACATGTTAATGAATATTTTAGTTTTAAAATTTTTTCTATTTAGTTTCATAGAAAATGGAACCAAATATCTGACCTCAGGTAATTACATGATTACCTAATACAGAGTTTAGCACTTCAGACCAAACCAATACTTCTTGTAGAGTATACATCATCATTATAACAAGCAAAAAATCTCTCCAGAAAAGATCACCTTGCAGCTCTTTCATTATGGGAAGACTTGAAGTCTCTCATGTAATAAGTTGATCTATAAGGATTAACTGGGAGATTCTGTGATCTCAAAATACACTTAAATAAAATTTTAGAAATTGGTCTGTAATACCTGAGGCAGATGGCAGACCTATGTTCTGAGTTGATTTTATTTCAAATAGATTAAAACAGATAAAATATTTATTTCATGAATTGGATTAAGGCTAAAATATCATAACCTTGTAGCACCCACTCTACTTTGGGTCTTATTAGTGTCATAAAAGTGTAAAAATGCTCAGCTATAATCCCAGCTATAAGTAAAATTAAAGGAAAGAAAACATGAAGTCTAAAATTAAGATACATGGAATGTTTCTAATCTTTAGAGTGGTTTACTCCACAAGTTTACATACGAATCTAAAAGTAAGAATTAGGAGTTTGTTATTTATTTTAGAAGGCAATCTAAGTGAGTTAAACATTGGAATAATGTACTATGTACAACAGATCAAAGCCAGAACTAATATAAAGGAAGAAAGTGGTATAGTCCTTGGCCATTTATTTACTGATAAAGGAATCGGCTGATAAGAGGTATGGTTACACTTTTCCATTCATAAAGTCAATGTGCAATATACAATGGTTACAAAACAGAAACAAATTCCTCAAAATGGGGAGAGTCAATCAGAGAATCACTGCAGGGGAGCCAGGAAATAAAGAGGAAAGGGACAAAGAGGAAGGAGACAATGAGGAAGTGCCTGGGCCCTATTATCCTATCACCTTACTCTCTCAGTTGTTCCTTACTTCCCCAGAGTCTTCTATTAAAAATTCTGATTGACATAAACTTTATACAGAAATGCCAGGCTGGATAAAGCACAAGCTGGAATCAAGATTGCCGGGAGAAATATCAATAATCTCAGATATGCAGATGACACCACCCTTATGCCAGAAAGTGAAGAAGAACTAAAGAGCCTCTTGATGAAAGGGAAAGAGGAGAGTGAAAAAGTTGACTTAAAGCTCAACATTCACAAAATGAAGATCACGGCATCTGGTCCCATCACTTCATGGCAAACAGATGGGGAAACAATGGAAAGAGTGACAGACTTTATTTTTGGGGGCTCCAAAATCATTGTAGATGGTGACTGCAGCCATGAAATTAAAAGACGCTTACTCCTTGGAAGAAAAGTTATGACCAACCTAGANGCACAAGCTGGAATCAAGATTGCCGGGAGAAATATCAATAATCTCAGATATGCAGATGACACCACCCTTATGCCAGAAAGTGAAGAAGAACTAAAGAGCCTCTTGATGAAAGGGAAAGAGGAGAGTGAAAAAGTTGACTTAAAGCTCAACATTCACAAAATGAAGATCACGGCATCTGGTCCCATCACTTCATGGCAAACAGATGGGGAAACAATGGAAAGAGTGACAGACTTTATTTTTGGGGGCTCCAAAATCATTGTAGATGGTGACTGCAGCCATGAAATTAAAAGACGCTTACTCCTTGGAAGAAAAGTTATGACCAACCTAGACAGCAGATTAAAAAGCAGAGCATTACTTTGCTAACAAAGGTCTGTCTAGTCAAGGCTATGGTTTTTCTAGTAGTCATGTATGGATGTGAGAGTTGGACTATTAAAAAATGCTGAGCGCCAAAGAATTGATGCTTTTGAACTGCGGTGTTGGAGAAGACTCTTGAGAGTCCCTTGGACTGCAAGGAGATCCAACTAGTCCATCCTAAAGGAAACCAGTCCTGAATATTCACTGGAAAGGCTGATGCTGAAGCTGAAAATCCAATACTTTGGCCACCTGATGCCAAGAGCTGACTCACTGGAAAAGACCCTGATGCTGGGAAAGACTGAACGTGGGAGGAGAAGGGGATGACAGAGGATGAGATAGTTGGATGGTTATCACTTACTCAATGGACATGAGTTAGAGTAAGCTCTGGGAGTTGGTGATGGACAGGGAGGCCCGGCGTACTGCAGTCCATGGGGTCACAAAGAGTCGGACACGACCGAGTGACTGAACTAAATTGAACACATATTTATAGTGAACCCATGAATTTTAATGTATGTATACATCCATGTAACCACCACATAGATGAAGAAATTTCTAGGGCACTGGAAGGCTGCCTTGTGCCCTTTCCCACTCAGTACTCACCAGTTATAGACTAGGCTTGTTCATTTTAAAACTTCATATTTCCATACTTTAAATGGAAACATTTAACATGTACTATTATTTATCTGGTTTCTTTTGGTCAAAATTACCTTTGAGATTCAATAGCTGTTCAGTGTGACAATATTCCATCATTCTTCATTGCTAAGTGGTATTCTTTCGTTACAGCTGCTTACTCTGCACCCTACTACACACCCATTATTGGTGACAAGTCTATCTCCCATAGTGTTCTTTGACAGCAGCCACATCTCTGTACCTCCTTCCCACTCACTCCTCATTCTGCACCAAGACTCAACAGTGATCTGTCTTTCCTCTAAATGTATATATCATTTATGTTTCATTTGGCTCTTATACGCCTGTAGGGTCAGTAACAGATGGTCTATCAAAATCATATATATGGGAGATATGTATATACATACACATCACTGCCCGCCCCAACACTCATTTCAAACATGCTCTCTGTCCTCAGAGAACTTATTGACTACTCCTCCTTAGCATCTGATTCCTGTTTCTCAAAATGTTTTCATTCACAAAAATGTTGTGCTTGCATCCACCCTGCTGGCTCTCTCCACTTACTTCTCAGTGATCTCATCCACACTCTAATGTGACTTCCAAGGCTGTACCTCTCATCCAGACTCTACCCCATAATTGAGACTTTCCTACTTAAATGTCTGCTGAGTATATTTATGTGGTGTATGACTGATATTTCATGCTCGTTATTCTTAATCTTCAGTTTCCCATCTAAACATGATCTTAAATCACCTATGTCAGAACCCTGATAATCATTCTCGACACATCTTCCTCTTCATCTTTTGGTACATCCAATTCTTGCATACTCTCTAAACTGTTTTGTGAATCCTGATATCACTGTCAACTTTCATTTGAGGTACTACAATAATGTTCTTACTGGTTTCCTTACCTCTGGTCTTCTCCCCTTCTACACCACTATCAGGAGACAAGTCTCTGAGATAAAATCACACCAGTGCCTCTGTATTACCTTAACCAACCCAATGATCATACTCTGAGATCTGTGATTACCAGTAATTGTATCCTCTCCATAATTTCATGCAACCCATCCTCTTAACACTGTCTCCTTCTCGTTTACTCCCATTGGTGCCTTGACCTCTTTGCTCCTAACCTAGCTCAATTTCACAGTCAATTATCATAATCCTAACCTCACACTAACATTTGGTTCTCTGCCCCCTCTTGCTTCCTTTGTAATTAATTCAATTTTAGTAAAGCCATAATTCTTTGCCTGCAAGCTGTGATGAAATCTAAACCTCTGTTACTCTGCACTTGTATCTGTGAATCTGAACACAGTTGGCAGGTATCACTTTACTTTCCTGATGCAAATCTCAATTGGGTAGTCAATGCCTAGCTTCTATATTTTCTTAATTAACCACTCTCAAATTCCCCTAGATGACACTTCTCTCTTCAGACCCAAAGAGCCCCTCCAATTGCTCACTCTCAGCTAAAAACAGTGGTTCTTATTTCAGAGAGAAAACTGAAGCAAGGGCTTCTCTTGTGGCTCAGTAGTAAAGAATTTGCCTGCCAATGCAGGAGTCATAGGTTTGATCCCTGACCTGAGGAGAACCCACATGCCATGGAGCAGCTAATTCCATGCGCCACAACTATTGAGCTTGTGCTCCGCAAGGAAACACCACCACGAGAAACCTGTATGCCACAATCAAGAGTAACCCCTGCTCGCTGCAACTAGAGAAAAGCTCAAGCAGCAACAAAGACTGCTAAAATAGAGGAAACAGCTATACCCTTAGTCTTAATTTGATATAAAACTTAACTTGATCTAAATCTAAAACAGATCTGCCCAGATCTGTACACTAGACATGGCATTCTGTAATAGCTGTTGAATTGAATCAGTTCAATATTTGTTGAAACTGATCTATTTCCAACCTACTTTGCAAATTTTAAAAAGCCTGGATTAAGTTGATATCTGGAAGTCCTCTAAATAAAATCCTTTGGGGGAAGAGTCACTTATTCTTTCATTCACTCAGTCAACAAGTATATCATGAGCACTATTAAGAGGCACTTTGTTACTGAGGATTCAGAGTCTACAGGGAATAGCAATAACTCTATATTAAAGTTATACAGGACAGTGAAAACTATTAATCGTATATTTAAAAAATAAAATAAATTTTAAATCCAAAGTAACATTAAAAAAAAAGATTTCCATTCAGCTATAAATTATATCTGGGAGGTGCAACTGTTGTTGAAATGTCCAAGAAAGAACAAGGGGACTTCACTTTCACTTTACAAACTCTTCTGTTTTTTTAAAATAGAAAATATAAATTATTTTTAATAAAGAATATATTAAAAACAAATATAAAGATTAAAGAGAACAATAATAGAGTTAGAAATAGCTGAGTGCCATAGGGAGATACAAAGAAATAAGATAAAAAGGAGCTTCTGGAACTGTTTAAATCCAGAAAAAAATAGTCTAAGGGCCTCTAATATAAAGAAATTCTTAGGGCCAAAATCTAACCCTTAAAATTCTGTACAACTTGAGATACAAGACAATACTTCCCACAAATGTACTCAGAATTTCACGGAAATTTCCAAATTGCCACTTTGTGTTAGAAAAAAGTAATAATCTAATTTGGCTCATCTAGGAAAGTTTGAGGAGACCAGGATAAATTACCCTACTCATAACTTTCTCACAGTTGTTCCTCACAGATACAAAAAAAAAGAGCAGAGATGTTATATATTCAGCCTAGAGTTAGAGAAAGCCCTTGACCTTGAATTTTCTGTAAGGACTAAAGAAAGCCCTGAACTTTGAAAAAATACTTATTCTTTAAACTGTGATTAAAAATATAATAATAATAAACTGATTTTTTAAGCTAATAATTGATAATTGTTAGAGCTGCCTTTTGGATCTTCAGGAATGAAAAGACCCCTAAAACTAAGACTTGATTTAATTTTGTGTTTATATACTTATGTGTTCATTCTAGGAAATATCAAAGACTGAAGTTTGAAATACATAATAGAATATATGAAACAAATACATCATAATCTCTGTACCTTTCATATCCTGTGCTGTGTCACCAGGAATTGCAGTTGACCCTTGAACAATACAGGGGTTAGGGGCACTGACCCTCATTCAGTTGAACAACCTGTGTATAACTTTACAGTTAGCTCTTCATGTCTGCATATCTGCATTGCAGATTCAACTAATCTGCAGACTGTATAACATTGTAGTATGTATTTATTGGGGTAAAAAAATTCACCAATAAGTAGACCTGTTCAATTCAAAGCTATGTTGTTTGAAGGTCAACTGTATTTTTGAAATCACTGGGGCATTACTGTGCTGACAATATTCTAAGAAGAAACAACAGGATAAAATTATCCTCAAGTAGATAAATATATGGTATATTTTCAAATTAGATAAAATGTGAGCATAACTTCAGGCCTATGGTGCAGAAGGGGAATAAAAATCGGAAGGCTTTCCTGCTGGCTCAGTAGTTAAAAAAAAAAAAAAAAAAATCTGCCTGCTAATGCAGGAGACACAAGTTCCATCCCTGGTCCGGGAAGATCCCACATGCTACAGAGCAACTAAGCCTATGTGTCACAACTACCGAGCTTGTGCTTAAGAGCCCGGGAATGGCAACTACTGAGCCCACATACTACAACTACTGAAGGCTTTGTGTCCTACAGTCCATGCTCTGCAATGAGTGACCATAATGAGAAGCCCTCCCACCTCAACTAGAGAGTAGCCCACACTCACAACAACTAGAGAAAAGCTCAAGCAGCAAAGAAGACCCAGCACAGCTATAAATAAATGAATGAATAAATAAAATTATTTTTAAAAACAAGAATACCTAAATTTGATATAAAGAGTGTATTTCCTTATCTGGAAGAATTACTGTGTGATAGGTCCCAAAAGAATTGCAGAGAATATGCCTGGAAATTCAAATTTTTATATAAACCTAGAAGAGCCAGAAAAGATCACAACAAATAAAAAGTGTACAATAGAAATAGAACGTAGTTTCAAAAGGAAGTAGTTGAAGAATAGAATCCTCTTTAAAATATAAACATTTTATCTGATATTGTAAGTCCAAAATCTGAGAATAGACCAATTTATTGTAGATATTTTTTTTCTTACATTTTTGGTGAGTGATTGTGTATTAGTAAGATAGTTGCATATTAGCAAACTCCTTATCTGGGTCTCCAAAAACTCAACTGGAATGTGCTATTAACTATTTCCAAGTACTGTCCTTCCATTATTTTTTGTTGAGTTGCTAAGTTGTGTCTGACTCTTTTGTGACCCCATGGACTAGCCAGATAGGCTCCTCTGCCCGCTATTTCCTTCTCCAGGGGATTTCCCTGATCCAGGGATCAAACCCATGTCTCTATCATTGGCAAGTGGATTTTTTACCACTGAGCCATGAGGAAAGTCCCTTTCTAATTCACCTAGGTTTTAAATATCCTAATTTCTAAAAGTTCTTTCCCATGTGTACACTAAATTTTTCTTACTGTAATAAATTTAAAAGGCCAAGTTGAATTTATCTGGCCTTGTGTAAAAATGACTTCAGAGCAAAAAGTGATACAATTATACAACATTCCATAGATACAAGATAACATTTTATGACAGCTATAGATTTACATAGCTGTAAGTGCTTAGACAGAAACAGGGAAAAAATCATCAATAATGAAGTTAAGTACTTTTATAGCTTTGCATTTTAGAAAGTAGTCTTTGTTTTTGAAACTCTTAAGTATAATAAAAGTAATTCACAAAGAAGCATACACTACATAGGAAGCTATACTAATGTTCTATAATGATTAAATCATTACATTGATCTAATCTGTTACTTCCAAACCAAATATCAGATAAAGTACCTTACCTCATTTCTCATGATTCTCCAAAGATTTAGTGTAATTCGGCCAACAATATTTATCTCACTCATTGTATCTGATCCATACTCATCTCTTTCGGCTGCAAATCTATTCTCAATTTTGTCATCTATAGAAATGAATACAGACTGCATCAGGACTCACAGAAATCAAATTTCCAAGTGAACCATAAGAAAATGAGAATAATAAAAATGAAGATGAAGTATAAGGATTAAACGTAATTCAGTCTATTTTGTATCTGACTTAAGAGAATAATCATTATTTTGATAGGTTTTTCTGTCCTCTTTCAGTTATAAAAGAATTTTATGAAATAAATGTATCTGAAAACTGTACATATTTTTAACAATAAAACATATATATACACACGTATTTTAAAATAAATCCTTTTCTCTTTAAATATGATAATTACTGGTACTATTTTTATGAATACCTAATATCACATCATTCTTTGGTATTTGGATGAAAAACATTTATTATGAAACTTGTCATCTCTTGCAAAAAAATGGTAGAATTTTTAACCTAAACAATTCTCTGAAAATTTGTTGACATTAATTAACGATGTTCGTATTGAGTATGAAGTTCTATTAACTATATAGAGAGAACTAGTTGAAGAGTGCCTCTTATAGCATATAGATTTCTGAGTTTAGTTTCTAAGTGATAATTATATCTAGAACAGAAATCAAAATGTGTTTTAGTATATAACACAGGGTATAAATGAATGCTGTTGATTAGAGGCTCTGGAATAATAAGTATATTCATCGACTCAATGGACATGAGTTTGAGCAAACTCCAGGAGATAGTGAAGGACAAGGAAGCCTGGAATGCTGCAAGTCCATGGGGTTGCAAAGAGTCAGACATGACTTAGCAACTGAACAACAACAACGGTATTTGAATGTCTGTTGAGTCCAAAAACTTTACTAACATTATTTTATTTTAAAACAGCTACTTTATTATGTTTGTACTATAGTGCAAAATAAAAATTACACTTTCTACTCAGAAATGTTTTATCTTGCCCCAGGTCATGTAGTAACAAAAACTAGTATTCTAAACCTGGGTTATTTGATTATAAAGACCATGTAGACACACTTACCACTCTTCTTTATTTTAGAGACATAATGCTTAAAAGATTTTTTCAAGTGTATAGCAGAGTGATTTAGTATGTTTGTAGATTATATTCCATTATAGTTTATTACAAGATAATGGGCATAATTTCCTATGCTCCACTGCATGAAACTAACACTATATTATAAATCAATTTTAAAAAAGGTTTCAATGTGACACCTACATAATGTTTATTACATCCTCAGGCACTGTTCTCAGTATTTTACAATCACCCTATGAGATGGGATATTACATCCCCATTTTACAGATGAGCAAACTGAAGTATCAATAGGTTAAGTAACCTATCCTATTGGCCATCCAAATCCTGTTGGCCAGGGCTTGAACCCAGGTAGTCTTTCTGCAGAATGAACTCTTTACCACTAGTGCTCTTTACTATGCTTCCTTAAATCATGCCCTTCCTACTGTTTCATGCCACCTCATAAACGGTTTCAGCAATGTTCTGAAAGGACAGGAAGTTTCATTCATTATTCTGAAGTCATATACCTTGTTACAAATTAATCAACTAGCAAGTGCACTGAACACTCATGCTGCCTATCCTCAATGTTCAGAACCCTATCCCCAGTGAAATGATGAAAAAACTGAAATGTATCACTATTCCTCGCTCAAGGGACACAGAAGCTACAAAAAATTAATTCCATGAAAAGCTAAAAGCAGCTATCTTTATATCCTAAGATTTTGCAAAGCTCAAAATATTTGCTGTCCTTGAATCTTCTAGCTTCAACCCTTCTCTTTCTATTTACCAACACTTTGGATATTTTGTTGACTTCATAACCCCTTTTAGGAGGTATCTTGATTGGTTTTACTAATTTTGTATTTGACCTTTAAGCCTCTGGAACTATATGCTACTTTTGTCCTATTCAGACTTGTGTGTGTGTGGGGGAGCCTTTAAAACAAAGTTATTAAAAATTTGGTAACTATAAAGAAAACATAATTTTAAAAATGCTTAAAAAAACTAATTTTGGTATGAATGTTATTATTGTCTCCCTCTTCAATTAGAACAACACGTTAAGAGGAACAGACTTCAAAATTCATGTAATTTTTTAGCCTGCTAAGGCTACTGCTGCTAAGTCACTTCAGTTGTGTCTGACTCTGTGCAACCCCATAGACAGCAGCCCACCAGGCCCTGCCGTCCCTGGGATTCTCCAGGCAAGAACACTGGAGTGGGTAATTTTTTAGCCTGACACCCCCCTCCCCCAAAAAACAACAGTTAGTGTTTCTCTACCATCTCCTCCTTCCTCACCAAATAGATAAAACATAGAAACAGACAAAATAAAATTATGGTATGCCAAGTCAAAGAAATGTTTTGTACTTCATAATGATTATAAAGACTATCTCATAAAGCAGAAAAATGCTTATGTCAAAATGCTGGGTAAAAATGGGATATATGTATGATTAAAGTTACATAAAAAAATAAAGACCTGTATTCTTTTTGTTGTTTGTTTTTCAGTCACTAAGTTGTGTCCCACTCTTGTGACCCCATGACCTGTAGCCCGCCAGGCTTCCCTGTCCGTGGGATTTCCCAGGAAAAGCAAGTTGCCATTTCCTTCTCTAGGAGATCTTCCTAACCCAGGAATCGAACCCATGTTGCCTATACTGGCACACAGATTCTTTATCACTGAGCCAGTAGGGAAGCCCAAAAGACCTAATGTTCTAAAAAGACCTATGTATGTATATGAAAAATGACTGAAAGAAAAATAAACAACAGATATACTAACGGTATCTACAGCAGTGATTAAAGCATTTTTCTTTCACTTTTCTTGATTTTCAAATTTTTATATAATGTAGTTATGATAATATCTAGAACTTACACAATTTAGTATTAAAAATTAGGCTAAAACAATAATCTTGTCTTTATTTATTCGTAATTTGCTCTGTAGCTGAACAGAAAAACATTCACAGTGTCCTACCTGGCACCCGAGAGATCATCTGGCATAAGTCAACACTTAGTGCAGCAGCCCTCTGTAAGAGGTAACCCCAGGAATGCATCTGAATCTCATATCCTAGAAGAATATCAGGATCATACCTGAAGAAGAAATTAAGAAATTAAACCTTATTTGCTTCTTCATTAAACAAATTACAAAATTAAAAATCTATTTTTTATTATATTTCTGAGGTGGGAAAGGGTGATACAGTGTTTACCTATAGAATTTCTATATAGGAAGGAATGGGGCATTCAGAGTTCTAAGTTTGAAGCTACTTTTGTAAAGCAAAAGTAGTTTCTACTTAGTTTAGGTGTTTACTTAATATGACTTAAGAAAGAGGCTGCTAAAAATTGGGGTGGGAGGCAAGCATTACCAGTTGAATGCATGAATGAAGGTAAAATTGAGATATAATGTGGGTAGGGGTGGGGTGAAGTATGAGGGCATGTGTGGATACTGTATTTTGAAAATGATCTCCCAGGTCATTCTGTTGTCACTTTCTACCCCTCTATGCTCTACTGTCCTTGAACAGTAGTAATGCTGAGAAAGAAAATGGAAACTTCTTCCTTTTCCCTCTAATTTTAGTAAAGACTTTGTCCTCACATAAAGAAAGGCCTCGACAATGTCAAGTTTGCCTTTAAACTTAAGAGAAAGGTGACTTAGTTTAATGGAAGAATGAAATATTAATAGGGGTGAGATTAATGTGGGGAAGCTGAACAGCAAAAACTAGGCAAAAAACATGCTCACTGTGGTCACACAGTTGCACTGGTAGACTGAGCTGACAATCTGCATCTGACTCAGAGGGAGCCATTTTGTACTTATGAGGACTTTGACAGTGACCACCATAAAAAAAAGTTTGATTATACAACACAAAAAAATAGCATGAAGATTTACTTTCATAGGAAAACTGTGTGGGCAAGACAAGAACTGATTACAGTCTTAAGTGGAGAACAAAAACTTTTGAGCAAAAAATACTGCAATGCTATCAAATCAGAAGCTCTAAATTACTCTGATTGTTGTGCTGTGCTGTGCCAGTCAGTCATGTCCGACTCTTCGCGATCCCACGGACTGTAGCCCGCTAGGCTCCTCTGTCCATGGGGATTCTCCAGGCAAGAATACTGTAGTGGGTTGCCATACCATCCTCCAGGGGATCTTCTCAACCCAGGGACTGGACCCAGGTCTCCCGTATTGCAGGCGGATTCTTTATTGTCTGAGCCACCAGCAAAGCCCAAGAATACTGGAGTGGGTAGCATACCCCTTTCTCCAGGGGAACTTTCCAACACAGGTATCAAACTGGCGTCTCCTGCATTGCAGGTAGATTCTTTACCAGCTGAGCTATCAGGGAAGCCCCTGATTGTTGTATTTGTAAAAGTCAAAAAGCAGAGTGAAAGATCACAAAAATTTGTAAAGTTGGGTTTCACATAACTGCCTTCAAAGTCATTCTGAATTATGGAATGACCAACCTGCCCAGATTATATCACTTAAGACTTCAAGTATCATCCAATGTCTATAGTATAAGATTATCTCAGTCTACTAACGTAAGCAGTATTTGGCTACTCTGCGATCGTGGCACAGATCAGATCTATGGTACTTCAATGCATCATGGACAGACCAGATCTATGTTTAGAACCATTTTCTAATATTCTGTCATTCTTCTATAGCCATTTTCATTAAAAGGGTATTTAATTACCTTAGTTTGTACTTTGACAACAAAAATAAGAGTATCACATATATGTCCCCTTATTTTTAATCCTGAAAGATTTAGTGGCTGACATCAAAAGAACTAGGTTTGAACCTCTGCAATAATATTCTTTTCATTTTTCCTATTCATTAAGGGCCCTATAAAATACATTCCCTAATGTAAGTTTCAGTATCTGGTGATCTGCTTTTGATCCATTATTACACTACAGACTTACAAAGTAGCCTTCAAATTTCTTAGGAGAAAAAGATAACATACACTTTCCTCTATATAAAAAGGACAGAAATTTCTGAGAAAACCACTTAACAAAATTTATTACTTTAATACAACAGTCTGCTGCTGCTGCTGCTAAGTCGCTTCAGTCATGTCCGACTCTGTGCGACCCCATAGACGGCAGCCTACCAGGCTCCCCTCTTCCCTGGGATTCTCCAGGCAAGAACACTGGAGTGGGTTGCCATTTCCTTCTCCAATGCATGAAAGTGAAAAGTGAAAGTGAAGTCGCTCAGTCGTGTCCGACTCTTAGCGACCCCATGGACCGTGGCCCACCAGGCTCCTCCGTCCATGGGATTTCCCAGGCAAGAGTACTGGAGTGGGGTGCCACTGCCTTCTCCAACAGCCAAATGGATCTTTTCCCCAACCTATTCAAGTGTTTTCTTGGTAGAAAGTGCAATGTGGCTGGTAATTCTGGAACAAAGAGCAGGATTACAACATAAGTGTGGAGAAGCTAAAGAAAGCAAAGCATTATGCAACAACGTGGCCAAGACTCAGGCTCAGAGTTCAGAGGTTAAGTGTAGACTGATTCTTTAAAAGGAAGTCCAGAAAGGTCCTAGAGCCTTAAAAAAAAAAAAGTCTCCCAAAATCATTCCTGCTCATTAGTCTTCTAAAATAATATCCAGTATCTTAACACATCTTTTTGTTGATAGCAACTTCATCAACTCTTCCATTAATGTCAATCTCTTCTCAGAGCAAAGATGAACTAGCTGTATGATGAGTGTATCTCCCTATAAAATTATGTAATGTCTAAATGTGAAAAACTTGGGCAGAAGTGTCAAGCGTCTCTAAAGATCATCAAGAATAAGAGACGTGAAGGATTCCTGTACACACACAAAGAACCCACAGCTGATAGCTTCAACACTTCTCATTTAGAACAGGCACTGCAATTTGGTCAGTTAACTCTGAATGTTCATTTTCATACTGTTGGAGATCAAACCAGTCAATCCTAAAGGACATCAACCCTAGGGCTGTTGCTGAAGCTCCAATACTTTGGCTACCTGATGTGAAGAGCCAACTCATTGGAAAAAACCCTGATGCTGGGAAAGACTGAAGGCAATAGGAGAAGGGGATGGCAGAGGATGAGATGGTTAGACAGCATCACAGACTCAATGGACATGAATCTGAGCAAACTCTGGGAGACAATCAAGGACAGAGTAGGCTGGCATGCTGCAAGTCCATGGTGTTGCAAAGAGTCAGACATGACTTAGCAACGAAACAACAAGCATTCTGAATTTAAGACTTTGGAAGCTGCTGGAGTACCTATCATATACATTTCTAAGCATGAGGAGGATGCCAAGTTATTACAGAGCTCTTCTGTTATAACTGTTACACAGTTCTTACAATTTCTTTATCTGAGTTTCTTTGACTCATGTAACATCTTATTTTCTTTCCAATCAGCAACTTGCTCTGTTGTGGTAAATGGTTAATAGATTGACTAAATACACTTATATTTAATAGCTATGAAAATTTTTTTTTCAATTAACAAGTGTCTCTTGTAAACTACTACTGCTCAGAGATGACTGCTGAAAAAAACAAAAAGTTACCCTTAATGCTTCTCTTAATAGATTTATTAAAGATTTGGTTCTTTTAGAAAACCTGTATCATTTCAACATTTTCAGATCTATCATGTATATGTTTTGACCCAAAGGTTGTTCGGTCTTACAAGACTCTCAAAGCTGATAAGATATCTGTTTCAAGTTCAAAGTTTCTAGGTTTCCGTATTTCTTCTGTGAAAATATTTGGTGACAGTAACAAAATCGTAGTGACTTGTTCTTTAATTTTTGTAAATTTTATTCACTCTACCAGGTTTCTGAAAGTTACACAAAGAACAAGGTTGAGTAAATGCAATTAGTAGTGAAGAACAAAACTGTGAAGAAAATGGAAGCATCAGAAACGTGAAAATGATTTTATTTGCTTAGGCAGAAAAAAGTTGCTTCACAACTTACACTATAGATAACACTAAGACCTGTACAGATGAGAGGTGAAAGAGCTCTAACTTGGGGAGTGGCAGCGAGCATCAGGAGAAGAAAAGGAATGATCTTGAAAACTAATTCTGAGGTTAAATAGATAGGAGGGACTAATGCATGGACTAGGGAAAAGAAAAAGGTAGGACTCAAACTGTTTAAGTTAGGGAGGCTAGGGAAATGTGTAAGTAATAGTTCANTGTATGTATATGAAAAATGACTGAAAGAAAAATAAACAACAGATATACTAACGGTATCTACAGCAGTGATTAAAGCATTTTTCTTTCACTTTTCTTGATTTTCAAATTTTTATATAATGTAGTTATGATAATATCTAGAACTTACACAATTTAGTATTAAAAATTAGGCTAAAACAATAATCTTGTCTTTATTTATTCGTAATTTGCTCTGTAGCTGAACAGAAAAACATTCACAGTGTCCTACCTGGCACCCGAGAGATCATCTGGCATAAGTCAACACTTAGTGCAGCAGCCCTCTGTAAGAGGTAACCCCAGGAATGCATCTGAATCTCATATCCTAGAAGAATATCAGGATCATACCTGAAGAAGAAATTAAGAAATTAAACCTTATTTGCTTCTTCATTAAACAAATTACAAAATTAAAAATCTATTTTTTATTATATTTCTGAGGTGGGAAAGGGTGATATAGTGTTTACCTATAGAATTTCTATATAGGAAGGAATGGGGCATTCAGAGTTCTAAGTTTGAAGCTACTTTTGTAAAGCAAAAGTAGTTTCTACTTAGTTTAGGTGTTTACTTAATATGACTTAAGAAAGAGGCTGCTAAAAATTGGGGTGGGAGGCAAGCATTACCAGTTGAATGCATGAATGAAGGTAAAATTGAGATATAATGTGGGTAGGGGTGGGGTGAAGTATGAGGGCATGTGTGGATACTGTATTTTGAAAATGATCTCCCAGGTCATTCTGTTGTCACTTTCTACCCCTCTATGCTCTACTGTCCTTGAACAGTAGTAATGCTGAGAAAGAAAATGGAAACTTCTTCCTTTTCCCTCTAATTTTAGTAAAGACTTTGTCCTCACATAAAGAAAGGCCTCGACAATGTCAAGTTTGCCTTTAAACTTAAGAGAAAGGTGACTTAGTTTAATGGAAGAATGAAATATTAATAGGGGTGAGATTAATGTGGGGAAGCTGAACAGCAAAAACTAGGCAAAAAACATGCTCACTGTGGTCACACAGTTGCACTGGTAGACTGAGCTGACAATCTGCATCTGACTCAGAGGGAGCCATTTTGTACTTATGAGGACTTTGACAGTGACCACCATAAAAAAAAGTTTGATTATACAACACAAAAAAATAGCATGAAGATTTACTTTCATAGGAAAACTGTGTGGGCAAGACAAGAACTGATTACAGTCTTAAGTGGAGAACAAAAACTTTTGAGCAAAAAATACTGCAATGCTATCAAATCAGAAGCTCTAAATTACTCTGATTGTTGTGCTGTGCTGTGCCAGTCAGTCATGTCCGACTCTTCGCGATCCCACGGACTGTAGCCCGCTAGGCTCCTCTGTCCATGGGGATTCTCCAGGCAAGAATACTGTAGTGGGTTGCCATACCATCCTCCAGGGGATCTTCTCAACCCAGGGACTGGACCCAGGTCTCCCGTATTGCAGGCGGATTCTTTATTGTCTGAGCCACCAGCAAAGCCCAAGAATACTGGAGTGGGTAGCATACCCCTTTCTCCAGGGGAACTTTCCAACACAGGTATCAAACTGGCGTCTCCTGCATTGCAGGTAGATTCTTTACCAGCTGAGCTATCAGGGAAGCCCCTGATTGTTGTATTTGTAAAAGTCAAAAAGCAGAGTGAAAGATCACAAAAATTTGTAAAGTTGGGTTTCACATAACTGCCTTCAAAGTCATTCTGAATTATGGAATGACCAACCTGCCCAGATTATATCACTTAAGACTTCAAGTATCATCCAATGTCTATAGTATAAGATTATCTCAGTCTACTAACGTAAGCAGTATTTGGCTACTCTGCGATCGTGGCACAGATCAGATCTATGGTACTTCAATGCATCATGGACAGACCAGATCTATGTTTAGAACCATTTTCTAATATTCTGTCATTCTTCTATAGCCATTTTCATTAAAAGGGTATTTAATTACCTTAGTTTGTACTTTGACAACAAAAATAAGAGTATCACATATATGTCTCCTTATTTTTAATCCTGAAAGATTTAGTGGCTGACATCAAAAGAACTAGGTTTGAACCTCTGCAATAATATTCTTTTCATTTTTCCTATTCATTAAGGGCCCTATAAAATACATTCCCTAATGTAAGTTTCAGTATCTGGTGATCTGCTTTTGATCCATTATTACACTACAGACTTACAAAGTAGCCTTCAAATTTCTTAGGAGAAAAAGATAACATACACTTTCCTCTATATAAAAAGGACAGAAATTTCTGAGAAAACCACTTAACAAAATTTATTACTTTAATACAACAGTCTGCTGCTGCTGCTGCTAAGTCGCTTCAGTCATGTCCGACTCTGTGCGACCCCATAGACGGCAGCCTACCAGGCTCCCCTCATCCCTGGGATTCTCCAGGCAAGAACACTGGAGTGGGTTGCCATTTCCTTCTCCAATGCATGAAAGTGAAAAGTGAAAGTGAAGTCACTCAGTCGTGTCCGACTCTTAGCGACCCCATGGACCGTGGCCCACCAGGCTCCTCCGTCCATGGGATTTCCCAGGCAAGAGTACTGGAGTGGGGTGCCACTGCCTTCTCCAACAGCCAAATGGATCTTTTCCCCAACCTATTCAAGTGTTTTCTTGGTAGAAAGTGCAATGTGGCTGGTAATTCTGGAACAAAGAGCAGGATTACAACATAAGTGTGGAGAAGCTAAAGAAAGCAAAGCATTATGCAACAACGTGGCCAAGACTCAGGCTCAGAGTTCAGAGGTTAAGTGTAGACTGATTCTTTAAAAGGAAGTCCAGAAAGGTCCTAGAGCCTTAAAAAAAAAAAAGTCTCCCAAAATCATTCCTGCTCATTAGTCTTCTAAAATAATATCCAGTATCTTAACACATCTTTTTGTTGATAGCAACTTCATCAACTCTTCCATTAATGTCAATCTCTTCTCAGAGCAAAGATGAACTAGCTGTATGATGAGTGTATCTCCCTATAAAATTATGTAATGTCTAAATGTGAAAAACTTGGGCAGAAGTGTCAAGCGTCTCTAAAGATCATCAAGAATAAGAGACGTGAAGGATTCCTGTACACACACAAAGAACCCACAGCTGATAGCTTCAACACTTCTCATTTAGAACAGGCACTGCAATTTGGTCAGTTAACTCTGAATGTTCATTTTCATACTGTTGGAGATCAAACCAGTCAATCCTAAAGGACATCAACCCTAGGGCTGTTGCTGAAGCTCCAATACTTTGGCTACCTGATGTGAAGAGCCAACTCATTGGAAAAAACCCTGATGCTGGGAAAGACTGAAGGCAATAGGAGAAGGGGATGGCAGAGGATGAGATGGTTAGACAGCATCACAGACTCAATGGACATGAATCTGAGCAAACTCTGGGAGACAATCAAGGACAGAGTAGGCTGGCATGCTGCAAGTCCATGGTGTTGCAAAGAGTCAGACATGACTTAGCAACGAAACAACAAGCATTCTGAATTTAAGACTTTGGAAGCTGCTGGAGTACCTATCATATACATTTCTAAGCATGAGGAGGATGCCAAGTTATTACAGAGCTCTTCTGTTATAACTGTTACACAGTTCTTACAATTTCTTTATCTGAGTTTCTTTGACTCATGTAACATCTTATTTTCTTTCCAATCAGCAACTTGCTCTGTTGTGGTAAATGGTTAATAGATTGACTAAATACACTTATATTTAATAGCTATGAAAATTTTTTTTTCAATTAACAAGTGTCTCTTGTAAACTACTACTGCTCAGAGATGACTGCTGAAAAAAACAAAAAGTTACCCTTAATGCTTCTCTTAATAGATTTATTAAAGATTTGGTTCTTTTAGAAAACCTGTATCATTTCAACATTTTCAGATCTATCATGTATATGTTTTGACCCAAAGGTTGTTCGGTCTTACAAGACTCTCAAAGCTGATAAGATATCTGTTTCAAGTTCAAAGTTTCTAGGTTTCCGTATTTCTTCTGTGAAAATATTTGGTGACAGTAA
Source organism: Neotragus moschatus (assembly GCA_006410615.1). Taxonomy (NCBI): domain Eukaryota; kingdom Metazoa; phylum Chordata; class Mammalia; order Artiodactyla; family Bovidae; genus Neotragus; species Neotragus moschatus. The sequence goes on along the minus strand of SJYA01001566.1, from coordinate 1,571,285 downwards.
CAAAATCGTAGTGACTTGTTCTTTAATTTTTGTAAATTTTATTCACTCTACCAGGTTTCTGAAAGTTACACAAAGAACAAGGTTGAGTAAATGCAATTAGTAGTGAAGAACAAAACTGTGAAGAAAATGGAAGCATCAGAAACGTGAAAATGATTTTATTTGCTTAGGCAGAAAAAAGTTGCTTCACAACTTACACTATAGATAACACTAAGACCTGTACAGATGAGAGGTGAAAGAGCTCTAACTTGGGGAGTGGCAGCGAGCATCAGGAGAAGAAAAGGAATGATCTTGAAAACTAATTCTGAGGTTAAATAGATAGGAGGGACTAATGCATGGACTAGGGAAAAGAAAAAGGTAGGACTCAAACTGTTTAAGTTAGGGAGGCTAGGGAAATGTGTAAGTAATAGTTCAAGGAAATAGAGAAAGATAAAAAATGTCTGTGACAAGAATATAGTGGATCTGGTTTTACTTGTTTAATAGCACTTTACATGACTTTACATATTTGCCACCTGAGGAAGTAAATATTAAGAATGAAAAAAATAAAGATGATAAACCTCTTTGAGACTACCATCTGTATGTAATTCAGTTTTATATTCAACACCTAGCACTGTATTTTACAGAGTTCATATTTAAGTACTGACCAGGCTAAGAGTTTTATGTGCTTTATCGCACTTAATTCTAATATCTATTACCCATTCTACAGATGAAGAAATTAAAGTTTAGAGAGATAAGCAACTTGTTCAAGACAAAGACAAAAAGACAGAGATGGCTGACTCCTAAGCCTACGCTCTTAGCAAAGCTTGTGTAAAGTAGGTACTCAACAAATGAGGTTTAAGAAGGAAATAACCTTTAAGGGAGTTATCTGGAGTAATACATAAACAACATTACAGAACTGAAATGCTAACACTTCATTCTTCTTTCCTTTCTAGTAGTCATGTGATGTAGAGTAAGAACCAGAAGTTAATTTTATTTTCTTTACTGCACTTTTCTTAAAACTAGTATAATTCATGTTATGGACATTTAAGAAAGTTACTACACTTGCAAATAACTGACAAGATTCTCAATGTTGGTAGGTAATCCTGTTGCTAGGAATATACCTAACAAAGAGAACACAAGCCTTTTACAAAGCCCAGGGACACTACTGGATATCCGTTGGCCCATAAAAGGATATTTGACTAAAACTCTTACAGGTTCCTTTGCTAAGCTGCTTGCAGTGTGAGCTCTTAAAGTACCTGACATGTTGACAAGCTATGTGAGAAGATAAAAGATAATGGTAAAGACTCAAATGGATGGGAATACATCCAGTCACCAGTGCTATAAATAGTAAAAATACAGTCCTCTTTTTTCCTCCCTAGAGTGGTGGGGAGTGGCATATCATTTTTACATTTTTTTTGATGCTCCGACATCTAGTTTTGTTTCTTTGAAAATGTTTTCTGGTGTTCTAATTTTCTTTCCTAAAAGATTCTTTTTAATTGAAGGATAATTGGTTTACAATATTGTGTTGGTTTCTGCTATACATCAACATGAATCAGCCATAGGTATACATATGTCCCATATCTCTTGAACCTCCCTCCCAGCTCATCATACCCCTCTAGGTTTTAATTTTCAAGATGGATTGTGTTAACCCATTTGGGATTCAATCAGATGTTGAGTCAGTAAAATATCACACTGATCTTTAATATAATATATCATCTCACTTTTACAGGAAAAAGTTCTCCAAAGCAAAACAGAAAGGGTTGAGCATAGCAACATGCTCAAGGACAGCTTTTATCCATACATCAGAATCCAAAGTTATTTTCCAGCCTGCTTTTAGGCATTTAAAAACCTAAACCTAGCAACAGGCAGAAGTTTTAAGTTTCTAGAGAAGTGAAACACATGGCTACTAAGAGTTATACTCTTGAGAAGATGTAAGAGATTCGCTTGTTTTATTTTAAAATTATAATAGCTTTGATAAAACATTGTTTTCATAAATTTTGACAAGATTCTATCAAGCATCAAAGCCAACATCAAATGGTCAAAAAAGATTTTTAAGAAATTATGTACACAAAAGGGTATGTACCAGATAGTCCTAGATTTATGAACAGATTATAATCCAAAATTTTGGAAATATGGATTTGTTTAGAACTCAGAAAACATTTTCTTAAAAAAAAAAAAGTAAAAAGGTATTGAAATGGTGGTTCCTAGGGTAGAACCCTATTTAATCAATGATACAATTTAACTTTATAGTTATTATTTCATCACCACAGAAAAATGCTAAAATCTAACTGGAAAAAGCTAGAAGCTAAGCTAGTATTTGTCTTTCACTGGCCCCTCAGTCCTGAGAATAGAATATTCTTTTTTTTAATCCCTAATCTGATGGAAATGATGATGGTGATTGGAAATGAGAGCAAAATCCTTTCCAGAATAACTTTTCTTTAAAGGGCCACAGGAAGGGATTCACCTTCTCTTTTTTACCTTCACCTACATTACTCAGCAATAGCACAAAAGGACTGGAAAAAAAGCTGGAAAAATCAGAAAATAAAAACAATACCTCTTTATTATATTTGCAATTTCTTGAAAAAGTGCCTTCTCATCAGCAGCATAGGTAACTTGCAGTCCTGTGATTCCAGATCTAATAAGTAATGGGGTCTGATATCTGATATCTAAGAAATAAACAAAATGTTTATTATATATAATTGTGTTACATAATATTATCTTACTTTTGAGTAAAATTATACAACTAGAATATTTTAAAATAAGTCAGCTTCTCCAGAGTAAACACATAATTGTTTCCTGAAATTTTTCTTAAAGGTTTTCTAGTACAATATGCAACTAAAAATTTAAATTTGTATTTTCAGCTATTTTCCTGAAAAGTCTACATTCACAAAATTCCCTAGATAACATGTCACCCAAAAATAAATTTTACTACTTTATTTCTTTTTATAGGAAGAGCTTTGCTTAGTAGAGAATATTTTAATTAGTGGTATGTTGGAGAATGTTTACAGCACTTCTCCATAGCAGGAGGCGGTTGGGGGGAGCCCTGATTTGTACTGCTTGCTTATTTCTAAGACATGAGAAATTCTGACCATGGCTAAATTCAAACTACCAATGTGACATCAACTACTTCAAAAAATTCATGAAAATTTAGAAACTGGCTCATGAGCTGGTACAAGCCAGCTCAAGCATATCACTGATTAAACTGAAAATTCCTAAACAGTTTTGTTTTGTTAAAGCTTCCTCCTCAATTGACTGAATTCAGATATTACTATTTAAAATTGCCAAAGAACACTCGGTATTTTATAAAATGCCTTATGTGGTATCCTATATGAAGAACCTCTGAACTTAAAGTATATGTATTTATGAAGAAATATCAACAAATCGGAATACACCTTATGTATTTTTCAAACCATTAACTTACAGTAGTAACTGTTAAATTTTTTTAAAAAAATTTTGGCCACATTGCACGGCATGTGGGATTTTTAGTTCCTTGACCAGGGATCAAACCTGTACTCCCTGCACTGGAAGGGTGGAGTCTTAATCACTGGACCACCAGGAAAGTCCATAACTTAACTTCTTAAAGCAAAGAAAAATTCTGTATTAGCAGCAAAATACCAGCATGTATATATAAGGAAGACTGTCTACCCAACCTATAAAGATAAACAATCATTTGATTTCAATAGTAACAATTAGTATTTCATATAATATTTAGATCAAATTAGATATGCTAATTGGACTGTACTGCTTCTGACTTCTAACAACAGTTCAAGAAAAATGAATCTAAGACAAAATTATATACAACACTTCCTATTCCCAAGGCAGCAAACATTTAGAGAGCTCTTTTTTTAAAGCTAACAAAACTTTATTACCAAAGTTTTATGAGCACAATATAAGAAATGAAAATTAAATGCCAGAATTCTTCATGAACATAGGTGCATGCATCCTAATATAATAGTGGCAAAGTGAATACAGCAATAGCTAAAACAATATACATCAAAGCCAAGGTGAATGTATCCTAGTATTGAAAGTTTTGTTTAACACCAGGGAATCAAATATTTCAATTTGATACAGTAACAGATTATAAGATGTGCATGGTGGGAAACTCACAGATGCATAATCAACAAAATAGTACTATTTGACGGAGTTCCTAACCATAAGGTAGAGAGGAGTTCTTTATGCTTGTTTGGTTTAGACCCTGAGCAAAGAAACTGCCCTAATACAAGGTTCTTCCTCTGGTGAAAGTGAAAATGTTAGTCCCTCAGTCGTACCCAACTTTTTGGGACCCCCTGGACTGTAGTCTGCCAGGCTCCTCGGTCCATGGAATTCTCCAGTCAAGAATACTGGAGTGCCTAGGCATTTCCTTCTCCAGGGGATCTTCCCGATCCAGGGATCAAACTCAGACCTCCTGCACTGCAGGCAGATTCTTTACCGTCCGAGACACCAGGGAAGCCTACATACTTCCTAGGGTACGTAGGTATAAAATTAATAAAAATGACCAATACCTTGACTAGACACTGTCTTGTCTTTATCAATCACTATTACACCTGTGAGTTCTGTTTGGTCTGTATCCGGTAGTGGAGTGTCAGATGAGATGCAGTAGAACAGAGCACAGATTGGGTCAAATTCAGGATCTGGTTCTAAGTCTCGTCTAGTTCGAGCATGTAATTCCACACTGATTAGGGTAAGATTTTGTATCTATAAAAGGAAATAAATACCATGGTTTTAAGCATTTTTTTGAGACAAGTTGAAAGGAGTATGTTTCACTAAGGCTCTGAGGAAATACACATGTAAAATTACAGAAAAATGGCTATATAGGACACATTCACAATTTAACATTCCACAAATTAAAACTAGGTTTTTAGTTCTAAGATCAGATTAAATCAATTGATGTTTTTCTTTTAAAAACTATCTCTATAGAGTACATGTAGTGCCTCTCAATTTTCTCAATTTCTATTTGAGAAAGAATGGCCAAAAGGTACATTCAAAGCAAAGTCTGTTACTTTTTACTTTCCATTCAGTTAACTATTGTTCTACCTGTACTTTAAACTCAAAACAGTTCTACTTTTTAGTTTGAAACTCCTACTTGTTAATTCTCTGAGAGTTACTCAGACTTTCATATACATAAGAATTGTAAGATGTCAACTATACAACAGCCAGGTTTTTGACCATGCACTTTCTCTTTGTAATCCAAAAAATGTCATATTTTTGCTTTTTACATTTAACTTCCTATGCCAATAAAAACGGTTAATAGTAACCCTTACTTAGTTCTCTAACACAGAGTTAAGAATAAACTCTGGATAAGAAAAAAAGATATAGATTGGATTCATGATTACAACTGGAATTATAGCCATTACTGTACCAGTGATATATATATATATCTGGCAATGGAAAACAGGAGACTACTGTTACAATACTGCAATTATTCAGGTCACCTTAGTTTAATAAAGGATTTATATTTTGTATTTACTGTGCATGCCATCTGTTGAAATGTAAATGCAGAAATTCTTAGTGATGGGAGTAGAATTTAGTAGGTATCTGGAGAACAACTAAATAATATCAATCAAAATTTTATAAGGACAGAACAAATTAGTGGTTATCACTGGGAAAAGAAGGGGGAAAGGTCATGATGGGATAGAGAATTAAGAGATACAAAATATTATATATAAAATAAATAAGCAACAAGGATATATTGTACAGCACAAGGAAATACAGCGATTATTTTATAATAACTTTAAATGGAATACCATCTATAAAAATATTGGAATCACTATATATCTGAAACATATAATATTATAAATCAACTATTTCAACTGACATGTCCTACAATTTAGCATACCTACTCTTGAACATGTATCTAGTAGATACACTATGTGGCCAAAATATATGCACAAAGTGCATTTACTAAGATGATACTATTTTCAGTTTTTATAAGTTACAAACAACAAAAAACTAAGTCTCTATCAGTTTGGAACTGGTTACTGACAATAAATTAGGTGGCATACATAAATGCTACACAGAATGAATACTCTGTAACCTTTAACAATTTGAAAAGAATGAGTCAGATCTATATGTCCTAATATGGAAAGATCAAAATACAGTGATAAATAGAATAAATGAGTGTAATATGCTTCCACATATACAAAAAATGTTAAGCACATGCATAGAAAATGTATGCAAAGAGACAAAAATCACAAAACTGTTTATTGTTTTTTGGGAAGGGAATTCATGTGGGAGAGCAGCTTTCTTTTCAATGTAAATATTTCTGTCTTGAAGTGTTTTTACCATGTACATGTAATAGTGCATGCATTCATCAGTAACTTTGTTATTAAGTACTTTTTCAATATAAAGAACATTAATTATGCATGTATAAGGCATATGGAATAAAACAAATCTCCAAATATTGTGAAATGGAAACCTCCCTAAACCTAAACAAAACGAAAAATCAGTTTAATTAGAAAAGAAGGAACATGTGGAAAAACTATGGAGAAGACTGAAGACAATTTCGGGCCAGAAGAGTTCTGGAGGTTGATTTATTTATACACTAGGCCAAATTTCACACTTCTATTTGGCCTTTTCACTTCTCAATATAAAATGCATTATAGTTCTTAGGGGTATTTTTTTTAAGCTAACATATGGAATGATGAGATGGAGAGAGATTTACTGAGTGTGATCAGTAAAGAAGGGGATTAAGAAAAGGGAATAAAAACCTCTTTTTCTGCACTGAGTACTTTATATGTAGAAGAGAGAAAGATTAGACCAGGGTAATGGAAAAGAGGAAAAATGCTTGGAGCACAATTTCCTAGTAAAAGGAATAGAGAACAGTAGTTTTTGTTTTTTTGGTGCATTCCTTATCTGACCACCAGGTGGCTATTTGGACTGTGCCTTGAGACGCAAAAAGCATATGAGGAAGCTATGAGCAACTTGCTAGACCTTCAAAAAGATTTTAACTTCCAGAAGGTCCACGATTCTGAAATACGGTTACATAGAATAAAAAACAGTATAAGAAGGAAAATATGTTTTTCAAATAATAGGAGAAAAAAAATCAAATGCACAAGTCTTTTTGTTAAGGTCTATCACATTTGCTTTAATAAATATTTTTTACAAAGTATTTTCTTTAATTTTTGACGTGTACTTGATAAGATAAACATTTCTGAGCTTGTTACTTAATTTATCTGAGCTTCAGGGGATAGTATAGAATCAGATATGAAACAGGAACTAAATGAATGCTGCTGAATGAAGAAATGTGCAAATAAACTATTAGGTAGACTATGTTCTGATCTAATTCTAAAAAAGTAAAAATTTTAGATCAAAGGGTAAAAATGAGGACAATATTTAAATTTTTCTTAGTCAACTAATCTAATTTTCAGAAGACAGAACCTACTGAAGACCAAAATCCCAACCAAAAAAATCATATTCTCCGCTATAAGGGCAAAGACACAAAACAACTGTATAAACCAGTACTGACCAAAAGAAATATGAAAGTCACATTCATAATTTAAAATTTTCCAGTACTCACATTAAAAAAGGTAAGAATAGGTTAAATTAATTTTAAAATATTTTCATGTAATCAATATATCAAAACTACCCATTCAACATGTAATCAATATAAAAAATTACTAAAAAGGTATTTCATATTCTTTTTTCCTATTAAGTCTTTGAAATCAGTATGTTTTTCACATTTATAGCACATCTCAAAAAGTTGTAATGGAAATAAATTACTTAGAATTAAATGAAATCTAAAATTTCATTCCTAGGTATGTAAGCCAAACTTAAAATCCTCCATAACCACAATGTTAGTAGCTACCATTCTGACAGCACACATATAAACAATGAAAATATATTCTAATTTCACCTCTGTGCCAATCAGACATGTTCTGAATTGTGTCTTCTTTACAGAAATATTTACAGTAAACACAGATAAATTAAGTGAATACAGATAAATTTACAGTGAACCATTCATACATATTCTCCAGTAAGAATGTACATTTTTTCAAGATAGCTTCCTAGTCTTTGCATATGGTTTGTGCTGTGAAGATAACTGGGTTATAAAGATTATGTGAACAAATGAACTGTACAAGCAATAAAACACTAAGTCAACCAAACAGAAAATACAAGTAGGTATCACATTTGGGATGTGATATAACATGGTAACATAACAATCCCAGAGTAATATACAGAGTTTCAAATAGCTGAGAAACATTTTCTAAATTTTAGCTTCTTTTAAAAAATTTCAGGTATAAGGTTTGAGAAAATTGTGAAACCACAAAGCAGTCTCAATAACTGATGACTACTTTAAAAGTTTCTCTGTTTCACACAAATATATAAAATAGTAAGGATAATAAGAACAAGATAAAGATGAATAGGTATAGAATTTAATGTAGCCTTCTCTCTGTGAAAACTTTCTGTACTTGTACCATAGAATAAAACACAGGAGTTAAAGTGTGTTATGTGTCCTTGCTGTTGCAGTTTTACCTCATGTAAAGCTTTTGCCTCCTGTAAGTTTTGTATGCTGACTTTGAAACCGTAAGTATTGTTTAAGGATGGTCCGTCAATCTGAGAAGTTTCTTTCTTTGGGGTATTTACTGTTGCAAATTGATTCTATTAAAAAAAAAACACAGAGCCAGAAAAAAATAATGAGCAATCATTTCCTTTCTTTTGATTACTTACTTCTGCTTAAATAACTTTATGCATTTAGTAATACATGATAAACTAGTACCATCTCCTTAAGTAAAAGAAGAAATTTAAGTATTTTATCAGCATTTTTTCGGGCTAGTAACTCAAGATACCAGAACTGGGTATGTGTAGAAATATCTGATATAATCTCTAAGTCAACCATATATTGATTCTTGAGTTTACAAACCCCAAATACAGAAAATAATAGCTTTGTAGAGAGTTGACATTTGTACCACATGGACATTTACCTTGACCTTTTTTGGAAATATGACAAGCAAGCAAGCAAGCAATATATTTGCAAGTAGTCTGGCTAAAATGTATAAAAGATTTAAAACTGTGGGTTTGTATTTTACCCTAATACAACATGTATCTGAAAGATAAACTATAATTTTCAAGGGGTTAGAAAGAATAGAATCTATTTTTTTAAATAAAAAAATATTCTGATTTCCAAATCCATTAACCATTTTCCTGAAAGTGTTGATTTATGTTCGTAGTATACTCATACTTGTTTTTAATATATATGACTTTTAATTCAATACTGATTTAAAAATGATAGTTTTAAAAAGCATTTGTAATCTCAAAATAGAAATACTAAAATATATCTTATGTAGTTAATGATATTTACGAGAAGTGGCCAATACAGAAGTGATCTCTATCATATGTTTCTAAGGATACATGTCTAATGCATACTCTTTTTCACATAACCATGTATTTCCAGTTAAGTATTACAATTTTTAGTATTTGAATAAAGACATTTATGATTTTTCAGAGTTTTGGTAATAAATACTGTTGCTTTCCTTTGATATTTAGCAAAATGAACTGAAAAATCAATAATGCTATATTTGAGAAAAAAGTAATAAACCAAGAAAAAGGATATACTTTTGGTGGGATCAAAAATCACTTACTTGAGCTCTGCTGTCATTGGATTGTTCTGATTTTGCCAGTAATCAGTTAATGTATTTGTATCCTCATAATCCACATTTTGGCTATCATATTCACTTTCTCTGTAATATTTGTATTTACATATAAGAATCTTTTAGATCCCAACAACAAAAAAAAATTTTTTTAATTAGGCAATTTCTTGTTGTCTCAAAGACATGTAAATAAATGATGCAAAAATATAATAAAATTATTAAAAAATTGAGACACAAAGTTATCAATTATCTAACTGAAATCCAAGAATAAGAATGGATCTTCCACTGATCTTTAAATATGTTTAGCATAGTTACCTTTGCTTGTGTTAAGAGTACTCTTCTAAGAGCATCAGTATTACTTCCTTTCTTATGACTCAATTTCTGGGTTTTTGGTTCTGCAGAAAGAAATTTTATATTTAATATACAAATCAACATTACCTGCTTCTGTGTTTTTTTTTAATTTTTGTTGTTCCAACTTTTAGGTACCATTCATGAGTACTGTCCTATAAATTCACAAAGATTTCACAATTTAAAAATGAAACTGACTCCAATCTGTGATTCCCACACTAAAATAACTTTTAATATTTGTACTATTAAATAAAAATTTAGATTTGTTGGAGTTTATTCCTCAGTTATTACCCTAGGGAATCATTTAATCCATTTATTCACTGACTTATCAAGTATTTATGAAGATGAAGAAAAAAATAATCTTGTACCCTTGTGAGTTCTAGAGAGAAAATCAGACATTGATCAAATACATATAGAAAAGTAAAATTATAACTGGGGTAAGTACAACAAAGCAGAATTGAGAAATTTTATCTAGTCAGGGAATTAGGAGAGCTTTTTTGAGCTAAAATCCAAAGAAAGAATAGAAATTAACTAGGAAAAGAGTGGGAATTTTCCCTGATTACCAAACAAAAAAACTGGAAATTGTTAAGGGTGAATAAGAAGGCTAGGGTAGAAGCCCAGGTGAGAGATGAGGGCTTGGTAGTACCAGAGACAGAGGTAGAGGGTTTTGGGTAATTTAGGAAACAAAGAAGTGTGAAAAACACAGGATAGGCAGTGAGGGAATCAGGTGATATTATAAATAAGACCATTTCTGACCTGTGTAACTCAGGGACAGAAGAACTCGTGGTACTGTCCATTCAAATAAGGAATAGTTTTCAATGTGTGGGCAAGTATGCGTGTGTATAAAGCACACTAGGTGACTGGTAGTGAATGGATGCAATGAAATCATAAACTAAGTTTAAAAAATACTGACCTTGCAGTGCTTTTGAGCATTCAAGTAGAAATGCCAAAGGTAGCTGGATATAGCGTTCTGAAGCTTAAAAGATAATTCTGAACTGGAAACTTAAATTTGTGAATTATCAATTCTGTGGGCAGGAACTAGGGTCATTGACAGAACACAGAGTAAAGAAAGCTTAAGGCTAAGCCTTAATAAACTACAATATTTTTAGACAGTAACTGAGAATGTCAGGTAAGCTTCAAAGGAAAGCAAGTGGGAAGAACAGAGCAGCAGGGGAAAGCCAAAGGGAGAAGAAGCTCTAAGAAGGAAGATGTGGTCATAAGAACAATGGCTGCTTGGAGGGCATGTGATAGAAAGACTGAAAAACATCCACTGGCTTTAGCTACATGAAGATTACAGAGAATATTCACAAGATCCATACTGGTGAATTGATGGGGGCAGAATCCAGTTTAGAGTGGGCTGACAAATGAGTAGGATGTAAAGCAATAGAGCTGTCAAATTAGAGAGATCTTTTAAGAAATTTGGCTTTAAATGAGAGGGAAAAGAGTAGAGGCTAAAAGATGGAAGGTCAAGACAGGCGTTTGGTTTTCTATTTTACAGGGAGGGAAATATCTGGATATATATCAAAGCCAGTAGGAAAAATTAAGTTGAGAAGAAGATAAGGTTTCTGAGAGGGCTCTTACATTTTACCCAAAAGGCAAGAAGAAAGGGTGGAAACAGATGTGAGTATATTTCACAGCAGAAAGATAAAAAAAGTTATCATGTGATGATATATAAGATATGATAAAATAACAATAACCTCATTAGCTGAGCTAAAATTACATTTAAAAAGCTCTGATTTTCATTACATAGTCAATGCTGCTTTCATTTCTGGTATCTGAAGAGCTCTAGGACTTTCTATTATTTCTAAACTTACCTGTTGACAAAGGGCTAAGGCTAGTTGCCTCAGGAAGCCTTTCCAGTTTTCTCTGTATGATTGGTGTACTATGAAGGCAAAGTGATTCATGTATCTCAGTTCTTGTCCTAACATTAATTGGGGATATCACTAGAGGCTCCTGGGGCTCAGCGCAGGGGCTCTTCTGTACACCATCTTTTATGGGCTTTAATAAGTTCTCAATAGTTAGAGAATGTAGGTCCTCTACTGGTGATGAGGGTCTGTCATCCCCATTTAAGGTTTTGGAGTCTGGGGATGTTGCCTGTTGCCAAGGGGGAATTGCTGGAGAATCAGGAGAGCTATAACTAATATAATAGTCATCGTCATCATCCTGATCTTTCTCAGCATCACCTGCAGAAGCAACTAGTGGCAGCATCTGACTTTCACTTGCAGTCTGATGGCATTCTGTGGTTGGTGCNTTTCTGGTATCTGAAGAGCTCTAGGACTTTCTATTATTTCTAAACTTACCTGTTGACAAAGGGCTAAGGCTAGTTGCCTCAGGAAGCCTTTCCAGTTTTCTCTGTATGATTGGTGTACTATGAAGGCAAAGTGATTCATGTATCTCAGTTCTTGTCCTAACATTAATTGGGGATATCACTAGAGGCTCCTGGGGCTCAGCGCAGGGGCTCTTCTGTACACCATCTTTTATGGGCTTTAATAAGTTCTCAATAGTTAGAGAATGTAGGTCCTCTACTGGTGATGAGGGTCTGTCATCCCCATTTAAGGTTTTGGAGTCTGGGGATGTTGCCTGTTGCCAAGGGGGAATTGCTGGAGAATCAGGAGAGCTATAACTAATATAATAGTCATCGTCATCATCCTGATCTTTCTCAGCATCACCTGCAGAAGCAACTAGTGGCAGCATCTGACTTTCACTTGCAGTCTGATGGCATTCTGTGGTTGGTGCTTGTAAAGCAATCTGAGAATTGTCAACATCTTCCTTGGTATGTGCTGTAGTGGGGAGTATATGTGGAATTGTATCCATTTTTGGAGGCGCTACAGGTCTGTCATCTGGATTAACTGAAGAGCTGAAGTCTTCAGCAGATTTTACAACTCCAGTTGGCTCCGTTTTAGACAGTTTCTTGGAACGTTCATATCCTTCTTTGGCTTGAAGCCATGCCTGAACCAGTTGTCGACTTGGGGCACATTTGCAAGGCATGATCACAATTTTTTTATCTTCAGCCATTTTACGGTTATTACTTGATCCTTTATTGACAACTGCTTGGCCATTGTGAGGGGGTGACCCAGGTCTTGGATTTTGAGTCATTGCTGAGAAGGCTGTTTTCCATAGACGAAGTCCTTCCAAAGAAAAGTCTCCCTCAAACTCAGCCAGATCATTTGGAAGTCGAGTTTCTACCATGAGAAGCCGTCCACCGATCTCCCTATAAACAACATATTTTAGAACAACTGTTTTGTCTCAAAGAAAAATTACCAAAATATTTAGTTCCTTAACTTAGAGATTTTTAAAAGTTCTTTTTGAAGTTTTAAAAATGCCTATTTCTTTCTTCCCTTTCCACATCCTATGCCCCAACCTCCATAAACATATATTTTATGCAGGTACATTCTATCTTTAGTCTCAATATGCTTTTTCTAACAGGTATATGACTACTAAATTAAGTTCCTTTGGAAGGTATCATCAGTACCAGGGAAAGAAAGTGTCCAATGAAGTCGTCTTTTCAAGGAGATGGTACAGACACATCCGATTTCTCTATTCATCTTAAATAACTTTCCACTGTCACCATATAAGAATAAAAATGCTGGAAGAATTTATCATCAGAGACTATACCCCGGATTTTATCTATAACCTCTTTATACATTCTCTACTCTCTAAGCAGCAGTCTAGCAAAGCCTGACAGTTCAAACAAGTCTTTATACCCTGCCAAATTCCCTCAAACATTACAAAAGTCACACACAATTGATGTAAACTACCGTAATTCTTTCTCCCCTTTACATGAAAACGGTTAATACTAACGTAAGAACTTAGTAGTTGGCAGGGTGCACATAGGTTAAATGCTACTAATGTATGTGAAGAATCATTACTTAAAAGGAAACCTGGCTTAGTTTCTAATAGTTACTGTTAAGTATTAAGCTAAATTTCGTTCTCTAATATGTCCATAGGTCATGTATTTATGCCTTCTGCAGCAACATAATATTACTTTTTCTTCTTCATGGTATCTCTTTCATGAGCATGAAGATCATTCTTAGTTTCTTCAATTACTTCTTGTAGGGCATGATTTCCCAAATGACCTGGTCACTTTCTAGATAAAACTCAATGAACTGAATTCTTAATTTTTGATTGGAGCTGCAGAACAGCACCAGAGTTACATTTCCTTTCCCCCTATATGTGGAAAGATTCTAGCTCTTACTAGTTAACTCCATAATCAGGACTAGCACGTTCCCTGCACCTACCTTGCAGCTTTATGGAAAATTAGGAGAATTATTGTTATCAAAGGAAATGAGTACACATATATGACTATACCCACCTCTAATATTAATAATACAGAGATCATAATGAAATAAAAGATAAGCAAAAATTGCTGAGGTGTGGTAAGTTCAGCTTTCTTGGATATTGTCAGCAGCATGCTAATTGCTACAACTCATGCTGTTATATATATCAAGAGCCTTAAATTTTTCAGTCATCCTATTTTGAGAGTTTTAAGATTCCAAAATACAAGAAATGCTTTATGATGAAGGTATCACATAATTCTCTATAGTAGCCAAACAGAGAACAACGTTTCTGTCTAGTAATATGCATGTGATACAATATTATGCAGTCATTTAAAATGATGTTTCAAGACACTCATAAATTTGGCAAATGTTTACATTATAATGGTGAGTGAATCAATTTCAACATAATATTGTGACTACAGTAAGAACACATCAATAAAACAAAACTATACTTAAAAATGAAAACTTTAAAATATGAATAATGGTTGTTACTAAGTAGAAAAATGGTGTCATTTTAATTTCTTCTTTTCCTAAATTTTCTACAGTGAATACATAGTTTTTAATTAGAAAACTCTGTATAGAGTACAAATTTCAAATATAATGACTATCATATCCTTTTATTTCAGCTGTAGAACAAGCACCAAAGTTGGACAACAATTAATAGTAACAGAGTAAATGACTAGGACATGATAAGTTAACTAAGAATTAAGAAGATGTGCAAGGCTAAGGAAGAAAATACAGATGAAAAAATATACCATAATCACTACTGGTAAAGTCAAAGTTCCCAAAATGATGGAAATTAATGGCTAAGGAACATACATTCATATATTCTGACAGTGAAATAGAGTTCCATTTAGGTTAAAAAAAACCAAATGTGGGTACGAGGCACAAAAGAACAGCAAAACTATGTGCCAGGCAGTGCCGGGGTGAGGGAGGGTGAGGGATTTTCCGCTTTTCACTTCAAATCCTTAGAGGAGGGAACTTCTACTCTGTATTTCTGATCACTTTTTCTCACCCTTTCTTAAATGGACTCTTGCAGAAATTACTGCTAATCTGCTGGGTAAAGAAGCTTGGTATTCACTGTCTCAGTAGGGTAAGGAACACAGTGCTACTCAAGGTCAGTGCATACATGCAGTGTGGCCTCTTGCCTTTGCTGGCACATCCTATCTCTTTCCATCATTTAGATTAAGCAGGGTCTGCCTCAGCAGTCCTGGCAATTCTGCTCTGCTTCTGACTGGATGGTTGAAATAAACTGCCTCTCTCTGCAACTGATTAGGTAAACAGGATCAAAGACACAGAGGCAGGGCCAAAAGCCATCCCTTAAACTTCTTGGATTAAGCCTTGTCCCCCAATTTAGCTCTTATCAGGTATGTTCTACCTTGGTGATGCAGGCAGGACAGGATATCTACTTAACTACTGGTTTATAAATAGGCCAGGGCTGTAGTCTATTTATAAACCTTCACCTTTTGCTACTGGCTGTGTGTGTGCAGGGATCTGTCTCTCTGTTTATCACTTTTCTGAAAAGATTCTTAAAAGAAGAGATGAGGGGAATCAAAGTCCATCTTGTACCCCTAATAAATGTACAAACAACAGTAACGATATGAATGAAGATGCTGGCAATATGAAAAGAGAGTGTATGTAATAGAAACAACTTAAAATAATCTTCATTTAGAGGAATACCCTAAGAGTATTTAAAACATATGTATGCTTATTTTTAAACATTAAAAAAAAAGTTCTTAAAATTATGAAAGCTTACCACTTTAGAAATAAATACCATCTTTAAAATGATAATACTATAAAAGTATTATGACGTCCTTCTTGGCATCGTGTTATAGACAGTCTCTAATCCTTTAATGTTGATGCAGTGCAAAATAACAGATCCAAGACCAACACTGATCAACTTAAATAAATTTCTCTGGGTACAACCATCCACCCAATTTGTGAATTCTTTTAATATGTCCATAATTACAACATTGTTTTCATAATGATATACTTACAAATACAGTATCACAGAGAAAGTAGTAGTCAGTTACCATATTTTGTTACATACATTATAATGATTCAGAGTGACCCAAGGGGAAAAAGAATTTTGATTACCTGGGCTTTTCTGGTACATCAGAAGGATTACTGCAAAATGGTTCTTGGTAAATGGTTTCTGAAAGGTCATGATCCAACAAAGTTGCCATAATTTCTTCCCTACTTGGTGGGGACATAAGTGGTTTCAGAATGTGAGCAGTTCGAGGGGTAAAACTGCCGTTTTTAGATTGCGAGGGAGAGCTGGTAGACCTTGGTGAACTATCTGGAGTTGGTGTTAACACATCAGTGTTTCTTGAAACATACAATTCTAAATCTTCAGAGGCTGCATCTACAAGTTCACCATCAGGGGAGGATAGTATTGTAGTAAAAGAAGTATTGACTGAGTCAAGAGACTGCCCCATTTCTTTTCTGGTATGACTTTGAATCCAGTCTGAACTGCCTGGCTGTGAGAGGCTAAGAAACACTTCTTTGCTTATTGAACTCCTATTTAATCTGGATTTTTCATTCAGACAGTTCTCTGACTGCTGGATACAGAAAGTCTCCATAATTGAATTAGACCGAGATGCTAGAGGATGAAAGGTATTTTTCCACTGATTGTTGCGATGATTCTCATTGCTATCTATGGGTGACTTCTCAAATAGTTCAGGACTTAGAGTACCCGATCGAATCCATGCGGTTGAGTCTGAGGCATGATGTTTGTCTTCGTCACATTTCTGGTTATCATGACTTAAAAACTCAGTTTTTTCTACAGTTTGTCCTGGGAAAAGATCCTGAACTGCATCACTTAGGAACTTCTGAGGCAAATTCTGATCAGCTGGGACAAACTGACTTCCAGAATAAAAACTACAAAATCCAGTTTGGCCTATTGTATTAATATCAAAATTATAATTATGTTCAGGGGACAAGCTATCTTCAAGCGAATAACAACTTTCAAAACCTGGATCTGAAAAGAAGATGGGACTATCATCTGATAGAGAGTTATCCAATTGGCCAGAGTTTTGTAAATTTAGAGAGTCTACTTTAANTTGGCCTATTGTATTAATATCAAAATTATAATTATGTTCAGGGGACAAGCTATCTTCAAGCGAATAACAACTTTCAAAACCTGGATCTGAAAAGAAGATGGGACTATCATCTGATAGAGAGTTATCCAATTGGCCAGAGTTTTGTAAATTTAGAGAGTCTACTTTAAGAAGTTTGGGAATTTTTTCTTTAGGTTTTGTACTTCTGGGAGTTCGAGGTTTTCTTGGAGATGTTACTGGTCGTGTTCGTTTAACTGATTTGTTATGCTCAAGGGAAACAGAGATATTTTTGTTTGGCTGCTGTTTATTAGACAACGGGTCTTGTATACTATTTGCATTTTGTGCTTTCTGTTGTCTTTTCTGCAACAATTCTTTTAGAACTGCCAGTCCAGACTGTCCTTCACCAAATGCTGAAGGTGTTGACACATTTCGATTCCTACACTGAGAAAGTGCTTTGGTTTGTGAAACTGCTTCTGACAATGGCTTTTGCTTTACCCTTTCAGGTTTAAAGTTTGACATGTCTAAAATAAAACCCCTTTGTTTTTGCTCCCAAGCTATTTGTTTGATTGGGCTTCTCAAAGAAGTTACAAAGCAATTATTAGGCATCTGACTTTCCTCTGAAGCTGCATTTCCTGGAGAACAAGTTTCACTGTGCTTTGAACGTTCTGCCATGCACACAATCTGCTGCTGACTATCTTTGCAATGCAAAAAGTTAGGGGCATACGTCTGGTCTGGCTTTGACTCTAGGGAATTATGATATTCATTTAACTTTCCAAGAGGTGACAAATAGCTTTTTTGTATATTTGCATTCTCTTCTACCTTTGGAGACATTATGCCAGAAGACATCTGTGTATTCTGTGCTACCTGAGACAAATGGTTTGAAAGGTCAAATATATTTCTTTGAATCAAGCTTGATTCTTTTAGAGTAAACATACTATTTTGACAATGAGGCCGCTGAACATTAATTTTAGAGATTCCAGGTCCTAAAGAACTACTAACAACGGAAGAATTCAAATCATCTCGTGAACTGGGGAAGGCCTGCAAATCTACAGGTTTCTTGCTTTCTAGGAAAGAAGAAAAGCAGCCAGATAAATTCTGTTGTGCATGAATTCCAGTGGGGACAGGAGCAGAAAGAGGATGATCTATACCAGAGCCCATTAATGACACATCTTTCTGTCTAAAAAGCAGTTGAGAGCCTCCAGAGTTATCTGAGGTCTCAGGCACATTCTGATGTTTCAGCACGAACTTCACTTCAGTACCAGCTTGAGGCTTTAGTTTTTCATCCTTTAGTGTTATGTGCTTTCTTGGTGTACTTTTCTCGTTTGTTTTTTGTTTCTGTTTTGCTCTTGGTTTCTTTTTTCCATCATCTACTAGTTTATTTGTCTGATTTCGTCTGTTCCTCTTCTTAGAAACTGTAGAGGGATTAACAAG
The DNA here is from genome assembly GCA_006410615.1 of Neotragus moschatus. Lineage (NCBI taxonomy): Eukaryota > Metazoa > Chordata > Mammalia > Artiodactyla > Bovidae > Neotragus > Neotragus moschatus. The sequence continues at coordinate 1,552,607 of SJYA01001566.1, read as the reverse complement.
CTTTGTTTTTGATTTCTTAACCTGCATTCTTGCTCGACTATTTTTTCCTATACGGGAATTAACAGTCTTACTATTATATACATTAGGACCCTTAAAAAGCACTGCTTCTTTATCAGCAGCAGCCATAATTTCTTCAGCTCTTGGATCTGTGGGAGACCAGCAGCGAGGTGGAGAAGAGTTTACGGGACTTGTGCTTCTCTCAGAAAGAAAACCTAGTTTAGACATAACATCACTATAATTTGAGTCACAGTCTTCGGTTTCAGCATTATAAGATGGTGAGGGAGGAGAAAGAATAGCATGTGACCGTTTTTTCCTAAAAGACAAAGTTCTTCTAATATTTTCACTATTTGTCCTTTGTTGTTTACCAGTTTTTTTCTTAGCAGACTTATGTTTTGATTTTCTTCTGTGACTTTTCTTTGGTGTTAATGGATAAATGGGATATTTGGTTGCAGGGGAGTCAGGAACTTTTGGCCAAAAATCCTTCAAAGGTGCAAGTTTTTTATACAGTTCCATTTTTTCCTCTGTTAATATTACTTGTTTTTCTTTAGAGTCTATTTTTCCTAGTTTCACAAGCATATTTTTCCTCCCTCTAAACCTATTAATAATAATGTACTTTATGATGACAGGGGGCAACTTTTTGGACATTTTTCTTCGTTTTCGAGATTTGAGAGTTCCATCTAAACTTTCACCCATTTCCATGGGATGAGGTAGGCTAATTTTTGAGTTGTGTGTTACAAAACTTGACTCACTATCTTCATTCTCATAATTTACCTTGCGTTTGGCTCTAAGGGTATATTTATTTCCATACAATCCAAAGGACTGCTCAGTTTCTAAGGTTCCTTCTCCAAAGTGACAGTCTACAAAACTGTCTGCAGATGTTTTATTTTCAAAAGTTCCACAGGTGACCTTAATTAAGTCGCTAGCCAATACATTATCTTTCTCAGAATTATTACTATTACAAGGATTATTTTGTATACAATTATCTTTTGAGGATCCAGTCTCAGCAGTTTTGGTAGAAGTCTCTTGATGACCTGCAAGCTTCTTTTTATTCATTTTTAACCGGGACTGTTTATTGCCAGGTTGTAGTTTATATGTGACAGGAGAGAGCTTTTGGGGCCTACTGAGACAATTAGAGAGAACAACACTGGGAAAAAACATATAATGTGCTGCTTGCTGGCTGAGACTTGGTTTTTCTGTTTTATGTTCTTGAAATTCTTCATATCTAATTTTAAGTTTATTTAGTCCACTTTCATCAGCAATGCTATCAAGAGAATGCATCATAGTTCTATTTTCCCCTGAGCAAGACAGCAATTCACAATTTTCATTTAATGATGAAGGGAATAAACTATTCAGAGCTGTGCTGTTTCCTTTTTCATTTCCTTCAGAGGATAATTTACTCTTTGAATGATTTAAGTCAGAAAAGGTGAAAGAATTTTTGCCCAATGTACTTTCATTAGTGTGACGGCTCATATGTATAAAAGGGGCATCCTTATCAATTTTTCTAATGTTTGTATACTTTCTACTTGGTATTTGTCTTGTAACAGGTGGCATATTATCTTCATAATCAAAAGTACTACTTTCACAGGAAGATACTGGGAGGACATCTTTCTTACCACTCTCTTTATGAGAGTTTTCAGAATGGACAGAACTGCTTAAAGATCCAGGATATTTCATAGAGTAAGTGCTTTCATTTGTAAAAGAAGTGACTGAATGATCTAGACTTTTCTCTAGTTTGCTTGGCTGTGAAAGATCTTCAATTAAATCTTCTTTGTTCAAAACATGGGAAGAAAGGGCACTTGTGTGTTTACACTGAAAGGTAATCTTAGCAGAAGATGGGGGTTCTAATGTAGCAGCATCTTTGTGAAAGATGGAAGGTTTTACTGATAGCTTGCTTGTTGCAATCACAGAAGAGTGGGTTCTAGAATTTTCATTGTTCAGGGGATTGTCTGAAATGAGGGAAAAAAGAGTTTGCTTAACTTCAACGCTTCTAATTTTTAAAATATTTTCCTATATCATGATGCTATCACCATGAAAGAAATTATATGAAATTAAATTTGTATGTTTAAAATAGTTAACTCAACAGAAAGGTCATTTTTATCATTAGGATGATATCTCAATCTGAATAATCGAGAGTTAGTTACATTTGACTATTAGTCATTATTTTAAACACATATGACTTTGATTAAAAACAGATGGTATCAATATTCATGCTTTTTGAGAGAATAAGGGGAAAAATCTCATTCCCTTGGAAAATTTCCATAAAATAACACACATCTTTGCATTATCACTCTTTTTTTGCATTATCACTTTTAATAAGCTAAGCATATTTCTTATATTTTCTACGCTTAAATGTTACAATAAACTGACTAAAGTTTATAAAGCTCTAATCAATGACTGATAAAAGCTATCCTCTCAGAAATGAGAAAAGATATACCTTATCTACATTCTCTCAAAAGAAAACATCTTTGAGAAGGACAAAATCTAACAGTACTGTCATAGTCTCACTTAGCCAACTGTGTAGAGTGCGTAATTATATTTTTCAAAATCAAATATATTTTCAGCCCCTAAATAACAAAATGCTCACATTAGACTAGTTTACTTACCACTATTTTCATCTGCAGTTCCATCTAACTGAGGTATAGAAAGATTGGCTAGAAGCAAACTGTTATTACTCCATTCCATTTCTTCTTCTGAAGATGAATCATCTTCTTCTGTTGAGCTTTTATGAGTATTTCTGCACAGTGATCTAGGGAATATTAAGATTCATCAGTGAGTATGAGTATTAGAAAAAAGCATCTCAGACTCAAATAATTTGCCTAATTTGACACTATAATAGTAAAACTGAACAAAGCAGATCTGAAAATTAAAACTTTAAAAAATATAACAGCTTAGGTGAGTACCAGGTAATTTCTAAAAAGGTAGCATCTTGGGATATTCTAAGAAGTCTCCACAGATACACAATTACTACATTATGATTGGAAAAAACAAATAAAAAGACAGGCAAGGGGGTATTCAGGTCAGGGCTGAAAGAGAAAATAAAAGGGGTCAGATAGATAGGCTAGGAAGCAGTACAGGTATTGAGTCAATCCCAGCAGGGGCTGTAAAAGCAGGGTTACTGAGGCATGCAGATGGACTGTGAAGTCCAGATGGATACTCTCCTTAAGTTCTATCTCCTACCAATTTACATTTTTCACTAGATTATAGCTTGATATCTTCCCTTCCATCTGGATGGGCATACTTACCTTCTACCCACACCTTTTCCGTTCACTTGTCTTGAAAATTTTACTTTATTATATGTAGAATAATTTTTTCATTAAATCTTTTCCAAATAAAAATTATTAGTGGCTCAAACTGTTAATAATTTTCTTCCTATATTATACAAAAATCTTTCATTTCTGCCTTTGTCCTGTGTAGCCATATGTAGTATATCTATGCCATGTTCCACATGATAACTTTTAAAATATTTGAAGGGATTTTTATCATTCGTTTCATAATTCTTTTCTAATTAGAGTAAACATTATCTATTCTTTCCACTGTTCTTTAAAAGTGACAGTGCTCACAAATCCTTCTAGTTTCTTTCTCTTTACTTTTTCAGTATGCTTAAAATATGGTACTTGGGGCAGAATATAATATCCAATATACGAGCAGAAATTAAACGACTCCCATTCTAGATACTATACTTCTATCAATCTTTCTCTAATATACTTTTATAAATGTTCAAGATATTTTTCCAAGGTTAACCTCAGGGTGACTTTCACAGAAATGAACCAGTCAATGAATACACAAACATTAAATCATTACGGGATAAATGAAGCCTATTATTTTAAACATGTTGGCACTACTGGGAATAAGAAGATGGTGATTTTACAAGAATGTTACATATTTGAATGCGTATCTACTTCATATGGGCATGAAAACTTAAATAGCTAAACCAGGTATAATCTAAGAAACTGTAGAAGAAATGCTAATAATAGATTGAAGGTAAGAATCACAGGGACAATATCAAAATAAAACAATGAAAGAACAACAAAGACAAAAGGAAAACAAATGGAAATAAAAAGAATGCTTCATTAATGCCACATGATCAATCAAATAAAAACATCGAATAGTTAACAAACTTTGCTGAAATATAAAAGAAGCAACCCAACTTATTACAGCAAGATTTCAAGACATCAAATAAATACTCTAATTATTTTACTAATAAAATCCCAAATCTATCAGACTAATAAATGTTACCCCAGGCACCTCTGGTAGTCAATAATTAAATTCACTATTTTGGCAATCATACACTACAGATTTACTGTGCTCGTAATAAAGTACAATTTATGGCTTTCCCACAGAAACTGTTAAGTCTAGAATGAACTGTAGGTCTACCTAGTCTATATTTGTGAAACTGACTGACGGAACAAAAAAACCTATGACTCTATACCTTATTAGGCATCATCTTTTCAGTTTCAAGATTTTTGAATCTATATTCTGTCATCCAATGAGTTATCAATCTCCAATGTTTCTGACAATCTCAATTCAATCAAGCATGACATTTGGCACAAAGCAAGCATTTAAGTGGTTTTGAATGCAAAATCATGCAAGTTCCCTATGAACCCATCTAATCAGTCACTACTACCATCCTTCTTATCTATAAGGATGTTATGTAGGACTTTGTTAAACATCTGGCTGAAATTAAGACTCAACTGACTATTGCCTTTCCCTAAGTAACAGTATTTTGAAAAGATATAAAGACAGTAGAGCGTGAGTTGAACTCATAAAGGGTCTTTATATTTTCTGCTTCCCTTTGTAAATGCCCATGAAGTGTTCATTTAATGATCATAAGTATCACTCCTATTACAGCGGAGCAAAACTAGAAGCAAGCCAACCAGTTAAAAAGTGGTTTGCTTTCCAGATAAATAATAAAAGTACCCAAACTAGATAAGTTTAACAACAGATAGAGATGTACAGGAAGGAAAGTTAAATATGAGATTGGCCATATTTAAAATTTTGGAACATTTAAAGAGATTAAACCTAACTTTATTTTTTTCATTGTTGAGATATAACTGACACAAACAACTATGAATTTTTGATGCACAGCATAAAGGCTTGATTTACATACATTATGAAATGATTACCACAATAGTGAGGCATTATAGTGAAGTCACTCAGTCGTGTCCGACTCTTTGCGACCCCATGGACTGTAGCCTACCAGGCTCCTCTGTCCATGGGATTTTCCAGGCAATAGTCCTGGAGTGGATTGCCATTTCCTTCTCCAGGGGATCTTCCCAACCCAGTGATCAAACCCGGGTCTCCTGCATTGTAGACAGACACTTTACTGTCTGAGCCACCAGGGAAGTCTGATTACCACAACAGTTTTAGTTAATAGCCATCATCTCAAACTCATTCTATGAGGCCACCAGCATCATGATTCAAAAACTAGACAAGGATACCACATAAAAAGAAAATTACAGGCTAGTATTACTAATAAAAATAGATTCAAAAATCCTCAACAAAACACTTACAGCAATACACCGAGTACCATACACCATGTTCAAGTAGGATTTACCCCAGGAATGCAAGGATTTTTCAGTATTCGCAAGTCAATGTCATACACCACATTAACAAATTGAAGAATAAAGACCATCTGATCAACAGATGCAGAAAAAGCTTTTGATAAAATTTAATATCCATTTATGACAGAAACTCTAGAAAATGGGCATAGAGGGAATATCATCAATTCAGTCACTCAGTCATGTCCAACTCTTTGCCACCTCATGGATTGCAAGCATGCCAGGCCTCCCTGTCCATCACCAGCTCCCAGAGTTTACTCAGACTTATGTCCACTGAGTTGGTGATGCCATCCAACCATCTCATCTTCTGTCGTTCCCTTCTCCCACCCTCAATCTTTCCCAGCATCAGGGTCTTTTCAAATGAGTCAGTTCTTCACATAAGGTGGCTAAAGTACTGGAGCTTCAGTTTCAGCATCAGTCCTTCCAATGAACATTCAGGACTGATTTCCTTTAGGATCGACTGGTTGGATCTCCCTGCAGTCCAAGGGACTCTCAAGAGTCTTCTCCAACACCACAGTTCAAAAGCATCAATTCTTCGGCACTCAGCTTTCTTCACAGTCCAACTCTCACATCCATACATGACTACTGGAAAAAGCATAGCTTTGACTAGACAGACCTTTGTTGGCAAAGTAATGTCTCTGCTTTTTAATATGCTATCTGGGTTCGTCATAACTTTTCTTCCAAGGAGTAAGCGTCTTTTAATTTCATGGCTACAATAATCATCTGCAGTGATTTTGGAGCCTGAAAAAAATAGCCTGTCACTGTTTTCCCATCTGTTTGCTATGAAGTGATGGGACCAGATGCCATGATCTTCGTTTTCTGAATGTTGAACTTTAAGCCAACTTTTTCACTCTTCTCTTTCACTTTCATCAAGAGGTTTTTTAGTTCTTCTTTACTTTCTGCCATAAGGGTGGCATCATCTGCATATCTGAGGTTATTGATATTTCTCCCACCATCTTGATTCCAGCTTGTGCTTCTCCCAGTCCAGTGTTTCTCATGATGTCCTCTGCATATAAGTCAAATAAGCAGGGTGACAACATACAGCCTTGATGTACTCCTTTTCCTATTTGGAAGCAGTCTGTTGTTCCATGTCCAGTTTTAACTGTGGTTTCCTGACCTAAATACAGATTTCTCAAGAGGCAGGTCAGGTGGTCTGGTATTCCCATCTGTTTCAGAATTTTCCAGAGTTTGTTGTAGTCCAGAGGAAACAGACCTCAACATAATACAAGCCATTCATGACAAACCCATACCTAATATCATACTCAATGATGAAAAGCTGAAAATATTTCCTCTAAGATCAGGAACAAGACAAGGATGCCCACTCCTGCCACTTTTATTCAACATAGTTTTGGAAGTCTCAGCCACAACAATCAGAGAAGAAAATTAAAAGGAATTCAAATTGCAAAAGAATTAAAACTCAGTGTGTGCAGATGATGTGATGCTACATATAGAAAATCCTAGAGACACCACCAAAAACTACTAGAACTCATCAATGAATGTGGTAAAGCTACTGGGTACAAAATTAATATAAAGAAATCCGTTGCATCTCCATACAACTAACAACAAAATATCAGAAAGTGGGCTTTCTTTTTTCAATTTCTGAGATAAGGAGGCACTTCTATCTTGTCCCATTTAGGACACAGATATTGATACTGTGTATATAAACAGATGATTTCTAAGTTAGGTGTATGGGGAGAGCATGAATTTAAGCAAGGTGGTCAAAAGACACAAACTTCCAGTTATAAGATAAATAAGACTAGGCAATATAATGTACAACACAGTGACTATAGTTACCATTGCTGTATGACATATATGGGAGTTAAGAGGCTAAATCATAACAGTTCAAATTACAAGGAAATAATCCCCCATTTCTTGTTTCGTTTCCTTTGTATTAGAGGATAACTGCTTTACAATATTGTGTTGGCCTTTGCCATCCATCAACACGAATCACCCACAGGTCTACAAATGTCCCCTCACTTCTGAACCCTCCCATCTCCTATCTCATCCCACTGCTCTAGGTTGTCACAGAGCACTGCGTTGAGCTCCCTGTGTCACACAGCAAATTCCCACTTGCTATCTGTTTTACATATGGCAATGCATATATTTCCATGTTATTCTCTCAATTCCTCCCACTCTCTCCTTCCTCCACTGTGTCCATAAGTCCGTTCTCTATGTCTGCATCTCCAATGCTTCCCTACAAATAGGTTCATCAGTGCCATCCTTCTACATTCCATACGCATATCCCCTATTTCTTTTTATCCTATCTACGAGATGATGGAAGTTAACTAAAACTACTGTGGTAATCACCTCACAATATACATAAATCAAATCTTTATGCTGTACATCAAAAACTCATACAGTGATGTATGTCTTATATCTCAATAATAATGGGGGGAAAGTTAGGTTTAATCTTTTTAAATGTACCAAAATTTCATTTCACTTGGAAGATGAAGTTTATTCCACATTAGAAACAAGGCACTATTTAAAAGAGATTTAAGTCAATTTAGTTTATAAGGTGCTTTTTATTGTAACAGTAAGAATTTCTGATTAAAGAACCCTGATAATGACAGAAAGTTATTAAAGGAACTGAAATAACTAAAAAGTTACCTCTTTTTGGCACAATGTTCTTCAATATTGCTGTCCCATCTCTGAGACATTACCAAACTAAGCTCCATTTCTTCTTTTTCAATCTGTGGTTCATTTTCTTCATCATCGCTATTTTGAGGATTTTTACTGTTTCCAAAGGAACGACATGGTGATGGCATCCTATTTCTTCCCCTGTGATATCCATCATTTTCCAAACCAGCAAGAAGATGTACCAGAGCCTCATCAGGACTACTGTCCACTACAAAACAAGTAAAGCATTGCCAACAAATAACTTAAATTTTCTAAATAATTCAGATCAATTATATATAAAACATTAAGAATCATATATGGTGGCACATGCTGAAAGAATGCAGCTGGTACAGAGATTTATGTATTGATATAGTTCTTCCATCAAAGTGCAACCCTTGGACCACCTGTACTAGAATGATTCTGTGTCCTTATTAAGAAGAAAATTCTTAAGATACCATCTCACATCTATTGAATTAGAATTTCTGAGGCAAGGCTCAGGAATTTGCAAGTTAACAAGCTGCTCAAGCTCTTACTACTTAAGTAAGGCTGAGGAGTACTAAATGAAATATAATCACAAATGATTATAATAAATATAAAATATATAATAAATATATGAATTAATGCTAAGTGAAACATGTGAACACCTTATCCCTCATTTGAGATTTATTTAGCTCACAGGATAACCAAACAAAACTTGTAACTGAAAAACACAGGAGAGCTTTAAAAGTGATTAATAGCATTACTTCCTGAAGACCACCACTGAGATATCACATCATATACACTAGGTTTGCTAAAATCAAAGACAGATAATAACAAGTGTTGACAATATGTGAAAAAACTGGAGCCCTCATATACTGCTGGTCAAACTGTACAATGGTACAGCTGCTCTGGGGGAAAAAAGTTTGGTAGTTCATTAAAATGTTAAACACATAGTTACCAGGAGACCCAGTAATTCCATTCGTAGGTATATACCCAAAAGAAGTGAAAACATGTGTCCACACGAACACCTATACATGAATAATCATAGCAACATTACTCACAGTAGACAAAAAAGTGGAAACAACTCAAATATCCATCAACTGAAGCACAGAGAAATGAAATATGGTTTATATCCATATGATGCAACATTATTCAGTAGTTAAAAGAAATGAAGCACTGATATATACCTCAACATGAAAACATATATACCTTAAAAACATTATGCTTAGTGAAAAGAATACAGAAACAAAAGGTTATATGATTCCATTTACATGAAATGCCCAATATAGGTAAATCTAGCAAAAGAGAAAACAGATTAGAATTTGCTAGAGGCTGAGAGGAGGGAAAAGAGAGAAGGGACTACAAATGGGTATGGGGTTTCTTTTTTAGAGTGATAAAAGTGTTCTATAATCAAATAGTGAAAATGATTGCATAACTACATGAAATGCTGAAAACCACTGAACTGTACAAGTTAGAAGGTTAGTTTTACAATATGTGAATTATAGCCCATTTCAAGTTATTATCTAAAAAAAGTCATAAAGAAGGAGGTTGTTCTAATCTAGTAGACAACCTTTTTCTCTGTAAAATATAACAGTTTAGTAAATGGGGAATATATTAAGTTCCAGGTTTTCTTTGTTGACAATGAAGAAACTAGTTTAATCATGCTACCAAATATAAGGCAAAATTGAAGGTATTTGCTTATAGAAGCTATTTTGGCAAAAATCCATTTCTTAAACCTAGACTGCAGTTTATTTTTCCTGACATACTTTTTAAAAAGTTAATATTAGCAAACGATTTATATATATTTGACTCAGATCTTTGACTAACATTGAGACTGTATTTTTTGCAACTTTAGATAAGTGAAAATTATATCAGCTGGTGATACATTTTATTCACTTAGTATGATGAAAGAAGAATACACCTCTCTCTTTTTCAATTTCTTTAACTGTCTTTTTATAACTAAAATATAATTTAGGAATATAACATATTTATTTACTCAGAGAAATAAAACATTTTACATTTATTTATAAACTTCAAATTAATTTTTAGATGTGGTCTTTGAATAATTTCTTTCTATATATGTCATGTCACTCATTTAAAAAAGAAAAAATTTACCTACCTCCATATAAAATGTTCTTGAAATATGACTGTGTACAGTAATTTTGATATTGTCCCTAGTCATTGAATTAATCTTCCACTCAAATGAAAATGTAAATAACAGAAAGAAGATACTGTGGAGGGGTAGGATCACATTTGATGCTATACCTCATTTGATACAGTAAGAATGGAAAAACAAAGTGAGCAAGAAACATAAAATCATTATACCGAGCAGAACAAGAGGCAGGAAGTTCAAAGATATTTCACTTTTTGCAATGAAAATTTAAAAACATTTCTGAAAAAGATATCAGTAATTGAGAGTACATTACTGAAATGAAATCTAGTAAATGGCTTATACTATTAATAAAAAGGCATTTATGGAAATGTAAAGATACTCAGAAATAACTGTTATGTCCTATGCTAGTCAAGAATTAATAGCTTGAAAGGTGTTGTCCAGGGAAATTTCTGAGACTTATTAAGAAAGAATCAATCATGGTATTTTATTAATGTACTTAACTTTGAAGAATTTTAATTCAAAATAAACACATTTCTCCTTAAAGCAATATAGTTCTCTTCCAACCAAAGTGAAGTTAAGAAAAAGAGAATTATTTTCTTTTCCAACTATTTAACAGAAAAAGCTGTATGGAAAACAAAAAAAAGAAACTACACTTCTCAATACAAGATTTCATTCTTATACTGAGTAAGAATTTATTCAACATGCAACTTTAACCTCTTCAAATAAAAGAAAAAATACTACCTGATATATGCACTTTTGTTGATTTAACATACTGAAAATTTATGACAGAATAGTTGCTTACAGAAAACTGGTGACTCACTCAGTCTTTGGGTCAAAGGCTGAAAAGTCTGACTGTTTTCCATGAGGTTCAAAATTGCTTCTTCATTAATAAGAGCTTCCTCCACTTTGGGTCTAGTGTGACCTTAAGAGGACAAAGAATACAAAAACATTAAAGTAAATGACCTAAATCTGAAATTGCTTACAATTTGTTTATATCAGAAAACATTACAATGTAAACCTATTTAAAATTTTGAAGTGTTAGTGATATGTTAAATAAAAACATAATAAACTTAATGAAAGCCACAGGAAATCTTACCACTCACACAGAAAAAAAACAAAACCCTGAAACTGTGATCACTAAATGTTTACAATCTCCTCACTAAATCAAGTATCTAGTTGGTACAGTTATATTACCCTGATAAAGTCATTGCACATTNGTGTTAGTGATATGTTAAATAAAAACATAATAAACTTAATGAAAGCCACAGGAAATCTTACCACTCACACAGAAAAAAAACAAAACCCTGAAACTGTGATCACTAAATGTTTACAATCTCCTCACTAAATCAAGTATCTAGTTGGTACAGTTATATTACCCTGATAAAGTCATTGCACATTAAAATCTGTAAACAAGTTCTCAGAGGGAAGTTCACAGTGATATAGGCCTTCTTTAAGGAAAAAAAAAAAGCTGAAATAAGCAATCTAATCTACCACCTAAAAGAACTGGAAAAAGAAGAACAAACAAAACCTAAAGTCAGCAGAAGGAAGGAGGTAATAAAGATGAGGGAGGGAATAAATAGAGAGAGATTCAAAAAACTAGAAAAAAAAATCAATGAAACTAACAGCTGGTTCTTTGAAAGGGTAAACAAAACTGACAAACCTCTGGCCAGGCTCACCAAGAAAAAAAGAGAGAAGATCCAAATAAAGTAAGAAATCAAAGAGGAGAAGTCACAACTGATACCACAGAAACACAAAAAGCTGTAAGACAATACTGTGAGCAATGAGACAATCTAGGAGAAATGGGTAACTTTGCAGAAACATACAGCTTTGCAAAACTGAATCTAGAAGAAACAGATCTTGAACAGACCAACCAATCACTAGAAATGAAACATAATGTGTAATTAAAAAAAAACTCCTGACAAACAAAAGTCCAGAACCAAATGGTTTCACAGGCAAATTCCACCAACCATACAAAGAACAACTTATACTAATTTTTCTCAAACTCTTCCAGAAGACTGAACAGGAAGGAACACTTCCAAAGATAGGCTATGAAGCCACCACTACCCTGATACCAAAACCAGACAAAGACACTATCAAAAAAACAAAAATTACGGGCAGTATCTTTGATGAATACAGATATAAAAACAAAATATGAGAAAACTGAATCCAACAACACTTAAAAAGATCATATACCATGAACGATTAAGATTTATCCCAGGGTCAAAAGTATGGTTCAACATACATAAATCAATCAATATGATCTACCACATCAAAACTGAAGAAAAGATAACCATATGATCATCTCAATAGATGCAGAAAAAAGTCTCTCATAAAATTCAACATCCTTTCATGATTAAAACCCGTACAAAACTGAGTATACAGGAAACATATTTTAACATACTAAAAGCTATCTATGACACATACACAGCCAATATAATACTCAATGGTGAAAAGCTGAAAGCCTTCTACCTAAAATTTGGAACAAGACAAGGATTGTGACCCTCACTTCCCTTCAACACAGTACTGGAAGTTCTAGCAACACCAATCAGACAAGAAAAAGAAAAGGTATTCAAATTGGTAGGAAGAGGTAAAACTGTCATTATATGTAGATGGTATGACAAGATATATAGTAAACCCTAGACTCCACACACAAACTACAAGAACTGATAAACACAGCAAGGTAGGAGGATACAAGATTAATATACAGAAACTTCTTGCATTTCTTTACACTAACAATAAAATATCAGAAAGAGAATGCAAACAAATGCCCCTTTTAAAATCACATTAAAAAGTAAAATACTTAGGAATAAACCTTACCAAGGAGGTGAAAGATTTATATGCTGAAAACTATAAAACATTAATAAAGGAAACTGAAGATAAATTAAAGAAATGGGAAGATATTCCATGCTTTTGGATTATAAAAATTAAATCTGTTAAAATGGCTATGTAGCCCAAAGCAATCAATATATTTAATGTAATACCTATCAAAATACCCATGACTTTTTCTCAGAACCAGAATAAGCCTAAAATTTATACTTTGGATATAGATTCTGGATCTCCTAAAAGATCCAGAATTGCCAAAGCAATCCTAAGAAGAAAAAAAAAAAAAAGCAGGAGGTATAACTCACCCAGACTTTAGACAATATTACAAAACTACTGTAATCAAAACAGCATGATATTGGCAGAAGAACAGACATATGGATTAATGAAACAGAATACAGAGCTCAGAAATAAACCCATACACGTTTCCCCACAGGGATCACTGTTCCCCACGTGGATTCTATTTTTCTGCTTCTGATATTCAGACTTGAAAATCAATGTTTTCAACAAGGACATAGCTAGAGTGTTTAATCAAGATGAAAGAACAAAGAAGAAAACTAAAAAAAAAACAGGTCATCCCAAAGCAAAAAAAAAAAAAAAAAAAAAANAGTCACTAGGAAAAAAGGACCCAAAAGCAAACATTGTTTTTGCCAGGTGTCAGTTCATAAATCTTTCTTAAAAAAAAAAAAAAAAAAAAAAAAAAAAAAAAAAAAACAAACCACAAAAAAAAAAAAAAAAAAAAAAAAAAAAACCCCTAAACTGAGATCAGTGAAAACAAAGCTGGTTTTAAAACTAATTACAAAATAGATAAGACTGACAAGAATGATCATGACAAAAGAGAGAAAGAGTAAATAAATTACATTAGAAATAAAAGAAGTGCCAAAGGTAAAAGAGATATATTAAAGGAACACTATGAGCAACTTTATACCAAAAATATGGAAAACTCAGATTAAATGGGTAGTTTCTTAGGAAAAATATGATATAAACTCTGATTCAAACAAATAAAAAACCTGAGTAAACCTGTAACAATTAAGGAAGATAAAGTAATAGTTTAAAATCCACATCCTTTATTTCCCCCATGGACTCCAGGTTCCTCCGTCCATGGAATTCTCCAAGCAAGAATAAAGGAGTGTAGCCATTTCCTCTCCAGGGGATCTTCCTGACACAGGGATCAAACCTCAGTCTGATGCTTTGCAGGCAGAATTCTTTACCATCTGAGCCACAAGGGAAGCCTTTACTACCCTCATCCTCACATAAAAATCAAGCCACAAAAAAACCTGTTTAAGTCTGAATGGTTTTACAGATGAGATGTATCAAATCTCTAAAACTAGACTATATCAATTCAATAAAAATTCTTGAAAGGAGAGGTGAAAAACAGGAAAAGCTCTACAATGCATTTAATGGGATTAAAGTATGAATGCTTCTCAATTCCTGGAAGAAATTTAAAAAACCCTAAACAAAATTATTAGCCAAGAAAGTACAGCAATGCTTAAAAAAACACATATTATGACAAACAAGGATTTGTTTCAGGAGTGCAAGGACAGTTTAACATTAGATATGTTATTAATGTAACTACCATATTAATAGAGTAAAAGAGAAAAACTGATTGTCAATAAATTCAGAAAGAAAAATTCGGTATAACAATATCCATTCTTGCTTTTAAAAACTCAAATTTTCTATAGCAAGCAAGAAATAGAAGATTTAATTGCTATTTAATAAACGGATTAAAATTTATCTACCAATATCCTATAGTAAATTTCATAATTAATGATGAAATACAAAAACATTCCCTTTAAAGCCAGGAAAAACGCTTTTATGATTTCTACTTATTATTGTAGAGTTCTTAAGCAGTGCATTAAAACATTAAAAAAATATAAGGATGGGAAGGGAAGTAATAATTATTTTCTGATAATGATTCTACACAGAAAATCCAATGAAACAGATATAAATTATTAACACTAATAAAAGTTGTTGGATATAAGACTGACACACAAGGTCAGTGAAGATCCTATATCAGCAATTAGAAGATATAATTTTTGAAAGATAAATTTACAACAGCAACAATTATGAGGCACCTGGCATATATCTAACAAAAGATATTAAATACTTTTACCAAAAAACCCACAAAGCTTTACTGAAAGACAAGGAAGAAGATCAAATAAACTGAGAAATATATCATGCTCATAAATGAGGTAATTTGGTACACAGAAAGATTTAAAATATTTCTAAATTGGTCTATAAATTCAATAATTTTCTAATAAAATCTCAACAAAGTTCTTTTCAGAAACAAGACAATCTGATCTTATAATTGACATGGGAGAGCTTTTTAAAAGATCCAAGAGTCATTAATACAATTTTGAAGCTATTCAGAGATCTACTCCTGATATATATCCATACTTACAAAGCAACAGTAATTACAAAAGTATGATATTAACATGGGAGAACACAACTGAAGTTGGGGAATTCAGTGAAAACAAACTTTTTTCAATAAATGTGCTGAAATAACCAGCTCTTTATACCTAGAAAAAACAGATACAGTAAGATCCTTACTATGTACACAAGTAAAACGTAGGATGAACTAAGACCTACATGTGAAAACCAACTGTAAGCACACATAAACCTTAAGGATGAAAATTTTCATTACAGTGGGATAGGAAATGACTTTAAATCAGGCACAAAAACCAAACAGTAAAGGAAAAAAATCTTAAATATAATGCTAAAAAGACATATGAAACACTTTTTTAAAAAGGGAAGAAAATGGGAAAAAAGACTAAAAGTTCAAGTCTATATAAGGGGAAAATATCTCTACAATAAATATAACTAACAAGGACTTGATATCTAGAAAATACAAGGAATTTCTACACACTAGTAAGAAAACGATTGACGCAATAGAAAATGAGTGAAGAACATGAATAAGCAATTCTCAGATAGAAAGACCCCAGTGCTTATAAATATCAGTAATCAGGAAATGCAGATTAAACTATTCAGATTCTGAAGAATGAGAATGGCAAGAAATTTTTGCATCTCACTCTATCAAATATTGTTGAGGATGTAGGGAAGTAAAAGCTCTAACATTCTGTGGGAATATAAACTTAGGTATAATCATTTCATAGAGCAATTTTGTAATAAAAAGTGATAGTTCTATTGTTATACCTCAAAATCTGAAAAACTGAGCATTAAAATGGAGCTTATAAGGAAAATTAAACAGTAAGACAAAATTTATGCAACTTTGTAATGAGAATACTAACAGAATCAATAACTGGTACCTGAGGAAATAAACTGCTCAGGCAGGCAGGCAGCTCAGTATGGCTGGAAGCTGTCATAGTAGATATTAAAAAAGCACAGGAAATAGTAGTATGGAAATTCTGGGTACATTTTGATTAGGATGGGGCTAGCAGATGCTAAGACAAAGCAAATCAGAGTAGAGCTCTGATCCAAAAGGCTGCCACTAAAGTACTTGGGAGAGGGTATAACTTGCTCTGAGTCAGAGGGCACAATGCTAGGATGCACCTCTTAGAGAAGGAGGAAGCCTTAGGTGGATGTAGGTGCTCATTTCTAGCTGCTGTTTAATACAGTTCAAGAGTGCCTCTGCTGCCCATGCAGCAGTGAAAAGAGGGCTTTTCCTTTCCTACTGAAGGTTGGTAATTCTACTCCTGCTATTCTGACTCCCCTGCCTAGAAAAACTGTATGCATAAAAAACATAACTTCTGAGTAAAACTTTCATTACACTCTTAACTACCAACCATGTAAAAGCTAACTGCATTGCAGAAACCCTGATAGAATAGATGCTATCTAAGGTAGAGTATAATAATACATACACCCTAAGACTTGGCAAATTATACTTTTATATGTTTTCTGTAGAGAAACTCCTGCACATGGCCAAAAGGTGACAGATGTGACACTGCTAACCACAGTGCAAAAGTGAAAATCATCTAAGAGTTGTAGAGAATCAGATAAACTTGTTTAGTCTCACTAAAGAATGCTAATCAGCAGCTAAAATGAGTGACCTACAAACATGTAAGAACGAGAATAGATTTCAAAGTTATTACTGCTGACACAAAAGATACTCAACATCATTATTAATGAGGGAAATGATAATTAAACCATAATGAGATGCCATTTCACACATACTAGGATGGCTATATAAAAAAAGACAGATAATAACAAGTGTTGGTGAGAATGTAAGGTCTCTGGAACCCTCATATACTGCTGACGGGAATGTAAAAATGCAGTCACCTAGGAAAACAGTTTGGCTGTTTATTAAAAGTTAAACACAAATTTATCAAATAACCCAGCAATTCTCTTCCTTGGTATCCACTCAAGAAAAATAAAAATATATATCCACACAAAGACATAAACGTTCAGAACAGCATTATTCTTAAGGGCCCAAAAGTGAAAAGAATTCAAATATTCATCACCTAATGAATGAATGAATAAAGTACAAGGCAATACTACTAGGCGATAAAACGGAATGAAATACTGATAGAGATCTACAGTATGGAAAAAACTAAAAATGTTATGCTAAGTAAAAAAGTACAGAAGATCTCATATTTTATGACTCCATTTACATGATTTGCTCAGGAAAGACAGATCTTGAGAGATAAGAAAGTAGATTAGTGGTTACTTAGGGTTGGAGTCTTTTGAGGTGAAGGAACTGTTTTAACACTGAATTATGGAGATGTTAGTACAACTCTGTAAATCTATCATAAATCACTGGATTATACACTTGAAATGAGTGAACTTTATGTCATGTAAATTATACCTCTATTAAACTGTTAAAAAATATAATGTTGAATGAAAAACGCAAGTTGCTTAATCTATGCTAAGTAGGACACCATTTATGTAAAATTTAAAACCTAAAATAATAGTATTTGTTGTGGACATACTTCTGTAAGAACATATAAAATCATACATGGTTTAACAATTTGTATCAACTTTAGAATGATGCTTACCTCCAGAGATTAAGAAAAGGTAAAGGAATGAGAGAAGTTTTTGCTACATCAATGATATTTAGTTCTTAGGAAAAAAAAAAAATGAGCTAACTCAACTAAATACTACTATCTCAGTGCTAGATATACAGGATGTCTATAATGGTATTTTCTGTATGCTTGCAGGAAAACCCTTACCTTTGCTCAATTCTGCATCTTTGTGGACTTCTACCATATTAGCTGGTGTACACGGAAGAATTTCAGGAGACAGAACCTCAGAGTGCAATGTTAATTCAGCAGAGAACTCCTGGGATCCATCGCTGTAGTCCACAGATCCTGATAATGTTCTGCTTAATTAAAACATATCCTTTATAACAAACTACATAACAAAGCAATAAAATTAGTTCTGAGAGCTATAATAAATAACCACTTACACAGAGAAATTGTTCTCTTTGAGAATTTCCTGAAGTCTCTTCTGAAAATTTTTTTCACTTTCTGTTGCTGGCACAAACCTGCGATCTTTGAATTTTAAAAGTTCATTAAAAAATGTAGGCAGCAAATGAATGAAATAGTTTCCTTTTTCCTAGAGTACCTTTTAAAATGGTAGCAATTTCCTATATTTGATACATGTAACACCACCTAAAAACAGTCCTATTATAAATCAAACAAAAAGGAAATGGTTGTTACTGAATCTATAAAATTAAGCACTTAAGATCATTTCAAGATTAAGTTCTATAAATTAAAAACAAAAACATTATTTTCTATCTAAAAATATTATCATACACCATGAACCTAGAAATTTTCCCTTTATCTGCTACCGCTAAGTCACTTCAGCCGTGTCCGACTCTGTGTGACCCCATAGACGGCAGCCCACCAGGCTCCCCCATCCCTGGGATTCTCTAGGCAAGAATACTGGAGCGGGTTGCCATTTCCTTCTCCAATGCATGAAAGTGAAAAGTCAAAGTGAAGTCACTCAGTCGTGTCTGACTCTTCGCGACCCCATGGACTGCAGCCTACCAGGCTCCTCCGTCCACGGGATTTTCCAGGCAAGAGTACTGGAGTGGGTTGCCATTGCCTTCTCCTTAAAAGGCATAAAAGGCATTCAAAATTTGTCAAAGGATTTTTAGTGTCCATGAGATTATAACACAAATTTTAATTGGACTTCAGTGTAGGCTTACTACTATATTTCAAATACATTTGCCTTTTAAACTGTCTTCTCTTACCTTTATTTAATAATTTGTTGTATCCATGGCATAAAAAAATTTCTTCCAATTCTTTTTGAATGTATCAAAGTTTAGTAACAAATCAAATGAGTACTTTCTTCAGAGATGTACAAGTTAATCAGAGTCAGAATTTATGACATACCCAGAGAAATAATTTGGGGACAGAATTTCATGGGTTACATTTTCAAAGCTTGATGAACTAAACAGTGTTTCTAAGTTGGGATTCATGCTCTTCTGTAGTATTCTATAGCTCATTTGGAAATGCCAAGGTTAACACATACTAGAGAATGAAAAAGGAGAAAAGGGTAGAATGAAAACCAAGGCCAACGAAGATGTCAGTTTCTTATGAGAGACAATGAGTGACACTTTGGATGTGAAGAATAATGAGAATAGGAAGAAAAATATGTAGAAAATTTAAATGTAGTTTGAAAAGCAAAATCTAATGTCAAGGTAAAAATTCAATGGCTTGTACTTTTTCATTAAAATATCCAGCTAAAAAAATATCATCAGAGTATTATTAGGCTTGTACCTTGTGATTCAGGTTGACTAATTTGAGAAGTTTCGTTTCTGTTTCTTCGCCGTTGCTTTTCATCTTCCCATATGGCCTGTAGACCAGGGTTTCCACCAATTTGAGCTGTAATCACAATAATACTTTAATACAACAAAGGTCAAAGTGAAAATTACTTCCTTAAAAAAAAGAGAAATCCATACATTAAAAAAAAATAAATGCTGCCCTTAAGAAAAACAATTACCTATTCTGTGTAATAAAACAAATTATCCCAACCTACATTTACTATATTACTCCCTTTTTAGTTTCCTTACTAGTTCCCTAAAACCCCAGCAAGTGAGTAAGATTCAAACATTTGATGATAGTCAACAGATCCAAAAGTCCCCTCCCTGGTACATAATCTGAAAATAAAAAAATTAGCAAGCACAGCATAGTAAATTCTTTGATAATGGCTAATTTATTTAGTGTCACACTTACTTTAGGTTTATGTCTATACAAACAAACTCATATGAATGAAGCATAAATGAAAAAATGACTCTCATCAGGGAACAGAAAAAAAATCTTCATAATATTTTACATTTTCCTTTAATTTCACTTCCCTAGTGATATTTTCTTCCATACTTTTTCTATTCTTTGGTCATGGATTTTTAAAAATAAAACTATACATTAAGAATAACTGTATATACCTTCAATGTCCAATCGATTTAAGATATCAGCAGCTACAGCATCCACTTCTAATTCACAAGTACTTTGTGGTTCAACACCTTCCAGTATTAAAGAGCTGTATGAAAGAAGTATCAAAAGATACAATAATTATGTAAGAGAATATTTTCTTAAGATTTTTCTAAAATGATTTTTCATGTTTAAGGGGTAACCAGAAAGCCAGTGATTATTTATCAATTGATAACTCTACAGAGGTCTTTTGGGATCATTTTACATACTTTGGTTCATTATATTTTATATAAAAGGAATGTACAGGGCTTCCCTGGTAGCTCAGTGGTAAAGAATCTGCCTGCCAATGTAGGAGACACAAGTTCAATCCCTGCTCTGGGAAGATCCCACATGCTGTGGGGCAACTAAGCCCGTGCACCACAACTACTGAGCCTGTGCTCCCGAGCCTGGGAGCCGCAACTGCTGAGCCCGCACGCCTGAGAGCCTGTGCTCCTCAACAAGACAAGCCACTGCAATGAGAAGCTGTAACTAGAGAGCAGCCCCAGGTGTCTGCAACTAGAGATAGCCCATGAAACAACAATGACCCAGCACAGCCAAAAATAAACAATACATAAATACATAAGATTATATAAATATATAAAAGGGAATATACAATGTTTTAGCATGTGGGTCATATCCAGAGCGAGCACAAGAGAGGGGACTCATCAAAAACCATACATATATGCAATTACTTGCCCAGAGGCATCTATCTCAGCAATTATTAAAAGATGGCTTTTAAAAATTAAAAAAGACAGTTTTTAAAAATTAGGAAGAAATATATAACAAGAGTTGAGGGGAGATGAACATATTGAAAAGTCGGCAAGTGATATTGTTCTCTCTGCCTTCAACAGCTACTACTGAGCTGGGGAATGCTTTAAAACTTTCCATAACATGACAATTCTGAAACCACCCAAGTCCAGTATTGGGATCATAGCTAGGAAAAGAGGTGATACCATAAGGTCATGTTTTAGAAACATATTAACAAAACTCATTCTCCACTGTCCATACCTAAGAAATAAGTTTTTTTTAATTAATTTTTTATTTGAAGGATAATTGCTTTACAGAATTCTGTTGTTTTCTGTCAAACCTCCACATGAATCAGCCATAGGTATAAATTTTGATGGAACATGAGCAATTAATTTGTTAAAGAATTTTTACAATTTATCTATACACATATACAGATACAGACACAACACACATATATCTTTTTACCACTGATGAGGGACATGTTCGTCCAACTATCACAGTATATCCATCTCTTTAACTTTCAGAAAAAGTAATTTGCAATACAGCTTGTCTAATTTAACAAAATAAGTTATGCCATGAAATAAAGTATCAGATAACATAGTTTTGGCCAACAGTTTTCTCCTTTATATTAAAATGTTTCACAATTTTGAAAGAATATTATAAATTTCAAGGGTGAATTTTCCACTAGATGATTTGTGACAAAGGGAGGAAATATTTAAAAATTCAACTTCACAGTAGAAACTTACAATTATTTCTTGCCCTTATTAACAACTACTTCAGACATTCAGAATAGGAGGTGTTACTAGGCAAAGGATATTGTTGCTGTTCACTCAGATCTGTCTGACTCTTTGCGACCCCATGAACTGAAGCAAGTCAGGCTTCCCTACCCTTCACCCTCCCTGTCAATGAGTTTGCTCAAACTCATTGAGTTGGTGATGCCATCCAACCAACTTGTCCTCTGTCATCCCCTTCTCCTCCTGCCCTCAATTTTTTCCCAGCATCAGGGTCTTTTACAATGAGTTGGCTCTTCTCATCAGGTGGGGAAAGTACTGGAGCTTCAGCTTCAGCATTAGTCCTTTCAATGAATATTCAGGGTTGATTTTCTTTAGGATTGATTGGTTTGACCTCCTTGCAGTCCAAGGGGCTCTGAAGAGTCTTCTCCAGCACCACAGTTTGAAGGGATCAAGTCTTCAGTGCTCAGCCTTTTTTATTGTCCAGCTCTCACATCCATACATGACTAAGATTCCCTGGTGGCTCAGATGGTAAAGAATCTGCCTGCAATGTGGGAGACTTGGATTTGATTCCTGGGCTGGGAAGAACCTCTTCAGAAGGGTGTGGCAACCCACTTCAGTATTCTTGCCTGGAGAACCCCCATGGACAGAGGAGCCTGGTGGGCTACTGTCCATGGGGTCGCAAAGAGGTGGACATGACTGAGTAACTAAGCACACCACGTATAGACCTTTGTAGGTGAAGTAATGTCTCTGCTTTTTAATATGCTGTCTAGGTTTGTCATTGCTTTTCTTCAAAGAGCAAGAATCTTTTAATTTTATGGCTGCAGTCTCCATCCACAGTGATTTTGGAGCCCAAGAAAATAAAAGTCTATCATTGTTTCCATTGTTTCCCCATCTATTTACCATTAAGTGATGGGACTGAATGCCATTTGTTTATAGAATGTTGAGTTTTAGGCCAGCTTTTTCACTTTCCTCTTTCACCTTCATCAAGAGGCTCTTTAATTTTTCTTTGCTTTCTGCCATAAGGGTGGCGTCATCTGCATATCTGAGGTTATTGATATTTCTCCCCACAATCTTGATTCCAGCTTGTAATTCATCCAGCCCAGCATTTCACATGATGTACTCTGCATATAAGTTAAATAAGCAGGGTGACAACATACAGCCTTGATGTACTCCTTTCCCAGTGTGGAATTAGTTCATTGTTCATGTCCGATTCTAACTGTTGCTTCTTGACCTGCATGAAGGTTTCACAGGAGGCAGGTCAGGTGGTCTGGTATTTCCATCTCTTTCAGAATTTTCCAGTTTGTTGTGATCTACATAGTCAAAGGCTTTAGCGTAGTCAATGAAGCAAAGGTAGATGTTTTCCTGGAATTCTCTAGCTTTTTCTACGATTCAATAGATGTTGGCAATTTGATCTCTGGTTCCTCTGCCTTTTCTAAATCCAGCTTGAACATCTGGAAGTTCTTGGTTCACACACTGTTGAGACCTAGCTTGAAGGATTTTGAGCATTACTTTGCTGTCATGTGAATTGAGTGCAATTATACAGTAGTTTGAACATTCTTTGGCATTGCCTTTCTTTAGGAATGGAATGAAAACTGACCTTTTCCAAACCTGTGGCCACTGCTAAGTTTTCCAATTTGCTGGCATAGTGAGTGCACCACTTTAACAGCACCATCTTTTAGGAAGTAGTTTTCAGAAATTAAAAAAGTGCTTTCAGTAAATAGAAAAAAAACCTAGAGGGGTGGGATATGATGGGAGGTGGGCAGGAGGCTGAAGAAGGAGGGGACATATGTTTAACTATGGATGATTCATGTTTATATGTGGAAGAGACCAATACAATATTTTAAAGCAATAATTTTCCAATTAGAAATAATTTTTTTAAATTAAAATAAATTTGAGCCTGCAAATACATGTAGGTCATTCATTTTAATTATGAAAGGTAGATAAGCAATACAATGGTAATTAGGCAACTGTACCTCTCTGAATATTTCTATTCACAGCTTAACACAATAGACCCACAAATTACAGTCACTGAGGATAGAGCTCAGACAACAGTAATTTTAAAAAATCTCTTCAGATCATTCTGATGGGCAGCCAGGTTGAGATTACTGCAGTAGATTTGACCTTTGTGAATTCAACACTCTGGCAAATGACTGAAGGTCCATGACGTGGTAATTTACAATGAGCCAGCAGGGCTTCCCTGGTGACTCAATGGAAAAGAACCCGCCTGCCAATGCAGGAGATGTGGGTTCAGTCCCTGGGTCAGGAAGATTCCCTGGAGAAGGAAATGGCAACCCACACCAGTATTCTCACATGGGAAATCCCATGGGCACGAGAGCGTCGTGGGCTACAGTCCATAGCGTTGCAAGAGTGGGACACAACTTAGCACCACCACCACCACCACAGCAGGTAAGGTTAGTAGACTTGCAAACTCAGCACTTTCATCTCATTGAGTTTGTTGCTATTTGTTTCAGCCCTTGAAATAATATTGTGAAATTATCCAGATATTATCAACATTATTATTCAAAATAATATTGTGAAATTGTGGAATTTCAGCCCTTGAAATTCCTTGTGAAGGAGTATAAAGCATTTTGGGTTAAAAAAAAAAAAGGTACCCAGAGGATGTGCTCACATGGGGGTAAAAATGAGACTAATAAAATTTAAGAGTACTGATTTGGCAAAAATGTTCATGACGTTTTATTATTTGTATTTGATGAAATGATAGATTTTCATGTTTAATACAAGAAGCCTAAAAGTATGGGACAAAAATGTAGGTTATAACTAACCTACAGTTATTATATAGTCTAGTTCTGAATACCTTGTCTCATTTCACTAGTTTGCCATTTCGTATCTTTGCTTTGTACCGTACAGTGCTCAGTCATTTCCAACTCTCTGTGACCCCATGGACTACAGCTCACCAGGTTCCTCTGTCCATGGGATTTTCCAGGCAAGAACTAGAGTAGGTTGTCATTTCCTTCTCCAGGGGATATTTCTAACCCAGGGATCGAACCTGTGTCTCCTGCACCAGCAGGCAGATTCTTTACCACCGAGCCACCAGGGAAGCTCACCTATGCTTTTAAAAGTAATAATTCAAACTTTTCATTATTATACACAGAGTTTCTTTAAACTAACTCCTAACCAGTGAAGCTTTACTATATAATCTTATGACCTAATCAGAAAGACGCTTGCTGAAAAAGGCTTCCAATACAAATAAACCTTGATTTGAGATGATCATGCAAAAAACAACTTACTAAATATAGGACTTGGAAAACCAAGGGATCTAGTGAGTAGGTCAAATCTTTGGGTTAAGCTTATTTGTTCCAATTTCAGAGAGATAGAGGAACTATATAACAGGTACAAAAACAAGACAGAAAACAGCCTGTTGGTCACTTTGTTCTGGACTACTTAGAACTTGAATTTGATGCATTAAATAACACTCTCTCTAAAATTAATACCATTTCAACACAATTATACAAACAATTCTGCTGTATCTGAGGACCCTAGAAGTACATATGTATGTATATATGTATGACTTTACCAAAATGTCCTGACATTTGCTACCTGAATCCAGAGGTAAGGCAAGTCACTGTCCACTTGGAAGGCTTTGAAGTCTCATTCTGGCATAATATTAGTCATAAATCAACATACTTCTATCATTATTTAATAAGAATCTTAATGTTAGGTCTTAAAAAGCCAAAGCAATTCTATAAAATGGAAATTCTGTGAAGAACATACCAGTATCTTAAACTATATAAATTAAGCTCTAAACAAATATTCTTACGACAGCTTATCTTCAACCAATTAATAAATTCACATTTTATCATGAAATAGAAAAAGTCATTGAACTGAATACTTCTACTTTGCATCCTTCATTAAAAAAAGAAAACAACAAAAAAAAAACTCTTAAAACTTATTAGGTGACATATAAGCAGTGAAAAAGAAGACACCACACCACCCCATCAATACCCAAATAATCAACAAAAGAATCAAGAATGCTTGGGCAACAACTTTTTGGTACAAAACAAAAATTCTCTACTTCTATGTAGATTAAGATATTATGATCATTTTGATAGGTACTGATTATACATCTACTTTATAGTAGGGAAATGTAAGCCTTTGGAATATCTTACCCTATCCCAGAGTCTAATAAATACTAAATAGTCAAAAGAAACCATAAATTGTATTATTCATATATACTACAGTAATCCACTTTTTTCTCATAAATATTCAGAAATATTTAGGGGGTATTTTTATTAAAAATATTTTCCATTTAGGATGGATTGGTTTACCTATTGATTTAAATATTTATTTGCTATACCATGTAATATATGGGATCTTAGTTCCCTGACCAGGAATAGAACTCCCCCTGCAGTGGAAATTTGGAGTCTTAATCACTGGACCACCAGGGAAGTCCTGCTATTTAGGTTTTAAATTGCTTTTATATTATATGATTTTTACTTGACAAATTGTGTGTGTGTGTAGTTACTCAGTCATGTCTGACTTTTTGTGACCCCATGGACTGCAGCCCACCAGGCTCCACTGTCCATGGGATTCTCCACACAAGAATACTGGAGTGCATAGCCATTCCCTTCTTCGGGGGATCTACCTGACCCAGGGATCGAACCCTGGTCTCCTGCATTGCAGGTGGATTCTCTACTCTCTGAGCCACCAGGGAAGCCCACTGGACTAGTTGTAGGATGTCAATTTAGAATGTACAAACAAGAGAGATATTGGAGAGAAGTATAAAAATTTACATTCAGATTCCTTTTATTAATTAGGGACTAACTAGGTATATTTTCAACCTATTTTGATAGTTTATTTTTGAAATCTATGATCCATGTAACATACTAATGTTGAGATTTGATTTTTTGATAAGCTTACAAAGAAACAACTATAAAATTAAATTATGCTAACCAATGATTTCTGAATACAGTAGGACATATGTAAATAAGTTTTCTTTTCCTTTACAACATTAACTAACCTTGGTATTTCGCCTTCTTCCCACCGAAATAAAGTACCAGTAAGGGAATTTTTTCCTGGTAGCTGATCCTTGCAGGACCCAGTCGGATGCAATGGATCACCTAGAAATAAAAGGCAAAAGGGTTAAGTTCCACTTTTAACTTGCATATAATTACACTCTAGGTAAATGAGTATACAATGCACATGACTAGTTCCGAAAACTGTATCCTAAAAATTCATAAACATACTGGAATGCATTTGCACAATGGAGAGTAAGGATTCCAAATGGAGAGGGGTGGGAGGAAAGTATCTGAAATATATAGATATGAAAGAGAAATGGCCACAATACTTTCATACTAGAATAAAAGTATGATATACTTAAACACACATTTAAACATACATTTGAACACATAGCGATAGGTGTGCTTAAAACTTCATTTAAAAAAAAAACTATGAATTTTTGTAGACTTTAAATCCCTAGGGTATTCTGTATGAGCCTCAACTAAAAATCAAGTGAAAACCAGATTCCATATAAAACTCAAAACATACTTTAAATACTAATCCTTGAATAAAAAGAAAACACATAATGCATTCCAAAAGTAATGGCAGTAACGGCGAGTGGAAACCTGGGGCAAATGCAAATACAATTTGAACAGGAGTTGGAGAGAACTATGCTTTTGCTTAGTTATCCCAGATGCATAAACTGAGTCCAGGGGCCATGCTTTAGAAATGATCTCTAAATATTAGCATCTTTTTGTGATCTCTTAAAGGGAAGTTGCATTCCAGTCCCCTATAATGAAAAAGACATCTTTTTTGGGTGTTAGTTCTAAAAGGTCTTGTGGGTCTTCATAGAACCATTCAATCTCAGCTTCTTCAGCGTTACTGGTTGGGGCATAGACTTGGATTTCTGTGATATTGAATGGTTTGCCTTGGAAATGAACAGAAATCATTCTGTCATTTTTGAGACTGCATCCAAATACTGCATTTCGGACTCTTCTGTTGACCGTGATGGCTACTCCATTTCTTCTAAGGGTGTCCTGCCCACAGTAGTAGATATAATGGTCATCTGAGTTAAATTCAACCCATTCCAGTCCAATTTAGTTCACTGATTCCTAGAATGTCAACGTTCACTCTTGCCCTCTGTTTGATCACTTCCAATTTGCCGTGATTCATGGACCTGACATTCCAGGTTTCTATGCAATACTACTCTTTACAGCATCGGACCTTGCTTCTATCACCAGTCACATCCACAGNTCTTGAGAGTCCCTTGGACTGCAAGGAGATCCAACCAGTCCATCCTAAAGGAGACCAATCCTGGGTGTTCATTGGAAGGACTGATGCTGAGGCTGAATTCCAATACTTTGGCCACTTCATGCGAAGAGTTGACTCATTGGAAAAGACTCTGAGGCTGGGAGGGATTGGGTACAGGAGGAAAAGGTGATGACAGAGAATGAGATGGCTGGATGGCATCACCAACTCCATACACATGAGTTTGGGTAGACTCTGGAGTTGGTGATGGTCAGGGAGGCCTGGCGTGCTGCGATTCATGGGGTCGCAAAGAGTCGGACATGATTGAGAGACTACACTGAAACTGATGCTAAGTGAAATAAGTCAGAGAGAGAAACACAAATATTCCATGACACATCACTTATATGTGGAATCTAAAAAAATGCAAAACTAGTGAATACAACAAAAAAGACGCACAGGCATAGAGAACCAGTGATTACCAGGAGGGCAATGGAGAGGAGGAGGGGCAATTTACAGGTAGAGGATTTAGAGGTATAAACTATTATGTATAAAATATGCTACAAGGATGTAATTTACAACACAGGGAATATAGCCAATATTTTATAACTATAAATGAAGTATCAGTTCAGTTCAGTCGCTCAGTTGTGTCCAAGTCTTTGTGACCCCATGAATCACAGCACGCCAGGCCTTCCTGTCCATCACCAACTCCCAGAGTTCACCCAAACTCATGTCCATCGAGTCGGTGATGCCATACAGCCATCTCATCCTCTGTCGTCCCCTTCTCCTCCTGCCCCCAATCTCTCCCAGCATCAGGGTCTTTTCTAATGAGTCAGTTCTTTGCATCAGGTGGTCAAAGTTTTGGAGTTTCAGCTTTAGCATCATTCCTTCCAAAGAACACCCAGGACTAATCTTTAGAATGGACTGGTTGGATACCTTTAAAAATAATCAGCCACTATATTGTACACCTGTACCATTTGATACTGTACATCAACTATACCTCAAGAAAAAAATTTTTTAAAGAATACAGATAAACACTGTCAAAATAAACTTTTTTCCAGCACTCAGAAAATTAACTGAAGGATTGTGATAATCCAAGCAATGCTTACTCAGGAAAACCTGTTCATCTTAGCAAGAACAGGAAGCTTTGTAGGCTGTTAACTTGCCCTAATGCAGTCTCTCATCTCCAGCTCCAGATAAGCCTTAAAAACCAAAATCTTGCTACTATAGGAGCTGTGAAACCTAAAACCCAAGCAGATATTGGAGAGCCAGAATACATTTGCATTCCCCACCCCCCACCCCCGCAAGCACTAGAAAACTCTTACTATTTCACCTGCATGGTAGCTTGCTAGAAAAACTGCATTCTTCAGGCTTTATTTGACAACTCAGAGCTCTCTCAATGTTTACAGTCCTATCTGCAGTGTATTTGTTGAAAATAGTCAATAGCAATTGTTTAACATTGCTGTTTCCTGAAGAGATTTTACTACTTGCAGCTAATAGAGAGGGTGACCAAAATACTTAAAAGGAAAAACTGAGGAGTCTAATATCCGTAAGGGGCTTTGAAAAACTCTGCAACGGTCCAGGGAATTTAGACGGCTAACAGAAGACCTAACAAGGCCCTAACAGTTCACTACTGGGTGACCCTGAAGCTTTGCTTCAACACACACACACACACACACACACACAGACACACACACACACAGCACCCCTCAGCAAAAGCTGAACAGAGACCTACTGGCTTGAAGCATTTAAAGAAATCTCTGGCCAATCAATAACTGACCACCAAGCTAGCTGACCAGACTTCAAGAACAGAAACTGAACAGAATTAACCCAGGAAAGTCACTAAAGAAACAAATAGCAACACCAACAACAGAGCAAAACAAATCCTGGGGGTAGGAAACACTATGATTTTCTTAACTGTCATATTATGGAAAATATCTAGTTTCCAACAAAAAATTGTAAGACATACAAAGAAACAGGAAAGCATGACCCATACATAGGAAAAAAATCGACAGAAACTGTCTCTGAAGAAGTCGAGATGTTGGTCTTCCTGGACAAAGACCTTAAATCAGCTATTAAAAATATTTCAAAGAAATAAAGGAAGTTACATATAAAGAATTAAAGGAAAGTTTGAGTCACATTTTATATTTTATATATAAATTTATATATTTAATACATTTACATAGATAATAATTTTATATTTATATACAAATATAATACATTTTATATTCTCTACTTAGAGAATATAAACAAAGAGACAAATTATAAAAACAATCAAATAAAAAAGCTGGCATTTCAATATGAAAATGATATTCCCATCCAACGCAACTAAAAAACACAAAAAGTGTAATAGACACATTTGAATTGAAAAGAGCAATAAAAGAAATGAAAATTTTGCTAGAGAAGATAAACAGCACATTTGAACTGGCAAAGAATCACTGAACTTAGACAGTTGAGACTCTCCAATCTTATGAAGAAACTTGGGCCTCCCAGGTGGCGCTAGTGGTAAAGAACCCGCCTGCCAATGCAGGAGACGCAAGAGACATGGACTTGATCCCTGGGTCAGGAAGACCCCCTGGAGGAGGGCACGATAACCCACTTCGGTATTTTTGCCTGGAGAATCTCTTGGACAGAGGAGCCTGGTGGGCTACAGCCCATAGGG
Source organism: Neotragus moschatus (assembly GCA_006410615.1). Lineage (NCBI taxonomy): Eukaryota > Metazoa > Chordata > Mammalia > Artiodactyla > Bovidae > Neotragus > Neotragus moschatus. Next base: position 1,521,807 of record SJYA01001566.1, on the reverse strand, counting down.
TTGCAAAGAGTCGAATACAACTTAAGCCACTAAGCACATGCACGCGCGTGCACACACACACACACACACACACACACACACAGAAAAATGAACAGAGAGCCTCAGAGATCTGTGGGACTACATCAGATATGCCAACATATACACAATGTGAGTTTCCAAAGGAAAGGAGACAAAAAGGAGTGGAGAGAATATCTGAAAAAAATGACAAAAAACTTCTCCAATCTGATGGAAAATATCAGTATGTGAATCTAAGAAATTCAATAAACTTAAGTAGGACAAAGCTGAAGAGATTCACAGCTAGATGTTTCATAGTCAAACTGTTGAAAGACAGACAAATCATGAAAGCAGGAAAGGAAAACATTTCTTAGCTACAAAGTTTCCTGAACAAGTTAAATAGCTGACCTCTCATTAGAAACTATGCAGGCCAGTGGGCAGAATGATATGGTCACAGTGATGAAAGAGAAAGACTGTCATCCAAGAATTCTGTATCTAGCAGAAGCACCCTTCAAAAAATAAAGGAGAGCTAGGTGAGGTGGGAAAAAAGAAACTTAAGACATTCCTAGATAAAGCAAAATTGAAAGAATTCATCACTGGCAGACCTGCCCTGTAAGAAACACTAAATGGTTATTTCATTTCAGGCTGAAACGAAAAAACAACAGACAGTAACTCAAATCCACACTAAGCAATAAAAAGCAAGAGGAAAGGTAGCTAAGTAAGTGAACACAAAAGATAATAAAAATGTATATTTGTAACTCTTTTCTTTTGTCTCCCTTAAAGGACAGGTGCATAAAATTATTATAAGATTGTACTGATGGGGGTTTCCCTGGTGGTCCAGTGGTTAAGAATCCGCTTTACAATGTGAGGAACACTGGTTCCATCCCAGGTCCAGGAAGATGCTACATGCCATGGAACAACTAAGCCTGTGCCACAACAACTAAGCCAGGGCTCTGAAGCCCACACACCCTAGAGCCAGTGCTCTGCAACAGAGAAGCCACCACAATGTAAAGCCCGCACACCACAACCAGAAAGCAGCTCCACTCTCTGCAACTACAGAAAGCCTGAGAGCAACGACCCACCACAGCCCTCCAAAATAAATAAATTTAAAAATTCATGTTGATGGGCTTATAATGTATAAAGATATGATTTTTATAAGTGGTTTTACACTAGAAAAAGTTTTTGTATATTAAAATTAAGATTAATCCAAATTAGACTGCTTTAAATTAAGATGTTAATTGTAATCCTTGTGACAACCCCAAGCAAAGCAGCTTAAATGTGTGTGTGTGTATGTGTGTGTGTGTGTGTGTGAGTTACTCAGTCATGTCCAACTCTGCAACCTCATGGACTGTAGCTCACCAGGCTCCTCTGTCCATGGAATTCTTCAGGCAAGAATATTGGAGTGGGTTGTCATTCCCTTCTCCAGGGGATCTTCCTGATCTGGACATTGAACCCAGCTCTTCCGCATTGCAGACAGATTCTTTACCGTCTGAGCCACCAGGCAATCCTAACTTACATATACACAAATGTATATATATATATATACACAAACATATAAGAAACAACAACAGAATTAAAATAGTATACTAGAATAACTTTTCAGTGTAAAGAAGGTAACTTTTTCAGCATAAAGGAAAAGTAGAGCAACATAAAAGCTTTCTGTTTTATACACAGAGAAAATAGAGCAAAACAGAAGATGTATTACTATAACATAACTGTGTAGGTAGCCAAAGGACGCATTATACATTGGCCTATAGTTCTCTGCTCAATGGGGAAGACTAATTTTCCCATATTTATATTCACCAGTACAACTTGGGGTACTGTGGACAAGTTACAGCGACATCACAAGCCAGAGAAACTGGAGATTAGAATCCTCTGCCTCAGCCATGTCACAGACATGCTCAGTACATTTCCTTGAATTAATATACTCTCTAAGCAGAAGAACCACTGAGAAAATAGGAAAAAGACAGACATAACAAGTATTTTTTTGAAGGAAATGAAGTATGTGATTAGTATTTGGATGGAAAACACTAACTGCATCTCATTTCGAAGTATCAGTTCCACTTAATAATTCAACTATGAATATCACCTTTTGGGCTTCCCAGGTAGTGCTGGTGGTAAAGAACCCACCTGCCAGTGCAAGAGACATAAGAGACACTGGTTCAATCCCTGGGTCAGGAAGATCCCCTAGAGGAGGGTATGGCAATCCATTCCAGTATTCTCACCTAGAGAATCCCATGGACAGAGGAGCCCAGCAGGCTACAGCCCATGGGATTGCAAAGAGTCAGACAGGACTGAGCGACTAAGCACAGCACAGCACATCCTTTACTCACAAAGATGAGTTTAAACGTGTTTCTCCACTTGTGTCCTCACCTATATAAATCTATTAAGGCGCTTACACTATACATACATTTACACACACTGGAATCACATCATATATGTGTCTTATTTACTAGATAGAAAGGGATTGAGGGAAGATGGGGAGAGACACGGATAGAGGAGACTAAGTGAGTAATATGAGAGCACAATTAAATGGTACCAGTGTGATCAGCCAGCAAATGTATCCTCTGGCACCCTGAGACACATAAATCTGTTGTTCCTCAGTCTCTCAGTTCCTATATGCCTCTAACTGGAGAAGCAGCTTTTATCGAGAGACGTTAACTAAGTATGATCTTACTCTTTAAAAGAAACAGTTAAGAGTTTTCATAAAACACAGCCCTGATCGCAGACCAGCTATTTCAACTAGAGCTCAACTGAGAAGATTGTGAAGTTGGAAAACTAAGCTGTTGGACTTACAGAAAGATGTGGTGGATTTCATGCAATTTAAGAGACTGTGAGAGAAATTCTGCCTGTTAGCTTCAGACCCTAACACCCTGTAAGATGCAGCGTCACTGTCTCTATCTTCACACCTACACTGTGAGTTCTTAAACACACACATCATGTCTTTATTCTTCCTATTCTTAATGCCTAGCAGAGCGCCTGACATACACAGGGTGCTTGATACATACTAGATTAGCATGTGTGGTTTAATTTTTAAAATATATGTTTATTTTGATCTTTGTGCCTGATTCCTTATACATAGTTCTTCTGTATATCCTGAGCATCCTGACAGCAGTATCTTTCATTATTCATAATGAACCCTTTGTGACCATACCTGAGTTTATGCTAATGAGAAGCCTCTTGGTGGGGTTGTTAGACAGCTTCAAAATGGGGGCTGGTTGGGAAGATTTGCTGAAGAAGGGATAGGCTACCCATTCCAGTATTCCCAGGCTTCCCTGGTGGCTCAGATGGTAAAGAATTCACCTGCAATGTGGGAGACCTGGGTTCAATCCCAGGTTGGGAAGATCCCCTGGAGACAGCAAAGGCTACCCACTCTAGTATTTTGGCCTGGAGAATTCCATGGACTGTACAGTCCACGGAGTCACAAAGAGTCAGACATGACTGAGTGACTTTCACTTCACTTCACTTGCTATTGATTATTTTAGGGCTTCCCTGGTGGCTCAGATGGTAAAGAATCTGCCTGCAATGCAGGAGACCTGTGTTCAACCCCTGGGTCAGGAAGATCCCCTGGAGAAGGGAATGGCAACCCATTCCAGTATTCTTGCCTAGAGAATTCCATGGACAGAGGAGCCTGCAAGGCTACAGTCCATGGGGTTGCAAAAAAGCATATATAAACAAATTATGATTAATATGCCAAAAATCTGATGAAATGACATGTCCAACATTCATATGTAGTTTGCAAATATTATTACAGAAAGGAAATCAGTAATCACCTTTGCTTTCACAGTGACAATGAGCCTCAGCCTGAATACTACTTCACACACTATGGTATACTATCATACTATTCTAAAAACCCTAGCCTTAAAAAATTAAACTGCTAACAGTGGTTTCAAGCTACACTTCCCAAGAAAATGTGCACCTTTCAAACTAAACATCATAAAAATAACTAGTACTTATTAACTTGCTAAAAATATAATTCTGACTTATAAAACCAATGTTTTAGTTTTCAATGTTTTAGCCAGAATGGTCAAACATATTAATTCTTACAGTATTTCAACTGAAAGGTAAGTAATCCAAGGTCTTGAAGTAAAATTAAGAATCCAATTTACAATCTGAAAATTTAACTCAGATGATTTAAAGCAGTATTAATAGCTAATCAAAATAAACTTACTGTCCAGTCAACTTTGTATATAAATGCCTGAATTTTCTTTCAAAGGCACATAACTAAAATGTTACAAATAATGAGATTATTGAAATCTAGTATTTCTCAAGCATACTTTACGGTAGCTAAACACTCAAGGACCATACAGTTTTACTTGTCTACAAGAAAGTAAAAAGACAACTTAAGGAATAAGAGAAAGTATTTGGGACTTATATCCAGAATAAATAGTCTTGCAGCTCAACAATAACCCAAATTTCAAAGAGGCAAAGGATCTGAATAGACATTTCCCGAAGAAACCATAAAAATGGCCAATAAGTACAAGAGAAGACACTCAACCTTAGTAGTCACTAGTGAAATACAAATCAAAACCATAATTAAATATTACTTTACACCCACTGCTGCTGCTGCTACTGCTAAGTCACTTTAGTCGTGTCCGACTCTGTGCGACCCCATAGACGGCAGCCCACCAGGCTCCTCCGTCCCTGGGATTCTCCAGGCAAGAACACTGGAGTGGGTTGCCATTTCCTTCTCCAATGCATGAAAGTGAAAAGTAAAATTGAAGTCACTCAGTCGTGTCCGACCCTCAGCGACTCCATGGACTGCAGCCTTCCAGGCTCCTCCATCCACGGGATCTTCCAGGCAAAAGTACTGGAGTGGGGTGACCTTGCCTTCTCCATTACACCCACTAGAACAGCTATAATCAAAAAGTCAGACAATAACAAATGTTATGGAGAAACTGGAAACCTCAACATACTGCTGATGGAAATGTNCGACCCTCAGCGACTCCATGGACTGCAGCCTTCCAGGCTCCTCCATCCACGGGATCTTCCAGGCAAAAGTACTGGAGTGGGGTGACCTTGCCTTCTCCATTACACCCACTAGAACAGCTATAATCAAAAAGTCAGACAATAACAAATGTTATGGAGAAACTGGAAACCTCAACATACTGCTGATGGAAATGTTAAACAGTGTGGTTGATGTGGAAAGTAGTCAGGCAGTTCTTCAAAAGGTTAAACACAGGATTATCACATAACTAGCAATTCTACTCCTACATACATGCTCAAGATAAATACAAATAAATATCCACACAAAAACTTGCACATAAATGCTCATAGCAATATTATTCATAACAGCCAAAAGGTAGCAATAACCCAAATGTTAATCATTTGATGAATTAATAAATACAGTGTGGAACGCATACAATGGGATATTTGGCCATAAAAAGGAATGAAATATTGATAAATGGTACAACATGGATGAACCTTGAAAATTGTTTGCTAAGTTAAAGAAGTCAGACACACAAAAATCACATATTGTATGATTCCATTTACACGAAATGTCTAAGGCTTCCCAAGTGGCACTAGTGGTAAAGAATCTGCCTGCCAATGCAGAAGGTACAAGACACGTGGATCTGGTCCCTGAGTTAAGATCTCCTGGAGTAGGAAATGGCAACGCACTCAAGTATTTTTGCCTGGAAAATTCCAGGGAGAGGAGCTTGGTGGGCTAGAGTTCATGGAGCCGCAAACTTGGAGTGCTACAGTTCATGGTGTCACAAAGTGTCAGACACAACTTAGTGACTGAACAACAACTAGAGTGTTATACATTTAAACATAACCTATACCAACCGTCAAATGACACTACAGACGCACTTCACCGATAGTGCTTTATATATAGTTTTCCAAGTTTTTCATAATGGTATTCCAAATTCCTCCCTCTTTTCCCCTATAAGATTGCTATTGTTCATTTCCTTCCCTTCTCCAAAATCTATAATTACCCACTACGCTGCTTCTACTATTATTTTGAACAGTTACCTATTATGTCAATTAAGAATAAAAAAACAAAAGATTTTATTTTACCTTCACTTGTCCTTCTATAATGCTCTTCCTTTCTAAACATTTCACTCCCCTCTCTTCTTGCTTGCACAGTTTATGAAGAGAAGAACAATATAACTCTTAGCAATTTGAAAATGATATGAGTAAGTGTAGATTTGCTATTTATCATACTTGGTGTCTTCTAATCTTCCTGGACTGGTGATTTGGTGTCTTGTCATTAATTTTGAAAAATTCTCAGCCATTATTACTTCAAATATTTCCTTTGTTCCTTCCTCTATTTTCCTTCTGATGAGTCCATCAAAGGCATTCTTCACTTCTATTACAATGTTTTTGATTTCTATTATTTCCCTTTAAGAGTTTCTCTCTATTTACAGTACCCATCTGTTTTTACATGCTATCCATTTTTTCTAATTAGATCTCTTAGTATATTAATCAGTTTAATTTTAAATTTCCAGTCTGACAATTCCAAAATCCGTGCCATGTTTTACTAGTAGTTAAGCTGTGTTTACTGCAGTTACAGGTATCAGAGGCTAAAATTACCTCTAAGGTCCTTATTTTTGTCTTTCCTACCATCTTTTGAGTTTCCCTAGAAACTCCTTTTAAAGTGCAAACCCTGTAGTTTTTCCATCTGTAATCCTCTGTTACTATACAGGAGCCCCACTGAGGTGGTGGTAAGATAAAAAGAGTGAGAAAAGTATTCTCTAATCCAATGGTTAGGTCTGAGTTTTCAAGTGGCCCTGTGTGCCTGGCTGTGGCCTTCACAAAGGCCCTGTGTGCCTCTCAGCCTTCTTCCCCTCTTTGATGAGGCAATAAGATTGGACAGAGCTGAAGTTGGGTATTTCTCTTTCCCCAGGCTGGTTAGGCTCTAGTAGTTTCCCTCTTTGGGCAGGGGGAGCCTGTCTCAAAGGCAATGGCAACCTACTCCAGTACTCTCACAAAGAAAATCCCATGGACAGAGGAGCCTGGTGGGCTGCAGTCCATGGTGTTGCTAGGAGTCAGACACGACTGAGCGACTTCACTTTCCCTTTTCCCTTTCATGTTTTGGAGACGGAAGTGGCAACCCATTCCAGTGTTCTTGCCTGGAGAATCCCAGGGACAGGGAAGCCTCGTGGGCTGCCGTCTATGGGGTCGCACAGAGTCAGACACAACTGAAGTGACTCAGCAGCAGCAGCATCCTGTTTCAAAATGGTTTCTATTTCACTGTCCCTGTTGGAGGCATAAAAGGACTCACTCCTCCCATATTCTTCACTGTGAGAACCTGACAGAGCTCGAGGAAGAAAAATTCCACAGAAGTGTGAGACCCCCTTCCCTAAAACTGAGCCCCTGGGAACGTGCAACTCTCCAGCTCATCTGCACTCAGCTTCTGGAAGTTCATCAGTTACAGTTTAAGTTTTCCTAGCAGTTCCTGCCTCCATCAGCTTCTGCCCCTGGAAAGCTGGGATTCTTCATATTTGTCTATCTCTCCAGTTTTCAGGGTATTGCTAAGCAGAGATGTGGATTTTTAGTTTGTTCAACTTCGTCCTTCTGAGTACAAAAATGACAACGTCATGTCTGAGTGAAAACCACAATTCTTATGTCCTTCTGATATGTGCCCATCATTACTTAACACCATGTAATGTTTCTAGAACAACAATATATTCCAGGCTCATCTTGTACATTCTCTGCTCCTGCCATGGAATCAACTATCTCTCAAAGGTTCATTTAGTGAGACTCTTATTTCGAAATCAAGATCTGGGAGTAAGTATGCTCACTGCTATTGCTATGAGGGTGTCATTAATTGCAGAACCTCTAAGCAGACAGAGCTAGGGAATTTACATATTTATACACCCCGGTACATTTGTCTTTCTCTTTGCCCCCCCCCCATCTATGACCTACTTATCTAACCTCCTCTTACAAAAGCTGAGTTCATACTATCACCCCTAATTCCAAACTAATACCCCCAAAGACATTCTAGTTGTCCTCATTTCTATGTTTCTCTCTTGTCTAACAGTTAGAAACCTGGCTCCCATTTTCCTAAATATATTTACCTGAATTCAAAAACTTAGAAAATGTAAAAAGTAGTTTCAGAATTACTAAACATTTCAACTGAGAAAGGCATACCTACTAAGTAGAATATAGTATTTGTTAACTGTTATTTTCTGGGAGGAGCAGGGGAAGAGTCATAAAATTTCCATTTGGTGCAAGACACAAATACTGGAACTTAATTTTGACAAATATGTGTATCTTCATGAAGTTATGGAACATTTCCCATTTTCATCAACCCCAAAATTCCCCTGTGCCACTTTTCAGTCAATCCCCATGTCCTCTGAGGAAATCAGTGTTCTAATTTTTACAACAGTTTTTTGTCTAGCACTTCATAAAAGTGAAATCACGCTGTACAGATCTCTTTTGTGCTTGAGTTCTTTTGCTCAGCACAGTGATTTTGATATTCATCCACAACAACATATGTATCAGTAGCCAATTCCTTTTTATTGCTCCATAGTAAGTCCTTGTATGGGTATTTCTCAGTTTGTTTGCTGCTGCTAAGTCACTTCAGTCATGTCCCACTCTGTGTGACCCCATAGACGGCAGCCCACCAGGCTCCCCCGTCCCTGGGATTCTCCAGGCAAGAACACTAGAGTGGGTTGCCATTTCCTTCTCCAATGCATGCAAGTGAGAAGTGAAAGTGAAGTCGCTCAGTCGTGTCCGACTCTGACAAACTCTCAGTTTGTTTACCCATTTAATATATGAAACAAGAAATTCAAGGTGCCTAAAGTCAGACATTTGACTGGCTGAGAAGTCTAAGGACCTCAGAACCTGAAGAATGCTAAGTTTTTGATTCTTAGTCTGATGTTCTTTTCACTTTATCAAAGTACCACTTAAAACAAGCTAAAAAAACAACAACAAAAACTCAGGGGTTGTATTTTTTATCAAATAAATTTAGTGATTTAAAGGAAGTACCCATTCACAGTAAACACTGATGTTTCTTCAATAATCCATACTTCTTCCTAATCTTTACTTCTGCCAATGCTGATTGTAAATTTACCTAGCATTTCTCAAATATCTCCTGTATTACTTATATTCTGTCCTAAATGAGAATAACTTATATGTTCACTGATGTCTCCTTTTAACCTTATCAGTAGCCAAGAGGAGTACTTTAACTCTAGCATTTCCAGACAATTATCAGCCTTTCACATCTCTTCTCAAAACTGTCAAATCATCCATTTCTATTTAGAAAATGCATCAATCTATCTTTATTTTTTTACTTTACAATATTGTATTGGTTTTGCCATACATTGACATCAATCTGCCATGTGTTCCCCATCCTGAACCCCCCTCCCACCTCCCTCCTCATCCCATCCCTCTAGGTCATCCCAGTGCACCAGCCCCGAGCACCCTGTCTCATGAATCAAACCTGGACTGGTCATTCATTTCACATATAATAATTTACATGTTTCAATGTCATTCTCTCAAATCATCCCACCCTTGCCCTCTCCCAGAGTCCAAAAGACCGTTCTATACATCTGTGTATCTTTCGCTGTCTCGCATACAGGGTTATCGTTACCATCTTTCTAATTCCGTATATATGTGTTAGTATACTGTATTGGTGTTTTTCTTTCTGGCTTACTTCACTCTGTATAATCGGCTCCAGTTTTATCCACCTCATTAGAACTAATTTAAATGTACTCTTTTTAATGGTTGAGTAACACTCCATTGTGTGTATGTACCACAGCTTTCTTTTCCATTCATCTGCTGATGGACATCTAGGTTGCTTCCATGTCCTGGCTATTATAAACAGTGCTGTGATGAACATCTTTCAATTCTGGTTTCCTCCGTGTGTATGCCCAGCAGTGGGATTGCTGGGTCATAAGGCAGTTCTATTTCCAGTTTTTTAAGGAATCTCCACACTGTTCTCCTTAGTGGCTGTACTAGTTTGCATTCCCACCAACAGTGTAAGAGGGTTCCCTTTTCTCCACACAATCTCCAGCATTTATGGCTTGTAGACTTTTGGATCGCAGCCATTCTGACTGGCGTGAAGTGGTACCTCATTGTGGTTTTGATTTGCATTTCTCTGATAATGAGTGATGTTGTTCAATCTGTCTTTAAAACATATCATAAAAGGCAGTTCTCCAATCCATAATCTTTAAGTTCCTTCTCAGAGCACAATCAGACTGTTTGTTATTCAGACTGAAGGATGAGAACTTTTCTGTACTATCAAATGATACCACTTCCCCCTCCTGATGAAGGTCTATAGTGGCACAATACAAGGTGACCCTGGATCTCTTCCCCAAAATCTGGGACGTCCCTGGCAGTCCAGTGGTTAGGACTTGGCACTTTAACTGATGGGGTCCAGGTTCAATGCCTGGCTGGGAAACTTAAGATTCTTCCTACACTGTTGGCTGCAATGTAATTTGGTGCAGCCACTATGGAAAACAGTTGGGAGGTTCCTCAAGAAACGAAAAATAGAGTTGCCATATGATTCAGCAATCCCACTCCTGGGCATATTTCCAGACAAAACTATAATTCGAAAAGATATATGCACCCCTATCTGCATAGCGCTATTCAAAATAGCTAAAACGTGGAAACAACCTAAATGACAGATGAGTGGATGATGATGTGCTGTATGTGTGTATGCAGGGAAACCCACACGGGCTTCCCTGGTGGCTCAGACAGCAAAGAATCTGCCTGTAATGCAGGAGATTCAGGTTCAGTCCCTGGGGTGGGAAGACATCCTGGAGAAGGGAATGCTAACCCACTCCAGTATTCTAGTCTGGAGAACTCCATGGACAGAGGAGCCTGGCGAGCTACACACAGTCCATGGGGTCACAAAGAGTCGGACACAACTGAACACTCAGGCATACACACACACATACACACAATGAAACACTACTAGGCCATAAAATAGAATGAAATTGTCATCGCAGCAACATAGATGGACCCAGAGATTACCATATTAAGTGAAGAAAGAAAGAGATAAACACCTTATGATATCACTTATATGTGGGATCTAAAATTTGACACAAATGGATTGATCTACTAAACAAACTCACAGACATGAAGAATAAGCTTGTGATTGTCAAAGGAGGGGAGTATGGGAGGGATAAAGTAGGAGTTTGGGGTTAGCAGATGCAAACTAGTATATACAGAACAGATAACCAACAAGGTCCTAATACACAGCACAGGGAACTATATTCAATAACCTGTGATGAACAATAACACAAAAGAAAATTATATATATATATATATAAATCAGTTTGCTGTACAGCAGAAATTAAAACACACTGTAAACCAACTATAATTTAAGAAAAAAATAAAATAATTAATGGCATTAATTCAGAAATTGGCATATTAAAGTTACCCTTACAAAGCTCACAAAGAAAATCTCTTTTTAAAATATTTTCTAGCCTAGTTGTTCCAAAAAAATTAGGGGAATATACCAATAATTGATCTTACATTTTTACCAAACAACTAGTATCTAAAAGGCTTTGCAGAGGCATTGTGGATTTTAAAATAAATCAAATACATGCTCTTGCCATTGAAGACCTGGAGACAGAGTTGGGGCACCAAGTTACATGATAAGACAACAGAGATAGAAACACTGCTTAGGGAGCCCAGAGGAAAGAGAAGTTAATTAGAATGGGAGTGTGACAAAAAAGGCTTCATAAAAGTAATATCTGCATCATACTTTAAATGATGGGTAGGAATTTGACAGAGGAAAAGGAAACTGGAAAATGCAGAGCAGGAAAAAACTAAAGGGAACAACATAAGAGAGGTATGGAAATTAGGGGGGAAAAGACTATATTCAGGAAAATCAAACTATAGAAGTGGGGCTGAAATGTGGGGTTCATGGGTGGGAAAGGGAAAGAAAAATATGAAAGAAAAGACTGAAGAGAGATTGAGAAAGTCCCCAGACAGTATTAGAAAAGTTCAGTTAGCAGTGGGGATTTTTAGCTGTAGAAACACACATAATCTAGGTTCCTGCAATCAGATGAGTCTCTCTATAAATATATATGAGCTAAGTTTCACTTTAATAACTATACTGTCTTATCAATCCACCAACTCCTCTGTGAGAATTAGGATCAGAATAAATGCTGAGGCTGGTCAAATGTTAAACTTTAAAGTAAGTCCAGTTGCTCAATGGTCAACATGATTATAAACAAAGAGCTTGATCATATACTGCCATCCAAACTAGGATTTTTGACAATGAAGGGAGGTAACTGTTAGTAATTATGTTAGGGTAAATTAGGAACATCTAGGGAAACAGGGATATATGGTTATCTTAGTTATGAAAACTATCCAAATCACTGGGACACTTTACTTTTCCTTTAAGATTCTCTACAGCAGGAATCTCTGGTGGAGCAGAAGGAGACTCTAACATTTGATTCTGAGATTAGTGGCTATCTAATTAAAAGAGATACAGTTCAGAGATAGGCACATGTTAAAAATGAATAACATCTATACTTTTTATAGTAGCAGAGACTTGAAGAATGAATAGTTTCATGCAAATCTGTATAAGACTTCTTTACCTTAACTAGTGACATCATGGGGCTTCCCTGGTGGCTCAGACAGTAAAGAATATGCTTGCAATGTGGGAGGACCCAGGACCCAGGTTCAAACCCTGGATCGGGAAGATCCCCTCTGGAGAAGGGAATGGCAACCCATGCCAGTATTCTTGCCTGAAAAATCCCAAAATCCCATGGACAGAGGAGCCTGCCGGGCTACAGTCCACAGTGTCACAAAGAGTAGGACATGACTGAGGGACTAACACTTTCACAATGACATCATGAACCAAGAGGAACTACATACAGATTACTAACCTCACAAGCACATTTAGACTCAAGACAGTCTATTTCCTGAGCTTCTGTGTTTAATTTCTACATTTGAAAACAAGTTAGTTTCTAACTATGCCTAACATCTCAAAGTATATTACTTCTTTGTTTTAACATACTGCATGGGAAAAAAAATCTGTTTTTATTTCTACAGTTACAGAAGGCACTTGATGGTTTGCAAAAGACTGTTATGTGGGTGGTTGCAACACTTGGCCTTTAGCCTCTTGCCAAATACCTCACCACATGTGTTCTGAATCACCAGTAAACCCAGATGCCCTCATCTGCGGTATCTCCAATCTAACAAGAAATTAATTAAGAGATAAAACAATCCTATGGTTTTAATTAATGAAACTGAAACTTCTAATGTTAGGAATTTGGGAAAGTAATTTAACCTCTTTATAAACATTCATTTTGATCCAAGTCTAAGACCTGATTAAACAAGGTCTTGACACTACAAAGACTTTTTATATTTAAAACTTCAAACTTTTTATATTTTAAAAATATATATAATCACCCTACGCAAAGGGTTGGCAACTTTTTCCATAACAGGACAAATAGTAAAATTTTAGGTTTTGTGAGTCATAGAGTCTCTGTTCCAACTACTCAGAGCCTGCTGAAGCACAAAAACAGCCACAAATAATACAAAATGAATGAGAGGTGCTGTGATACAATAAAACTACTTATGAAAAGGTGGATCCATTTGGCTCTCAGGGCTGTAGTTTGCAGGGACAAAGGAACCTAGGTGGAGCCCAGCACTACCCCTGGGTTCAGGATGTTGCTAGAATTTGTCTGGTAGAGTACCAGAGAGAAGCAAGTTGCAGAGTGAGAGTGGGGTAGATCTACACAGGGGCTTCCTCAAGTCTTTCCAGAACAGTATCACTATATACTTGNTATATATATATATATATAAATCAGTTTGCTGTACAGCAGAAATTAAAACACACTGTAAACCAACTATAATTTAAGAAAAAAATAAAATAATTAATGGCATTAATTCAGAAATTGGCATATTAAAGTTACCCTTACAAAGCTCACAAAGAAAATCTCTTTTTAAAATATTTTCTAGCCTAGTTGTTCCAAAAAAATTAGGGGAATATACCAATAATTGATCTTACATTTTTACCAAACAACTAGTATCTAAAAGGCTTTGCAGAGGCATTGTGGATTTTAAAATAAATCAAATACATGCTCTTGCCATTGAAGACCTGGAGACAGAGTTGGGGCACCAAGTTACATGATAAGACAACAGAGATAGAAACACTGCTTAGGGAGCCCAGAGGAAAGAGAAGTTAATTAGAATGGGAGTGTGACAAAAAAGGCTTCATAAAAGTAATATCTGCATCATACTTTAAATGATGGGTAGGAATTTGACAGAGGAAAAGGAAACTGGAAAATGCAGAGCAGGAAAAAACTAAAGGGAACAACATAAGAGAGGTATGGAAATTAGGGGGGAAAAGACTATATTCAGGAAAATCAAACTATAGAAGTGGGGCTGAAATGTGGGGTTCATGGGTGGGAAAGGGAAAGAAAAATATGAAAGAAAAGACTGAAGAGAGATTGAGAAAGTCCCCAGACAGTATTAGAAAAGTTCAGTTAGCAGTGGGGATTTTTAGCTGTAGAAACACACATAATCTAGGTTCCTGCAATCAGATGAGTCTCTCTATAAATATATATGAGCTAAGTTTCACTTTAATAACTATACTGTCTTATCAATCCACCAACTCCTCTGTGAGAATTAGGATCAGAATAAATGCTGAGGCTGGTCAAATGTTAAACTTTAAAGTAAGTCCAGTTGCTCAATGGTCAACATGATTATAAACAAAGAGCTTGATCATATACTGCCATCCAAACTAGGATTTTTGACAATGAAGGGAGGTAACTGTTAGTAATTATGTTAGGGTAAATTAGGAACATCTAGGGAAACAGGGATATATGGTTATCTTAGTTATGAAAACTATCCAAATCACTGGGACACTTTACTTTTCCTTTAAGATTCTCTACAGCAGGAATCTCTGGTGGAGCAGAAGGAGACTCTAACATTTGATTCTGAGATTAGTGGCTATCTAATTAAAAGAGATACAGTTCAGAGATAGGCACATGTTAAAAATGAATAACATCTATACTTTTTATAGTAGCAGAGACTTGAAGAATGAATAGTTTCATGCAAATCTGTATAAGACTTCTTTACCTTAACTAGTGACATCATGGGGCTTCCCTGGTGGCTCAGACAGTAAAGAATATGCTTGCAATGTGGGAGGACCCAGGACCCAGGTTCAAACCCTGGATCGGGAAGATCCCCTCTGGAGAAGGGAATGGCAACCCATGCCAGTATTCTTGCCTGAAAAATCCCAAAATCCCATGGACAGAGGAGCCTGCCGGGCTACAGTCCACAGTGTCACAAAGAGTAGGACATGACTGAGGGACTAACACTTTCACAATGACATCATGAACCAAGAGGAACTACATACAGATTACTAACCTCACAAGCACATTTAGACTCAAGACAGTCTATTTCCTGAGCTTCTGTGTTTAATTTCTACATTTGAAAACAAGTTAGTTTCTAACTATGCCTAACATCTCAAAGTATATTACTTCTTTGTTTTAACATACTGCATGGGAAAAAAAATCTGTTTTTATTTCTACAGTTACAGAAGGCACTTGATGGTTTGCAAAAGACTGTTATGTGGGTGGTTGCAACACTTGGCCTTTAGCCTCTTGCCAAATACCTCACCACATGTGTTCTGAATCACCAGTAAACCCAGATGCCCTCATCTGCGGTATCTCCAATCTAACAAGAAATTAATTAAGAGATAAAACAATCCTATGGTTTTAATTAATGAAACTGAAACTTCTAATGTTAGGAATTTGGGAAAGTAATTTAACCTCTTTATAAACATTCATTTTGATCCAAGTCTAAGACCTGATTAAACAAGGTCTTGACACTACAAAGACTTTTTATATTTAAAACTTCAAACTTTTTATATTTTAAAAATATATATAATCACCCTACGCAAAGGGTTGGCAACTTTTTCCATAACAGGACAAATAGTAAAATTTTAGGTTTTGTGAGTCATAGAGTCTCTGTTCCAACTACTCAGAGCCTGCTGAAGCACAAAAACAGCCACAAATAATACAAAATGAATGAGAGGTGCTGTGATACAATAAAACTACTTATGAAAAGGTGGATCCATTTGGCTCTCAGGGCTGTAGTTTGCAGGGACAAAGGAACCTAGGTGGAGCCCAGCACTACCCCTGGGTTCAGGATGTTGCTAGAATTTGTCTGGTAGAGTACCAGAGAGAAGCAAGTTGCAGAGTGAGAGTGGGGTAGATCTACACAGGGGCTTCCTCAAGTCTTTCCAGAACAGTATCACTATATACTTGTGAGGAATCTACTCCAAGCAGGAAAAAAAAAAAAAAAAACTAAAAGGAGCAGAGGGAACAATCTCAGAGGCTCAGACGGTGGTAGGAATAATTTTTGTGTTTCATTCAGAAAGAAAAAAAATCTCATAACTCACAGGAGATCAGGTAGAATAATCGTAAGTTACTGCCTCAGGAGAGGAGCAAAATCAGCCCTAGATAGAATTTGCTCTATTCCCACCTAACCAAGCATAAAAAAATAAGCTCTTAAAGTGTCAAACTACTTCCAAGTCACTCAGCAGTATCCCAGAATAAATATTTCTAGAAATACAAAATTTTCCAGAACACAGCAATGTAAAATTCATGTCTGACATCTAATACAAAACTATCAAGCATAAAAAGAAATGGAAAAACATGACCTATTAATTAGCAATAATATTGAGGAAGTTATAACTAATCCATATGTTAAGGAAAGTAGAAGAATGCTTAACTATGTTAAGCAGTGACATGGACAATATAAAAACACAAATCAAAGTTCTTATCTCATCAGAAATGAAAAGTAAATGTTTGAGATGAAAAATACAATGGATAAATTATTAGCATCATTAATTCATTCAGAAATTAATGAAATGTCAGAATTAAAAATTAATAAATTTGAAGTACAGCAGCAGAAACTATGTGAAATGAAGCATAAGAGTAATAAGCATGAAAAAAATGAACATTAGTAACCTATGTGACAACTTTATGTAGACTCAAATACGTGGATGGAATCTAAGTCCCCAGTTTAGAGGATAAGTACTATATGCGAATCCAAAAAAACCCAAAAAAGAGAAATATAAACTTAAAGTAGTACATAAGAGCAATCTATTTAGATGACGGAAGGGGAAAAAAATAGAAAAGCTGTACATCTGGACAATTAATTTGACAATAACAGATAAGGAACACAAATAGAAGCTGTTGCCTCTTAAGAATGAAGCAATAAAGACCCAGACCGACTGAATGAAAGTTGCTCAGTCACGTCCAACTCTTTGTGATCCCATGGATTGTAGCTGGTCAGGCTCCACTGTCCATGGAATTCTCCAGGCAAGAATACTGGAGTGGGTTGCCATTTCCTTCTCCAGGGGATCTTCCCAACCCAGGGATCAAATCCTAGTTTCCCACAATGCAAGCAAATTCTTTTGACAATAACAGACAATGAGCACAGATAGAAGCTGCTGTCTCCATGAATGACACAATAAGAACCCAGACTAGAATGTGACAATAGGAAGAGAGAGAAATGAAAATATTTTGAAGGAAGAAATAATAGAAACTAGCAATTAACTGTATACTGTGAAGAAGGACAAGAGGCAAAAATTTTGAAAAGGATCGAGTGAGTCTGAATTTCGGCTTCTCTAATTACTAACTATATGAACTTAGAAGGGTTACTCAATCTCTGTCTCAATTTCCTCATTAGTAAACTGGAGATAACAATAATGCCTACACAACACTACTGTTTTGAGAATTAAATGAGTAAAAAATTTGTAGTAAGTCCCCAATAAACCCTAGCTATTTGCAGTTCTGAGAAATTTGGTCTCAGGAGAGCTTTCTACTCTTGAGAGTTATGGAGGACTCCAAAGAACTTTGTTTATGTGGGTTACACCAATATTAACCATACAAGAAACCACATTAAAACTGAGAAACACACAAAGTACTGACATTTTCATTCATTGAAAATAATAAACCTATTACACGTTAACATGAATAACATTTCGTTTTGTTTTCCAAAAGAAAAAAATTAGTGCAAAGACAGAAACTGCTTTACACTTTTGTAAATCTCTAACGCTTTGCTTAATAAGAGAAAGCTGGGGTCTCATATCTGCTTCTGCTCAATCTGTTGCTTATGTTGCTTTGGCTGGGAAACACAACCAATCGTGTTATGTATAAGCTGATACATCCAAGAAACCTAAGATATCACCTCGAGTGAAATGACTGAGTATAAAAAGGGGGACAGGATAGTATTGATTCTGTAAATGTTAAGAGAGTACTCAAAGAGTAGAAGGAGGTATTCAACTATCCTAGTCATCTCACAAGAGGAAAAGCATAAAAAGCATTTTCCTCATTAAATTTATGCCACATGGGTCACCAGAAGAACTCCAGAAAGGAGAAAGAATCGTGAAGAATTCCCATATAAAAACAATACAGATGCACAACTCTATATGAAGAGTACAGAAATGCCCTGGGCTGAGCTAGGAGTTTGGGAAGTGTAAATGTAAACATCTACTTCTGCTTCACTGACTACACTAAAGTCTTTGACTGTGTGGATCATAACAAATTGTGGAAAATTTTTAAAGAGATGGGAATACCACACCATCCTACCTGTCTCCTGAGAAACCTGTATGCAGGTTAAGTAGAAACAGTTAGAACTTTACATGAACAACTGACAGGTTCAAAACTGGGAAAGGAGTATGACAAGGCTATCTATTATCACCCTGTTTATTTAACTTATATGCAGAGTACATCATGCGAAATGCTGAGTTGGATGAATCACAAGCTAGAGTCAAGATTTCTGGGAGAAATATCAACAACCTGAGCGTGCAGGGAGAAGGCAATGGCACCCCACTCCAGTACTCTTGCCTGGAAAATCCCATGGACAGAGAAGCCTGGAAGGCTACAGTCCACGGGGTCGCTGAGGGTCGGGCATGACTGAGCGACTTCCCTTTCAGTTTCACTTTCCTGCATTGGAGAAGGAAATGGCAACCCACTCGTGTTCTTGCCTGGAGAATCCCAGGGACGGGGGAGCCTGGTAGGCTGCCTGCCGGCTATGGGGTTACACAGAGTCAGACACGACTTAAGTGACTTAGCAGCAGCAGCAGAGACATGCAGATGATACCACTCTAACAGCAGAAGGTGAAGAGGAACTAAAGAGTCTCTTGATGAGGGTCAAAAAGAGTGAAAAAGCTGGCTTAAAACTCAACATTCAGAAAACAAAGATCATGGCATCCAGTCCCATCACTTCAGGGCAAACAGATGGGGAAAAAATGGAAACAGTTACAGACTATTTTCTTGGGTTCCAAAATCACTGCGGACAGTGACTATAGCCATGAAATTAAAAGATACTTGCTCCTTGGGAGGAAAGCTATGACAAGCATATTAATGAGCTAGACAGCATATTAAAAAGAAAAGACTTCACTTTGCCAACAAAGGTCCAGGTCCATATAGTCAAAGTTATGGTTTTTCCAGTAATTATGTATGGATGTGAGAGTTGGGTCATAAAGAAGGCTGAGCACTGAAGAACTGATGCTTTAGAACTATGGTGCTGGAGAAGACTCTGGAGAGTCCCCTTGGACTGCAAGATCAAACCAGTTCATCCTAAAGAAAATCAGTCCTGATTATTCACTGGAAAGACTGATGCTGAAGATAAAGCTTCAATACTTTGGCCACCTGATGTAAAATGCCAACGCACTGGAAAAGACCCTGATGCTGGGGAAGATTGAAGGCAAGAGGAGAAGAGGGTGGCAGAGGATGAGATAGATAGATGGCATCACCGTTTTAATGGACATGAACTTGAGCAAACTCCAGGAGATAGTGAAGAACAGGGGAGCCTATATGCTGCAGTTCATGGGATCACAAAGAGTAGGACATAACTTACTGACTGAAAAACAAGTGTTAAGAAGCCAGATGTCCAAAGGACACAGAGAAAAAGGGAGTAGGGCAGGAGGACCAGAGCAGAAGGAAAACAGTATTTTTAATGGGCAACAGATTTGAATAGATACCTCACCAAAGAAGACATGCCAATAGCAAATAAGCACATTAAAAGATGTTCAGTATCCTTAGTCTTTAGAAATGAAAACTGAAACAATGAGATACTGTTATGCTCCCAAAAGAAAAAACTCAATTTTAAAAAGACTAAACCAGAACCAAATGTTGGTGAGAGTATGGAGAAACTAGACCTCCCATGCACTGTTGGAGGTAATGCAAAATGATACAGCTACTTTGAAAAGGACTCTGGTGGTTTCTTATGAAGTAAATTTATGACCCAACAATCCCACTCCTAAGTACTTATAAGAAAATGGAAAATATATTTTCACATAAAGACTTGTACATGAGTGTTTACAGCAGCTTTACTCATAACTGACCAAACTGGAAACAACCCCCAATGTCCAGCTCCTAGTGAATGGCAGATCCATATAACTGAATATGACTCAGCAATATATAGGAACACATTACTGATACATGCAACAATGTGGATGAAGACAAAAATGACTATACACTGTATGAATGCATTTATATGAAATTCTAGAAAAGGCAAAACTATAGCAATTCAGTGGTTGCTGGAGGGGAGGGGAAGGTTTGACTGAAGGGGCACAAGGGAACTTTTTAAGGTGATCAGTTCAGTTCAGTTGCTCAGTAGTGTCCGACTCTTTGCGAACCCATGAATCGCAGCACGCCAGGCCTCCCTGTCCATCACCAACTCCCAGAGCTCACTCAGACTCACGCCCATCGAGTCCGTGATGCCATCCAGCCATCTCATCCTCGATTGTCCCCTTCTCCCCCTTCCCTAATCCCTCCCAGCATCAGAGTCTTTCCCAATGAGTCAACTCTTCACATGAGGTGGCCAAAGTACTGGAGCTTCAGCTTTAGCATCATTCCTTCCAAAGAAATCCCAGGGCCGATCTCCTTCAGAATGGACTGGTTGGATCTCCTTGCAGTCCAAGGGACTCTGAAGAGTCTTCTCCAACACCAGAGTTCAAAAGCATCAATTCTCAGTGCTCAGCCTTCTTCACAGTCCAACTCTCACATCCGTACATGACCACTGGAAAAACCATAGCCTTGACTAGACGGACCTTAGTCGGCAAATTAACATCTCTGCTTTTGAATATGTTATCTAGGTTGGTCTTAACTTTTCTTCCAAGGAGTAAGTGTCTTTTGATTTCATGGCTGCAATCACCATCTGCAGTGATTTTGGAGCCCAGAAAAATAAAGTCTGACACTGTTTCCACGGTTTCCCTGTCTATCTCCCATGAAGTGATGGGACTGGATGCCAGGATCTTCGTTTTCTGAAGGTGACAGAAATGTCCTATATATCGTGCTTCTGGTGATGGCTGCTACATGACCACACGTATTTGTCAAAACCTACCTAACCGTAAACTTTGTTGTTGTTCAATCGCTAAGTTGTGTCCAACAAAACTGACCAACTTTAAGTATACGATGAACTGCAGGGAAGCCTGGCATGCTGCAGTTCATCATATACTTAAAGTTGGTCAGTTCTGATTAAATTACACCTCAATAAAACTGACTAAAGAAAAAGAATAGAAGAATGAACATATTTTCCTTTCATCATACCTGTCACTCACCAACATTTATCAACACCTGACAGACAATGGCAAGAGTCAGCAAAGAAGAGATGTAAAGCTCTCTGACAAAAAAAGAACAGGGAGTTGCCAGGAATGATAGAGTCATAAGGAGAAATAATAATACGCCTTTCTTACTCCATTTTGACCATTCCAATAATGAGAATAATTTACTTCTAAAAGAGACCTTGACCAGGCTAAAATGTCATGTTTCATCAAAATATTATTTCTTACATGTTGTTCTAAGGGCTACCTAAGTCAGAAGCATCTCAAGCCTCTTTCATCAGACATTCTAGGTGAAAAGTCCCCAAATCTACCTCCTGAACTGCTCCCAGAGAAGTCGTTTTGCAAACTGAGACAACCACTCTACTGGGAGGAACATACAGACACGCACACATACACACGCACGACTGGGTCTGCAACAGTTCCAGGTCAACAGTGTGCAGCAGCACACGTGCTTTTCTTATAGGAACACAGAATCATCCCTCACGGAGCTACAAAGGGCTCAAACGTATCCTCTACAAAAATCACTTAAGAAATCAGTGTGTCACCTGCCAATCATCCTGGACTTTGGCAGGAAAACAATTCCAAGCAGAGGAAAAAAGATCCTTTGACCTTACCAAGTTTGAAATTCCACAATACCACACTGCCTCCATTTCACAACTATATACTGGTTAGTAGCAGGTGGCAGCCACTTCAATTTTAATTACTATTTGTAATATTATAACAATATTTTCTTTCAATGCTCGATTTTTTAAAAGATAGACGCTATCTTCAGCCCCCTTTATTTTTCCCCCTTCATAAATTATATTGATTTATTGTTACAGATTTTCCTATGGGCTTTCTCCATACATCAAGTTAATTTCTAACATCTTTAAAATCAAGTTTTACCACATCAAAAGAAAAAAACAATGAAACTAAACAACACTAGGAACAGCAGAGAAGAAGGCTGAGTAAATTGGTCAAGGCCTTTAGCTACATGAGGTGGTTTGGGCTTTTGGTTCCTTGTCGTTTCCTTTGGTGCCACAATATACACAACATTTACCACTTTAATCTTTTCTGAGTGTACAAGTCAATAATATGAAGTATATTCACACTGCTGTGTAACCATTTCCACCATCCATCTCCAGAAACTTCTTTCCATCATCACAAACTGAAACTCTTGTACCCATTAGACAACAAATTCCTATTTCCCATTTTCCCCCAGTCCCTGGAAACCACTAATCTACTGCTACATTCTTTCTCTATGAATTTGACTATTCTAGATACCTCTTACTGGAGAAGGCAATGGCACCTCACTCCAGTACTCTTGCCTAGAGAATCCCATGGACAGAGGAGCCTGGTAGGCTGCAGTCCATGGAGTCGCGAAGAGTCAGACACAACTGAGCGACTTCATTTTCACTTTTCACTTTCACCCATTGGAGAAGGAAATGGCAACCCACTCCAGTGTTCTTGCCTGGAGAATCCCAGGGACGGGGGAGCCTGGTGGGCTGCCGTCTATGGGGTCGCACAGAGTCGGACACGACTGAAGCCAAGTTAGCAGCAGCAGCAGCAGCAGCAGATACCTCTTACACATTGAATTGCACAAAATTTATCCTTCCATCATGAGTTTCTTCTACTAATTTTTATTGGATGTCTAGGCTCAGCATTAAGAATACAAAGACTGACAGCATACTGTTGTACCCTCATGAAACTTAAGCTCTGAACTGGGAAGTCACATGTGTCAACATGATAACTGCTCTAAGAAAGGTACAAAATACAATGATGTGGCACAAAGGGGCAATCGACTCTGGCTAGACTGAAGTTAGGAGAGCTTCCAAGGGAGGTGGTTTTTAGGACAGTTGTAAAATATGATAAACTCACAGAATGGACGTGGTCATTCCAGTCATCAAACAGTCCAAGAGACAAAATTATGCCAGGCCAGAACCACACCCAGAACCACCAGAGTTCCTGATTTCCTTAAGGTAAGAGCTACTGCAGAGCCATGAAACACACATCTGAACAAGGTCAAGCAGCTCAAACTGAAGAGCAAAGTGCTTGGGGAGGAAGGTGAGGCTGGAAAGGCACTCGTGTCAAATATGGGAAAGTTATGTATCATCCAGAGTTTTACTTTATAATGCAGGCCAACTTGAGAACTTCAGAAATAAAAATCAGAGATGGCTCTTACTGCTGCTGCTGCAAAGTCGCTTCAGTCATGTCCGACTCTGTGCGACCCCATAGACAGCCGCCCATCAGAAGTACACATTCCCAGGATAACCCCAAAGGTTTTAATTTCATATGCCTGGGGGGGGGGGCGGACCCCAGAAATTTATTTTTAATGAGTACACCAGGTGATTACAAAGCAGTTATATATCCATGGAGTACTTTTGGGGAAATATCTCTGTAGAAGTTAATGATGACTTCAAACAGCAGAATAATATGAACAGTTTATCTGTTTGGGTTTATTAATTCCCCCCGTAATTAAAAAAGTGCTTTTATTCAAAGACATAAAAAAACACAATGAGAAAAACATTATTCAATTCTACCAGCTGGAGATAAATAAAGAGTTCACATTCTGGTGTATTTGTTTTTCTCACTTAATATTATATTAATATACATTTTTAAGTAAAAGGATCATACTATACAAACTACTCTGAAGCCTATTTTCTTCACTTTAATTATAAAAGTGGATATTTATCCCTTCTATTCTTTCTTAGTAAAGATTTTTGATGACTACATAGCAGACTATAGGTACCATTTAGGTGTAACTATCCCTTATTTTTAAATATTTAGGTTATTAGCAATTTTTCACCTATTTTCTTGTACCACTGTCAGTGTCAACATTTGGACGGTATCTGGATTTAAGAAATATCATTTAGTTAACATTATAAGGGCTGAATGTGAAAAAAGATTAAGTTAAAGGCAAGGTGAGAGGCTACTATGATGGTCCAAGCAAAAATAATGAGATAGATCTCAATCAAAGTAGTAACAATAGAAATGAACAGAGAATGGATTTGAAAGTCCATAATCTACATATAAGGATTTGTCACCTGATTAACATAACATGCAGAGAAGTAATTCTTTTTTTTAATAAATATTTATTAAACTCATATATGAGTATCAAATAATAATTATTGAGAAAAATTAGAATTTAAAAAACACCATGCATTTTCACTTTTCTCGCTCTGTGTACACGTTTGTGTCAGATCAGGTTTCCAATTGCATTTAAGTGATTTAGAGTACTCTTTTTTATAAGAGGAAAAATAATTCTGTGTTTCAGTTTTACAACTGCAAAAGCAGAGCCAGAAAGAATCACAGTTGTCAGCAAAAGCTTGACTCTCTGTTATTGAATATCTGGTGGGGCTATAGTGGGAAATTAACATACTAAGCAAGAAACTCCCCATGATCAAGCTTACTTCAATTTTTAAAAAGAATCTGTATCTACTGGGGCATTCTGCCAAAAAAGCAAACGCTTTACGCATCTGACTCCTTGTCATTTTATGTGGCTGTCTCCAATATAAACTTAGAGATGTCTGCATTTCAAAATCTGCCAACTTCTGGAACCTGGGTCAAACAAAACACTTCTACACTCTATGGCAAGTTAAAATTTATCAATGAAAATTAATCTTACTTAGGTAAAGCTGAGACCACATAAAAATGTTTACAATAAAACAGTTTATTTCCCCAAATATGTTTTTTTTTTAAAGATACTAATACTCATTCCACACTATTAAGCTTCAGATGACAAATACAAGGTTTTATTATGATTAAACTTTTAGACACCTGAAGCAGACATATCCAAAGACTTTCTCTGGGTTTAAATCTGACATACCTCAATTGATGAAAAACTGAGAAGCATATCTTGCTTTCCTCTGAGGTAACATTCCTTTTTATTTATCTTCTTTATTTAAAAAAAAAAACTAAGTAAGTCTAATTTATCACTTTTGATGATTCAAAGCATCTGTATCCACTCAAAAAACTTTTACTCTGAAAAATATCCAAGTTTTTTTGGGTTTTGTTGTTGTTCTGTTGCTCAGTCGTGTCTGACTCTTTGCAACCCCACGGACTGCAGCACACCAGGCTTCCCTGTCCTTCATTATCTCCTGGAGTTTGGTCAAACTCATGTCCATTGAGTTGTGAGGCCATCCAGTCATCTCATCCTCTGTCGTCGTCCCCTTCTCCTCCTGCTTTCAATCTTTCCCAGCAACAGGGTCTTTTCCAATGCATCAGCTCTTTTCATCAGGTGGCCAAAGTATTGGAGCTATAGCATCAGTTCTTCCGATGAATATTCAGGGCTGATTTTCTTTAGTTGACTGCTTTGATCTCATTGCAGTTCAAGGGACTCTCAAGAGTCTTCTCCAACAGCACAGTTCAAAAGCATCAGTTCTCTGGCTCTTAAGTCTTCTTCATAGTCCAACTCTCACATCCATACATGACTACTGAAAAAACCAGTTTTGACTAGACAAACCTTTATCAGTAAATTAATATCTCTGCTTTTTAATATGCTGTCTAGGTTTGTCATAGCTTTTCTTTCAAGAAGCAAGTATCTTTTAATTTCACGGCTACAGTCTCTGTCCACAGTGATTTTGGAACCAAGAAAATAAAGGTCTTTCACTGTTTCCACTGGTTCCCTATCTATATGCCATGAAGTGATTGGACTGGATGCCATGATCTTAGTTTTTTGAATGTTGAGTTTTAAGCCAGCTTTTTCACTCTCTTTCACCTTCAAGAAGCTTTAAGTTCATTTTATTTATATTAACAGGCTTATTGATTTTTAATGATCTTAAAAAAATCTCTCCTTTAAAAGTCATCCTATTTACACTTCCAAACCACTTTCTCAAACAATAGATTATAAAAACAAAGCAAAATAATGTTAGAGTCTTACTTATACTGTACCTCATGTGTATGTAACTCCACACAGTCCTAAGACAGTAAAATAAACATCTGGGTCTAGCTACCTGGTAATATGTTAATACTATTTTGTTATTCCAAATTAAGTACGTAAGGTTATAACTGCAACATAATTCAGAATGAAAATCCAATGAACTTCAAGTAATTAACACAGAAAAATCAGAATATACTTTGACATAAAACTAAAACATATCTTACTTCATAAGTTACTGGATTATTACATTACATTCCATCTTCACAATTAAATAATTCTGGGCCATATCCAAGAATCTAATCAGAATAGTTTAAATTGGGATAAAAATAATTACAAATTTATCTTTTACCAATAATCTAAAAGATCTCAGTACACGCTAAAAAGCATATACCTCTATACCATAACTTCACGTATTGACATATACTTAAGGAATAGCAACAGCAACTATTATCATTAAAGAAATTTCTCTAAAGATAAATCTCATCATATGGGGAGGTGAGGCAAGTATAGGAAAAAAACAGAAAAAGCCCAGAACAAATCATACAAGAGCTATGACACAGTATTTTATGATCTAACATACATATAATTGAAGTCACACAGATAGAAGAGAGAGAGAACAGGTCAAAAAAGAAAAGATATGACTGAGAATTTTCCAAACTAAAAGATATAAACCACAGAACCAAGAAGCGCAAAGAAAACCAAAGAGACGAGCATTTTCAAAAGTAAAGATACATTATTTTCAAAGTCAGAGAAAATCTTAAAAAGACCCCCCCCAAAAAAAGAACATTTAATATACAGAGAATCAAAGACTTAACAATAGAATGAAATCTTTTTTTTGGCTGCACCATGCAGCTTGTGGGAGCTCAGTTCCCCAACCTGGGATCAAATCTAGGCCCTGGAAGTGAAAGCAACAAATCCTACCCACTTGAGTGCCAGGGAATTCCCTAGACTGACATCTTTTAAGTACTAAAACAAAAAAGGCAATCTACAATTTCATACTCAACAAAACATATTTTATTAAAATGAAGGAACATAAAAGAGAAAAATATTTTCTCTTTCAGAAAATAAAAAACTGAGTAATTCATTACCACTAGATTTGCCCTATAGTAAATTATAAAAGAAGTTTTTCAGGTAGATGGAATATGACAGCAGACAAAAGCTTTTATCCACACAAATCACCACCACTGGAAATGACATAAATGAAAGTAAATATAAAACCTCATCTATTTCTTATTTGTAATTTCTCTAAAAGATAACTGGTCTGAAGCAAAAATAGATGTACTGAGTTCTGATAACACGTATTCAGTTCAGTTCAGTTGCTCAGTCGTGTCCGACTCTTCGCAACCGCATGGACTGCAGCACGCCAGGCCTCCCTGTCCATCACCAACTCCTGGAGTTTACTCAAACTCATGTCCATTGAGTTGGTGATGCCATCCAACCATCTCATCCTCTGTTGTTCCCTTATCCTCCTGCCTTCAATCTTGCCCAGCATCAGGGTATTTTCCAATGACACAGTTCTTCGCATCAGGTGGCCAAAGTGTTGGAGTTTCAGCTTCAACATCAGTCCTTCCAATGAACACTCAGGATCTTCTTTAGGATGGACTGGTTGTATCTCCTTGCAGTCCAAAGGACTTTCGAAAGTCTTCTCCAACACCACAGTTCAAAAGCATCAATTCTTCGGCACTCAGCTTTCCTTATAGTCCAACTCTCACATCCATACATGACTACTGGAAAAACCATAGCCTTGACTAGACGGACCTTTGTTAGCAAAGAAATGTCTCTGCTTTTTAATACTCTGTCTAGATCGGTCATAACTTTAACATGTATAAATGTGTCATATGTCTGCATGACAACAAATGCACAAAGGATAAACAGAAAGAATTTGGAGTAAATAGTTTTAAAATTCTTATAGGATGCTGCTGCTGCTGCTAAGTCACTTCAGTTGTGTCCTACCCTGTGAGACCCCACAGATGGCAGCCTACCAGGCTCCTCCATCCCTGGGATTCTCCAGGCAAGAACACTGGAGTGGGTTCCCATTTCCTTCCCTAATGTATGAAAGTGAAAAGTGAAAGGGAAGTCGTTCACTCATGTCTGACTCTTCACGACCCCATGGACTGCAGCCTACCAGGCTCCCCTGTCCACGGGATTTTCCAGGTAGGCATACTGGAGTGGGTTGCCATTGCCTTCTCCTCTTATAGTATATATATAAAAATATAAAATTACATACTATTATATAATGGAAGACTTGCTTGGTTACAAATGTATATTACAAACCCTAAGACTACCATTAAATTAATTTCAAAAAGAGGTACAAATAAATAAGCAGATAACAGCAGATAAAAATCAAAATTAAATAACATGTCATCTGGTATAAAAATCAGTGTTTCTTAGGACACACAAAAAGTAGGACACTATCAAGAAGCATGACAGGTAGCCCAGCCTGTTTTGTCTTTTAATACTAAACTGATAGAAGTCAAAAGGCGTTGACCAGAGCAAACATACCACGGTGAAAGCAGCTATTTATAATAGATGGGAATAATAAAAAATATCCAGGTAATCCAAAAGAGGAAAAACACAAAAAACAGACAGAATAACAGAAAACAGCTGGCAGAGTGGTAGATTTTAGTTCAATCATATTATTAATTACATTAAATATAATAAACCTAAACACATCAATTAAAAGAGACTGTCAGATTAGATAAACGAGTAAGTCCAACTGTATACTGTCTAACTTCTCAGGTAGCACCAGAGGTAAAGAACCCGCTTGCCAATGCAGGAGACATAAGAGACCTGAGTTCAGTCCCTGGGTTGGAAAGATCCCCTGGAGGAAGGCATAGCGACTCACTCCAGTATTCTTGCCTAGAGAATCCCACAGAGGGGACTGGTGGGCTACACTCCATAGGGTTACAAAGAATCAGAAACAGCAGAAGCAACTTAGCACGCACACATAAACTGTCTGTAAGAAACCCATTTAAAAAATAAAAGCGTTAAGTCAGTTGAAAGTAAAAGGATGGGAAAAGCTATGTTAGGAGACAATTCTCCATGGGTCTCTGTTATCGTATCTGTCATTGAATCTACTACAGGTTGTAACTGACCTGCAAACACCTTCCACCTGTAGTTGCTCCTTAACAGTAGTCAATAAAGTGGAGAGTCAGAAATCTACTGTCTATAGCCAGCATTTATGAAACTTATGGCAAATTAACCTGTTACTTTTCAAGAAGACAAAATTTCAGGCGCTTCACAATTCTTAACAGGATATATATACCATGTTAAAAAAAAAATCAAAAGAAAGCTGGAGTGGCTAATTAATAAACAGACAAGGAAGACTTACAGAATAAGAAACATTACTAGGGATTAATAAGTCCTTTCACCAAGAAAACATAATTCTAAATATACAAGGACGTAATAAAAACTTCAAAATACATGACATGAAGCAAAAACTGATAGAACTGAAAGAGAAACAGGCAAATCCACAAGTTGGAGACTGTAACACTCCTCTCAATATTTGAAAGATCAAGAAGATGATAAACATGGAAAATTCAACCTTACTATTGACAGAAAATATACAAACTCACAATGAAAGAGATCATTTACACCTGTAAGAATTTATTTAAAACTTGAGAAGTTTGACAAATGTGAATACTAGTGAAGATGAGGGACATCAGAAACTCTAATAAACTGCTGGTGGGCAAACAGTTTGATAGAACCACTCTGGAAAACAAGTGGGCATTACCTAATAAAACAGAGAATGTGCACATTCTGCTTATAAATTCTTATATATATGCACTTGAAGACATGCTAAATTCTTATACACATGCACTGGAAAGCATGTACAACAGTTTTCATAATGGCATTGCTAATAACTGAGGATTAAAAAAAACCAGGAAACAACGCAGATGTCCAAAGATAAGAGAATGAATAAATAAAACCGATATATTCATATTACACAATACTATACAGCAGTAAAAATGAATGAGTTACAGATGTATAATACAACACAGATGACTCCTTATAACATAATGTTGGGTTGGTGGGGGTCACAGAAGAACAGATACATATAAATAACTCTAAAAAGATAAAAGCCAAATAATATAGTGTTTAGAGATGTTTACAAATGAGGTGAAACTATAAAGAAAAACAAGGAAACGATTAGACAGATAGGAGAGGCGAAGGCAATCAGAGACTTCAAAGATATTTGTAACATTCTATTTCTTATTCTGAGTAGTAAAAAGATTTTTTAATTAATTTACTTATTTTGATTGGAGGCTAATTACTTTACAATATTGTGGTGGTTTCTGCCATACGTTGACATGAATCAGCCATGGGTGTACATGTGTCCCCCATCTCGATCGCCCCCCACATCCCTTCCCATCCCCGTCCCTCAGGGTTGTCCCAGAGCACCAGCTTTGAGTGTCCTGTTTCATGAATCGAACTTGGACTGCTCATCTTTTTCACATATGGTAATATACATTTTCAATGCTATTGTCTCAAATCATCCCACCCTCGCCTTCTCCCACAGAGTCCAAAGTCTGTTCTTTATATCTGTGTCTCTTTTATATTCCTTAATTTATACATATTATATTCTTTTATTACATATTTATAATTAAAATTTGTATTAAGAATAATAAACATAGATTCACTTAGCAAATACTGAAAACAAAAAAACATTAAACAAAATCACCAAATAAAGGACAACACCCCTGATGTTCCTCAACACTGAGAGGTACACGGCCACTCTCAATACCGGGTATCTAGGATACCTGGCAGGATATAAAACATGAAACAACATGCCAGTAAGGCAATGTCAGGCAGTTACTCTTCAGCAGAAGTTTTCACACCAATTCAAGTTTTCCCTTTGGCCTTTCAGGTGGCAGGTTAAGTAAAAGGAATGAAATCACAAAGGCTGGTGTGGTATTCAACTTAGCTTGGAAATACTGAATAGTAATCACCATCTTCATCTATTGACTAAGATTCCCAGACACAGAATAAACTTGCTCAACTGTAAGAGTTATTACCCAGGGAAGCCCAAAGCAGGTGTCTCCCACTGCTATTAATACTTACAGTTTATTCACAGTCCTCCCAGCCCATATATA
The DNA here is from genome assembly GCA_006410615.1 of Neotragus moschatus. Taxonomy (NCBI): domain Eukaryota; kingdom Metazoa; phylum Chordata; class Mammalia; order Artiodactyla; family Bovidae; genus Neotragus; species Neotragus moschatus. The sequence goes on along the minus strand of SJYA01001566.1, from coordinate 1,490,366 downwards.
TATGTACTTTACTAACCATGATTCATTTTTACTAAAAGCAATGGTGCTCAGTTACACAACTGACATTCTATTTCTATCATTTCCAGGTGAGTTAACCCAAGACCAAAAAGTCCAAAAAAAAAAAAAAAAGCTATTAATTCTTTACTCATACTAAGTGAGATTAAATTTAGAATGGTATTAAGCTAAACAGCTATTAATATATTTCACTTAAAATGCCAAAGATTTTAAGACACCATTAATTTTTATATGACTAAGAAAGAACATTCTTCCAATTAAATATGGCACACCACTGACTGGTAGCTTCCCTGATTCTTCACCAAATGAAAGAATCCGAATACGGGAGACCTGGGTTCAATAACCTGGGTTGGGAAGGTCCCCTGGAGGAGTGCAAGGCAAACTAGTCTGGTATTCTTGCCTGGAGAATCCCCATGGACAGAGGAGCCTGGCAGGCTACAGTCCAGGGGATCGAAGAGAGTAGGACACGACTGAGCAACTAAGCACAGCACAGCTGGTAGCTCAGATGGCAAAGAATCTGCCTGCAATGCAGGAGACCTGAGTTCGATCCCTCGATCAGGAAGATTTCCTGGAGAAGAAAATGACGACCCACTCCAGTATTCTCACCTGGAGAATTCCATGGACAGAGGAGCCTGGTGGGATACAGTCCATGGGGTCCCAAAAAGTTGGACACGACCGAGCAACTAACACTTTGACTTTCTTTAACCACTGATTGTAAGCTACATCCCCTACTGAGCTATAAAAATGGGGAGAGGAAGATAAACATCTTAGAATCAATTGAATAAAAAATAACTCTTCCAGTTTTCCACTAAAATATTTAAGATATGCTGCGTTATTCTCTCCCTGGGAGACAAAATCCACTCAAACAGAAACTGGTCCCCTACTAAAAACTTTCTAAGATGAATTAGGTTGTATTTTCTCACTCAATACCAAGGTTATATTTTTCTCACTCGATACCTCTCTTTTTTCATCTATTCTAAAACCACAACTCTCACTACCAACAAAACTGGAGAACAGCTCTCTTCATTCTGGATGTTAAATGAGCTTCCATCACTGAGAAAAATCATCAGAAGTTTCAAGGGCTTTCATAACCTGGGGACTTTCATATAATGTTCTGGAGTAAAGACAGACAGACAGAAAGCACCACAAATTATCCCAGAGTAAGTCTGCTCCCACATGTCAGAGAGTGTGCAGTCAGAATTGCGTAAAACAAGCCTCAGTCCAGCAGGAAAACACAAAATCAATGTTTTCATCTAAGTGGGTTGTGCTCAACTACTAGCTCTGTATAACTGGGGGGGCAATTCTATCAGTTTATAAGCAAAAGTGAAGACAATCAATTGGACTTCCCATACTCTGTCAATTTGCAAACAACAGGACCAGGTAAACAGCCTCTTGTTCACAGATTGATAAACCTGGGGCTTATACAAACATTAAGCACATCTTAAACTGCCAAAGAAAATGAATTTGTAATGAAAAATGGTACCTGAAAATGTATTTAAGGCAATCAAAATCAATCAATCAAACCTGGAGCTCAAGAAGGGGTGTAAGTAGTATGGGATAAATAGATCAGCAGTGGTGCTCATGCTTGTGCTCAGCTGCTCAGTCGCGTGCTGCTCCACAGGAAGTTAATACATGGAGGTCAGTTTAAACTGCTCTGTTTAAATTTAATACACACGCTAAAGATTTTTTAAAGAGAAGATACACAGTTTAAAACATTCAACATTTATAAGATAGTCTTAAAAATGGGGAAGCTGAGAGTACAAAAATCTAAAATAAGCTAAACTCCTTGGATTACATAAAAGAAAATATTTTTTATTTGTTCCCAAATTTTGTAATTAAAGCTCCAGTTCTGTATATATCTTTTTAAGATGCTTACTGCATCATGCTTTTTAATAAAACACATAAAACAGAGTCTATACTGCAAAAAACAGAAACCAAAGAGTTTAGACTGATTTAAAAAAATTATTTATAATGCTATTCAAATGCAGTCTATGAACGAACTGTTTGTTATAGGTTTGCAACAAGATAAGTATCAAACTAGAAACTCTTATAGTAGTTTGACAGGGGAATTCTATACCTGTTTAATAATCATTAAAAAAAGGGAGCTTGTATTTTGACTGTTGGGTTTTCTTTCTCATTTCATTTTTCTAGTACTTATTTTAATGTATTTTAAATAAGTATCAGAAAAAAAGATTCTTTACCACAATTAGTTTGAAAAGTAGTTATATAAGACATATCAGTTATAAAGCTTTATGTGCCAAATGACACATCAAAATGTACAAAAGTTAAAATAGAGATCCAAGGAAAAAAACAAAGAACAAAATAAAGTGGGAAACTTTCATGACCTATTAGATTACAATTAAGTAGAGAATGAAAATCAATTATGAAATGTCACATTTTCTTCAGGAAGTCATCTAAGATGTACCATCAGTTTAATACCAGCTTTTCAGGAGAAAAAAAAAATAGCTGTTTTAAATGTACACAGTGTGAGGTGTATTAACCTCAGAAATACTAGAATTTTTTTAAAAAAAGAATTAATCAAGGAAATAATAGTAGGGCAACAATTTCAGTTCAGTTCAGTTGCTCAGTCGTGTCTGACTCTTTGCAAACCCATGAATCGCAGCACGCCAGGCCTCCCTGTCCATCACCAATTCCTGGAGTTCACTCAGACTCGGATCCATCAAGTCAGTGATGCCATCCAGCCATCTCATCCTCAGTCATCCCCTTTCCCTCCTGCCCCCAATCCCTCCCAGCATCAAACTCTTTTCCAATTTGGTATCAAATAAACAAAAAATTTTGCAACAAAACGCTTATAAAGATACTGAAAATATTATAGACCCTAAAAAATACCTCAACTTTGAAAACTTAAAAAAGTATCTAAAGCATGGCAAAAACTGGTTTTCTACCATTTCCCACTATAAATTATTTAAGTATCCCTGTTTGCTTTGCTTTTTTGATGCTCCTGGATAAAACTATTACGAAGAAGGTTTGCCAATTTTAAAAACTTTTAAAAACTATATTAAATGACTTAAAACATGCTAATCTCTTCAGCCTTGCAGTTTTCTAATTCACTTTTATATAGAACTCCAGGGAAGAAGTCAAAGTATTCCATAATGTCAGATGCTGCACAGATCATAGATGCCTCTGCTATTCTCTTCCTAGCTCCTTACAACCTTATTAAAAATCTAGGATATTATTAGGATATGGGTAGCAGCATTATTTTGCTTTCTCAAAAAAGGTCATAGTCTGTTTATCTTTCTTCTTTGTGGCCCACTGGAAAAGTGCTGGCCTAATGTGGCCACCCTCAGATAGCTATACGGTTGATTAGGTAAAAGCTGGCTAAAGAGATAAAGGGTTATATGAGAGCATTACTTGAAACACTATCACTATATACATATGTGTGTATATACTGCACACATTACACACACAAAAACATACACACCGTATTAGACAAGACTCAAAGCAACATTATTAACAATTTATTCTAAGTAATAACACAAAAGTATTTTCCACCTATGCTATACACTCAATCATCTAAAAATTACCCTCCAAAGGATGATCCTACTTCTTAGACTAGTCTGTCAAAAGGACTGGTTCTCATAATAGAACCAAACCTACAAGAGAAAGAAGTGTACTGAAGATAGGATCCTTCTGTTCATTTTAAGTCAAAGTTTTGAAAGCTAAGTTCTCTAAGTTTTCTTCCATTCCCATACCTAAAACTTAAACCAAGATTCAACTAAATGTGTTCTAAACGCCTCATTTAAGATACAAACTTCTTTATAAAATGAAAAAATAAATAAAATGTATTTACCATAAGAACAAACTAGGAAAAATATTCGCAACTCAATTCATAGATAAGTACCAATTTCCCTAATATATGAAGAGCTCCTTAATCAACAATCAAAAGACCAAGACTCACAACAGAAAAGTGGGTACAAGATAATTGAGTAGTATCCTGAAAAGGAAATACAAAAGGTTCTCAAATATATGGAAGGACACTCAATCTCACCTACAATAAAAGAATGCAAATTANCAATTCATAGATAAGTACCAATTTCCCTAATATATGAAGAGCTCCTTAATCAACAATCAAAAGACCAAGACTCACAACAGAAAAGTGGGTACAAGATAATTGAGTAGTATCCTGAAAAGGAAATACAAAAGGTTCTCAAATATATGGAAGGACACTCAATCTCACCTACAATAAAAGAATGCAAATTAAAACTACACTGAGATCCATGTTTTATCTATTAGACTGATATAGATAAAAATATCTGAGACCATAACCTTGGTGAAAATATGGGAAAAGTCTCATTATTGCTGGTGGGAAACTATAGCACAGAAACCACCCCTGTATTATAGTTTTTCTTACTGGGACTATCTTTCTAAGACATTTTAAAAATGTAGTACACAAGATATATTCAGCTTGGTGTGCACTGTTGGTCATTAAAAAAAAAAAAAAACTATTGTAGCTATCTGCTTTTATAGAATATTGTTGATAAAATGAAACAGACAGGTAGAAAAGTTTATGAAACTTGGACGATAAAGTGGCAGTACTGACAACAGTACCGCTCCATCTGAGCTCACCTCATGACAGCTTATTGTGGACTTAGTGGGTGTTTAATTAAATTTTCTGGGTGAATGGGACCAAGAATGATGCTGAGGGATGATCAGAATGGTGTAAAACAAGTGAGAATAAGAAATTAGCTAAATTTATCTGAATTGGTAAATCAATTGCTTAAACACTATACTTTTTCAAGAACAAGGCACTGTACACTGACAAATGTTTCCTGAAAAATGAGTCAGCAAGCAACAGACGTACAGCGTACTTTAGCAGTAATGGTCCCCTAGTTAGCCACAGTTAGGAAACTCCTCCCACACCAACTCCGGTCCCGGCGACATGATCTGAAGGCTAGCTGCTGGAAACACACAGATCTCCATCACTCTAGCACCAATATCCAGACTATGAGTGACACCATTCTAGGCCAAACAGCTTCCAGATGACCACTTGGCTGATCCAGCCAAATAAGCAAGCCCAGCCAGAAGCAGGAGCAGAACTGCTGAACTGAGCCCATGCCAGAATTATGGGCTAACAAATGGCTATTGTTTTATACACTAAATTTTGGGAGAGTTCTGTTATATAAAAATTGATACCAGTGGGGAGGTGGATAGGATTGGTGGTCAAGGAAAATTTTTGTTTTACCTGTTTTCTGCTTTTTAAATTTCACAAGAACGTATTCATATACTATTTGTTTAATTAATTTATAAAAATATTTTTATATCAGATTGATATTATAGTAAAGCCCTACTATCACCTTATAAACACATATACATAAAAACAAAATAATTCAGTCCAAATGGGAAAATGAATTTGAAAGATGACATTAATATTGCTCAGGAAAAACAGGGTCAGTACAAAGTTGCAGGGTATATTTATTACCAAAAAAAAAAAAAATTAGTGAATAAGAATACATTCATGATCAATGTCTTAATAATGGCTATTATCAGATTCTGGAAGTATTAGGAGATATACATCTCAGATTTTGCTTTCCTGCTTCTTCTGTTTATGCAGCTAATGACCTAGTACATATCCCCTCATTTTAGTTCTCACATGCTATGAAGTGAACATAAGCTGAATAACTTCAGGCAAAAGTTAGTTAACCTCTTCATGCCTCATTTCCTCCACTGTAAAATGGGGATAAAAGTACTTATTTTACAGAGTTGTGAAAATTAAAACATTTAGAATAAGACACACAGTAAGGGCTCAATAAATGATCTATAACCTGTTAGTAAAATGATGTAAACTTAAGGTCTTTTGACTAACTTGGCTTCTATTTTATAACCACTAAGCATCATTAACCAAAGTGTGATACATCAAAATTAATTTGAAAAATTTTCCTAAAGACTTCATTAAAAAAAAAAAAAAAANTACTTAGAAGGGTTAGAAAGAAAGTAATAGTTATGTTACTATATATGCCAGACAGTTCCTGGTTACTAGTATTTAATTATAATAATCCAGTGAGGTAGAAATTATTAAAACTCATTTTACAGAGGAGGAAATTAAGGCTCACAGAAATAAAATAACTTGTCCAGGGTTTTTCAGCAGCAGTAAGGTCCTGGAATAGGACTGTGGGGCAGGAGGAACACAAGGGTAGTGCCATATGACTATTCCTACAGACAAATACAACACTCAGTGTAGTCAGTCCTTTATCAGCAATGTGAAAGGAGGCTAGGACTGTGGGAAACCAAAGAGGATCTTTCAGGAATGGGCAAAGGAGTCACAGAAGGCTTTAATGTGGTTAATCTTTGAGTTGTTACTTTAAGGATGAGTAGATTTATAAACTTCAATGCCAAGGTTCACTCCCACCTCCCCTCATCCCCAATATATCAACCAAAATAAATTACTTACTTGAAATTGAGAAAAACAATTTTGAGAGAAATCTTCCTCAGATATTTTATTCCATAGTTTTAAAACAAATAATATGATGACAGATTAATTTTTAGGTTGCTTTTATGTGGCTTGTCTTGGTTTTTATTCTGAAATGAAATTTAGATTAGTCATTTTCTTGTTCTGAGAAACTAGGAGTATGCCAACATGTTTTAACTTCACATTTTTTTCACATATCAACATGTATTCTTACTTACAGAGTCTTTCATTTCACCATCTCAAACAATAGCTAATTTAATATATAAATTTACTTTGAAGTATAAATATATATGCAAAATAAAATAGTTCTTTTAATTCTTGTTATACTTCCTTGGTAATTATAATAAATAGAAGAAAAATAGAAAACTGTTGTTAAACTGTTATATATTACACAAGCATTTTTGAGGTAACACGCTTTTTTAAATTCTTTGAATCATTTATATAGTAAATGCTCTCTTAACCCAAAGAAAATTAAATAACTGTCCCCAAGGAAACTAACCTCAAAATCTTGGTACTTCCCACAGCTATCATATAAAAAGAAAACAGAATTGGACCAAAAAAACTTTAATTTTCCAAAGACAATTACTGCCCTTTTTTCTCCGAATTTATTCTGTTAGGCATATATTCAATTTCTGCTGCAGAAAACAGTCCAGTTTGCCCATACTAATTAAGCAACAAAATATTTTTCATTTAAAAATGAAATACTTAAAAATCTACCAAGAACTGGAAAAAACACAGGTCATCTGGAAAACTTAAAAAATGACAAAAAAAAAAAAAAAAAATACCCCACCCAACCACACACCAAAAGGTTACACAGACTGTCATTAAGAGGGTTTTACTTATAATTTGTTTTAGCCTCAAAATGCACCTACTTTATGTCCNAAACACAAAAAACAGAAAAAAAAAAAAAAAAAAAAAAAAAAAAAAAAAAAAAAAAAAAAAAAAAAAAAAAAAATACCCCACCCAACCACACACCAAAAGGTTACACAGACTGTCATTAAGAGGGTTTTACTTATAATTTGTTTTAGCCTCAAAATGCACCTACTTTATGTCCAGAAAGTGAAGAATTTTTCTTTAAATTGCCTAAGACACCCTACTCCTGCCTTATCTGGAAACTCTAAGTTAACACAATTTACCCACAGTTTACTGTACCTCAACTCCCATTATTTATTTCCTCTCTCATTCAGTATCACTGTGGTGTTAAAAAGGCAGTCAGGCACCAAAAGTGACATACACCCTCCCATGTTCCATATCTTAGTAAGTTTCCAAGTATTTCTTGGAAATATATAAGGCCAATGGCAACATCCTCTGAAGCCTACTTAAACCCAACCTACTTAAAAACTCATTTTCCACTCATTTTTAATTGAACAAATTCTAATCAAATTAAAAGACCAGAAAATGTTTAAGTACAGTACCAGAGGAACTCTGAAAGGTCTCCTGATCCATTGCCTTTCCCTTTGGAAAACTATATACATACAATCCTAATATCAATTTTTGTTTATATCTGTCCTAAATTCTTGTTATAGACTCATCTATAGACATATATGTTATAGACATTATTTTTTAAAAAGAGAGAGCTACAATCATCACAAAACAAATCCCACTACAACCTATTCTACGGGAAGAGTCTAAACACTATTGAACACAGTAGGCCCTCTGAGATTTCTAAACTGTGTACATGCATTTTTTTTTAAACAATTCCTCTAAACTTCTGTATGTTTGTTTTCCAATTATAACCAAGGCCTTTCCAGTTCTCAGATGTGGGGAGACAGTGTGAGGTAGTAAGGGCTGAGAGTCAAAATCCCCAGTTTTTAGACCCAGCCCCACACCAACCAATTATAGGATACAGGACACTGGACAAATCCTTGAGTAAATCTATCTAGACATCAGTTTTCTTTAAAACAAAGTGAAGAATTTCACCAGAACACTGTTTTTTAACCTCTGTCACATTGTAAATAATATTCATTCAGCACAATAGCCAATAAGAAGTCTTTTGGAGGCATCAACATTGTGCTTGATGAAAAAAAATATATTTTCTTATATAATTATGAAAGAAAATTAAACAAAGCTTGTAGCAATATGAATGGATTTCAAATCCAACCTTTTCCACATTAGGGACATTTCAAAATAACAATGATGCTTAATTTTTGCAGAACATACATATGCTATCAGGCAGTCACCTTGCAGCAAGTTAAATGGCACATCAGAAAAATGGCTAAGAGGATTCAATAAAGGCAAAGTACAGGCTAAGAGCTAGGCCCCAGAGCAACATCCTGCCACCCTGTCCTTTCATCATGAGATGATGCTCTCTCAAGCACCCAGAATACAATGGAGAATATCCCTTCTCCATTAAGAGGCAGCTAAAGTCTCTGGTTGGCTGAAGCAGATTTCAAGTATCAATGGTAAAACACTTTCTTTAATGTACTTAAATACCAAATAGAGCAATAACTGCTGGTTGTGCTCATCATGAGGCTTCCTTGGTGGCTAAGATGGTAAAGAATCTGCATGCAATGCAGGAGACCCAGGTTCAATTTCTGGGTTGGGAAGATCCCCTGGAGAAGGGAATGACAATCCCACTCCAGTATTCTCATCTGGAGAATCCCACGGACAGAATCCCAAAGGGAGCCTGGCAGGCTACAGTCTATGAGGTCGCGAAGAGTCAGACACGACTGAGCGACTAACACACTTGTGCTGTGCTCATCATGTGATCTGCTTAAGGAGCCCCACAGCCTGCCTTCAGACTCCACTCCACTAGGGTCTACCACCTCCAGAGAGCCACACAACATCAAGTGGAAGCTCTGAATTAGAAGACCTCTACTAAAACCTAAAATTAAACAGTACTACAATAATCATTTGACAACTAAATATTTATGACTACTATGACCTTATATTTTTGTTCTTCCTTACCAATTGTTGCAAGCACAACATAATCTAAAAAAATTAACTTTGAATAAATATCACATGCACATGGCAAAAAACCTCCAAAAGTTACTGAAGAGTATACTTAAAAAAAAAATCAGATTCCCATGTTTGTCCTGTAGGCCACCAGTTATCCTCACTGGAGGCAACCACTGTTGCAAAATTCTCATGCATCCTTTCAGATATATGTGTACATATATATACAATACATATTTATTTATAAATATATATTTATATTTACACATATTTAATTTATATTATATATATGTGTGTGTGTGTATATATATATATATATATTTCTTTTAGGCCACACAAATGGTAGCATACCACATATAGAGCCTTGCATCTTGCTTTTTTTCCTTTTAATATATCTTAGACATGGCACCAGAGCAGTACATATAGTACTGCCTCATCACTTTAAGGACTTGCCTAGATTTCACTGAAGAGATACACCATAATTTACTTAACTACTGATTCACGCTTAGGTTATTTCCAACCTTTTGCAATGACAAACAATGCTGCCACAAATATTCTTACATGCTCATCTGACACATACATAAAATCTTTTAGAGGATAAAATCCTTGAATGAAGTTGCTAGATCAAAATGTACATGAAAAAGAAAAGAAAGAATAAAAAAACAAGGGAGAGAAACTCCCTGGCAGTCCAGTGGTTAGAACTCTGTACTTCCAGGGGCCTGGGTTCAATTCATGGTAGGGTAAGTTCCCACAAGCTGCGAAATGCAGAAACCCCCATCCCTCCAAAAAAGGAAGATGAACTACTAAAATATATATGTATCTTAAATTCTGAAAACGACTTCCAAACTGTTTTCCATAGAAAATGAACATTTTATATTCCCACCAGCAATATGTGAGAATGCCCATTTCCCCTTCCTCTCATCCTCCTCAAGTTATACTGTATAATCAATCTTTTCTAGGGATAAAAGGTATGTTGTAGTTTTAACTTACATCTTCATTATAATAAAATCACACATCTTTTCCTAAGAATTCTCTTTGTTCACTTTTTCTATTGGATGATTTTCTAGGAGCTCTTTGTATATTAAGAGGAAATTAGTCTTTTGTGAGAAGTGTACAAATAAGCTTTACCAGTCTATTTCTCTTTTAAGTTTATGATTTTTGTCTCTATATAGAATTTTACTTTACATTGTAAAACTCAGCAATCTGGCTTCAGTTCTGTATCATACTTTGAAAGGCGTTCACCATTCCCAGATTAAAATAATTATCTTACGGTTTTTGTTTGTTTCTACATTTAAATCTTCTGACTCATCTGGAAGCAAAGTTTTTACTTTTCCAGATGACTAAGTAGCTATTCCAACACTCAGTATTAAAGAATCTTCTTCCCTACTAATAGGAAAGGTAGCATCCATTATCATATACTTAAGTTCTTACACACAAGTCAATTTCTGACCTTTGCTCTATTTCATTTTGCTGTGTCAAAGACATGCTACTCTGCAAAGCATTTTAAAATTAAAATCAGTTTACATATAAATAAGTATAATAAAACCAGAAATTATTGGCTTTCTTTAATATAATAATTCTGCAGTTCCTAAACTGAATTTATATAATCAAATTCAACACTTTCATCATGCAATCACATACTTTAGTTGATACTTATTTGAGAGCCCAATATCAAACTCAAGGCTTTTTCTTACATTTCTGATAGTTTTTCCTTCATTTTGTATATGTATTTTTTCCAAATTATAAAATCAATATATTCTTTGCAGAAAAGCTGAAAAATACAAAATACACCTCCCAGAGATAAGCAACCTTTCTATTCTGGTGCATTTTTAATAAATATTATTTCATAAACTGATTTTTCTCACATAATATACTGATAGCACTTTCCTGTATTATTTTATATTATACTTATATAATAATCATGAAAACATGATTTTAATGACAAATTTTACTAAATATGCCCAATTTATGTAACTGCTTCTCGGTTGCTGAACATTTGAGGTTGTTCCCTGTTATGCCTATCATCTATTATTTATTAATTCTTGCAACAAATGCTTGAATTTCAAGCACTGTGGTAAGCAGCCATTGGCTGTATAATGGTGAGCAAAAATGAACACATTACCAGCATTTATGGAGGTAACTGGGAAAAACAAACATNCTGAACATTTGAGGTTGTTCCCTGTTATGCCTATCATCTATTATTTATTAATTCTTGCAACAAATGCTTGAATTTCAAGCACTGTGGTAAGCAGCCATTGGCTGTATAATGGTGAGCAAAAATGAACACATTACCAGCATTTATGGAGGTAACTGGGAAAAACAAACATTAATCTCCTATGTATATAAAAATGACAACTACAGCAAATGTTATGAAGGAGAGTTTATGAAGCTTTGAGAGTCTATGGTAGGGAAGGCTTCCCTGAGGAAAGATAAATTGGAGTTTAGGTGAAGGAAAAGGAAAAACATTCTAGGCAGAGGGAACAGCAAGTTCAAAGGCCTCACTGTGGGAGGAACATGGCAAGAATAAGGGACTGAAATAAGGTCAATATGGCTAGAACATAAAGAGCAAGGCAAGAAGGACACGGCTCAAGCCATGACTGGATAGAGAGGCAGGGGCCAAACTGTGTAAGACCTTGTAAGACATGTAGACGCCACCACATAAGACATGTAGCTTTGTCCTTATCCTAAATGCAATGGAAAACTACTGAAGCATAGCAAGTAGTAGGGGGATATAGTAAGGTTTGCATTTTGAAAAGATCTCTCTGATTACAGTATAGAAAACAGATTAGAGGCTAACAGAATAGATTGGGGTAGGCCAAGATTAGGAGGCTATTGTAAATGCATCCAAAAATGCTAGTAGTTTAGACTAGGGTGGTGATGGATAATGAAAGAAATAGACGGATTTAAAAGATAATCAGATTTTGTCAAAAGAATTACATTCATAGATCAAAATCCCTAAAACTGAAATTATTGGGTCAAAAAACATTTCAAGGATTCTGCTATGCACTGCCAAGCTACTGGGCCAAGAGCAGTTTTCTTTTCATTTGTGAATTACCTTGTATCTGTTCCTCTATTAGAATTTTTAAATTCTTTTGAAATTCCTTTAAAATGACTTAATCCATACTTCCTTCATGAAGCCTTCCCTGACTCCCCTTTTGGCTTGCCAGGTGGTCACTGAACATGTCCTCTTTGAGTCCTCACTTTGTCTTATACACATTTCTTTTATATTCNGAAACGAGAGTTTTCACTTAAAAATTTATAAGAATTTCTTCCCAGCAAAATTACTTAAGCAATAGAAGGCAGAAAACGTGGTTTCGAGTTTGAAATATTTTACTGAATTAGGACTTTTGACAGTCATTTTCAGTCTATCCAAATTAGAGATCATTCTTTCACACATGTATTTCCAGGTGTATTTTAATGGTTAATAGGTTGGTATATGTTTGAAGTGTTGTGAGAGATCCTCATTTGGAAATACTGTGGTTCTCAAAGTAGGAAAACCAGAAAGCTCAAAGGGAGAGAGCACTGGTAAGCTGTCTATAAATTCCATGACATACAATGCTAATAAGAATCTGTACTCCAGGGAATTCGAGACTGATTACCACATCAAATTAGCCTGCGTTTTCAACCTGAGAGCATGATTATAAACATATCTTGCAAGATTTCTACTAATATCCAAAAAATTAGTATTTTAAGAGACAAAATCTCTTTTAAGTTGGTTTAAGTTTTAGAAGGCAATGAAAGTGATTTTTAAAAAGGACTACCCTACAAAATGCATTTTCTGGAAAAATATCTTGTACAAGCTGAATATCAGATCACTGTGATTCTCACAGTATTCTATGCCACTAGAGTGTTCTTTAAAATTTAATATTTTGAAAAAATATTTAATAGCTTGGCCCTTACTAAGTCACATTTTTAAGGGATGGGACCTGGAAATCTATATTGTTAGCAACGCCACCCACCACCGTTGTGGTTCTTCGATAATGTAAAATCATGAATGCCTTTACTATATTACAATCTAGTAAATCCATAATATTTATACTTTTCCTAACTAGAAAAAGATAAAAGTGTTCCTGCCTAGGAAATCCCATTGACAGAAGAGCTTGGTGGGCTACAGTCCATGGGTCACAAGAGTTGAACACAATTTAGTGACTAAACAATTAGCAACCATCAAATTCACAGTTTAGCTATTTCTAGAAAATATTTTCTTTCCTCCTACCTCTTAAATCAACATCATTTACTTTAAGAAAAGGCAGTTGCAACCACCATTCAGATCCTTCTAGAACTCCAAGGAAGGAATGTTCACTCTTGAAGAAAAACATTTGCAGCATGAAATTAGGATATTGTGTGTCCAGTTGCATGTAATTAAATTAGTGCTCAGATTGAAAACCTGACAATACTCCCCTAATTAATCACTGTCAAGTGTGTTTTATAAATATATTCTTCAGAGGTAAGAAAGAGCTCTGGACTCTTGAGTTGAGAATGACAAACCATCACTTACTAGGTAAATGAGTTTGGAAAGATAACTGTTTTGGGGGGTTTCTTTCCTCATCTATTAAATGGAGAGTAATTCCTGTTTTAACTTTTATGGGATATTATATCAGATAATGTATATGAAAGTATCATAATAAACTTTGACATCCAGACATTTAACTCATCTGAAAACAGTAAAATCATTTGGAACTCTTACCTACATACGAGAAATACCAAAATTGAACTCTATACTCAATAACCTTAAAGCATCCTTTTTAGTTGTTACTGTTAAGTGACTATTTGCCAAATGATTTGAGATATAGTGAGAAATGAAGCAGACATGTTTCCTGCTTTTAGAGGTTTTACAGTCTAGCATCACAGAAATGTATTATAGTCATATCAACGAACATTTGATCATCTCTTCTAGTTCGCTGACCTATGCTCATCATGTCATGCCTTTAGTAAAAGCCTGCTCAGCCTTCTATACCAATAGTGTTCAATGTCTATTAGCATCTGCCTCTTAGCAATTTATAATCTAGAACAGAAAGCAATGGATACCATAATTCTTTGGCAGATATTATAAGATGGCTTACTCAACACTTATCCAACCCCCTTCTAGCTTGCTTTTCTGTACTTTAGAAGTTAGAAAATTGTAAAATACTATTTCAACACTGCCTTGCAACTGGAGTACTGGCATGGATGAGTGGTGTGCTGGTAAGTCATTAAGGATGGCTGGAGGAGGGGAAAGACCCTGATTTCTAGTACTGACCAATTTTCATTGTGTGCATACTCCCAAGCTATCAAAGTGGTTTCACTGAATGGGGAGTTAGTTGGAGAAGAAGCTAAGGATTACCAGCTAGCTTCAGCCTTTCACTCAATGCGACCTAGTTTCCAGCAATCAAATGCGCCCATTCAAGACAGACCTGAAAATGAGCAACACAATGCCTCAACTGCACTCAAGGCAATGAGATTTTCTGGCAAACACCATGGCAGAGGTGTCTGATTCTTCTGAGTAGCTGGGGAGGAATTCTGGCATCCGTTTTGGGAGTCATAGGTGCTGTGGCAAGTGGAGCTACGGTGGGTTTCTGCTAGAATAGCAATGTGATGTGGGATGAATGTTCTTCCTGGTGTGGTTTTTTTCTGGATGTTGTTTCTAGTAATGTGTTATCCAAGCCTGATTGTCTGGTCCTCTCAGAGATCTATGAGCTAAGTACTATCCTTTAATCCCTTTCTGCTTAAACTAGCTCAGTCACAGTCAGCTACACAGTCTGTTGAGCCCAGAGCAAAATGAAAAATGTAGGGCCCCTGTTCACAAAGCATGAAAAAATTTGCCATTACATGTACTGAAAATATAAGGCTTTTTCTTTCTTCTGTCATCTCTCCCTCGACTTGTCGTGCTGTTTTTTTAATTTGTGTTTTAATGTCATTCTGAGTATAGAAAAATTAGAATTTTAGATTATTTGGATGAATTTTATCATTTATCTTTAATTGTGCAGTGCCATTTATAGATGCAAATACAAGAGCATTTAACTCATACACAAAATCACCAGAATTATACAGTTCATATTTTGTAATTTGTACATCCCACAAGGATGTGTTTTGTGCTTTTCAGAGCAGTGTAAATACTGCATACAACCAACTCAGCTGTTTTTCTTTCCCTTCTTGATATGAGCACAGCCTATCAACCTGAGTAAGGAAGGACTGAACTGAAAGGAACTACGGGTTGCCCTACCTTTCCCCTTTCTTCTGTGTCATCATTTTCAGTGAAAATAGTCCTACAGGAAAGTAACACACACAAGAAAGGATATGACAGTTATTTGGTCACATGTGTGTCTTAGGATGCCACTGTCTTTTTTTCTATACCTGACACAACTTCTGGTTGAAATGGAAGGCATTACCTCTTAGAACTGTCAGTGCCTCCACTAAATCAGTCACTGATGTAACACGCTTGCCTTGTAGCCACCTTGTAACCCTCTGAGTTCCTGTACTACTTAGGTTCATCATAATCCTTGTGAGACATTATACTGGTGTATGCAAACTGGGTATAAGGAAAAAGACAAACAGGTCTCCTCCTCTACTTGCCTGTATGATCCATTGTACCACTGACTTCTTTTATAAAACAGACATTCAAACATAAAAGTATTAAGATTTTCAGCATGGTAACTGCAGAGCATTAAACCAAGCAGTGGACCCTGTATGACTGCACAGTTTGCATGCCCGTGAAGTTGACCCTGAGCTCAGTGTTTCTCAAGGGGGGTTCTCCTGATATTTTGGATGAAACAATTCTTTATCGTGCAGTATATTTAACATCCCTGACCCCTGGGCACTACATTTCGCTGTGATAAAAATGCCCCCATATATTTCTAAATGCCCCCGAAGAGGAGTTACTTCTCTCTACTGAACTCCTGGAGTGGACTCTGATGCCTGCAGCTAGGAACCATGATCATTACAGATCTAGGAAAGGTCATGTGCAATTTTTGCTTTGGATTCTCAAGCAGAGCAAAATACAGAATTAAAAAGATTTCAAAATTCTCATACCTGGGAGAGCAGAATTATGGTGATCTTTTTCCATTGTCAGAAAAATAATATGAATGACCTTGGTGATGAAGCAAACATTTGGAAATGAAAATTTAAAGGGGACCAGTGAATTTTATGTGTCACTTGCATATAAATGGTAGTTGATCTTTTCTAAGGGAAATTTTTACTCAGTCCTTCATATAGTATCTGGCCTCTCTGAAACCATGATGGAAAAGAAACTTGTTTCTTCCTGGAAGGGATTTAGAAGACCCAGGTAAATATGGCAAACTCTGGAGGCAGTTGCCATTGGACTGCTCACTCTCAAAAAGACTTCATGCAGGTTTCCCCCAATTTATTCACAGCAGTCATCTGGGTATAAGATAGGCACATAAATATGTATTGCCTGAATGATTAATAAAATATTTTTTTTACTAAAAGAATGTCTCTTCTTTATGTCTCTTTATGTCTCTTCTTTAAAGAAAAAACTGAGGGACAGTAAAATTAATCATGGTGAGAGCTGAATTTCTCTCTGTTCTTATCTTTTTAACCAATTAATCTACTCAGTCACAGAGAGAAGCAAAACTTTCAGAAAACAACTTTCAACTCTTCTACTTCTATAAATTAGCAGTAGTAGTTTTAAGGGAGAGACCAATGAGCCTATAAATTAAAGAAGATATTTGAGAAACAAAAAGCTTTCAGAATAGAGTAATATTAGAACTGATGCTTGCACTTTCCAGGACCCTCATCTAAATTACATACCCAGAACTAATATTGAGGCATTTCCAGTGGATCATGCCTAGGCCGGAAGAAACCAAACCCATATAATAAGTAAGGTTAGTTTAAGTTCTCAGTTTAAATAATCAAAATACAAAGTCTTACAAGCAAGTGTCTATAGACATATCTCAGGGTAGTTTTCCCTTGCCCCAAAGTCCCCACTGCACAGCTTAAATCACATTGCAGGAGAACTTCCACTAATAATTGTTGTTATTGACAATAAAGTCTCCTGGGTTTTGATCCTCAATTTACATCCCCTTTCCAGGAGCCAGGAGAGCCTATTTACTGTCAGATGTGTAGGTCACAGAACAACACTTGTGTTTCCTTATTTCAGTAAAATATGTTTCTCTAATCTTAAAGATTTGAAATGCATAGGAAAGAAAATATGAAAAACCATAAAATATAGGACATTTAGTCCCACCCAAAGGCAGTTATGATTAACATTTTAGTCCATTTTTTCCCTAGAAAAATTTTCAATAAATACATAATGGAAATAATCTCTTGGGTTCTTTTTTTCACTTTACATTGAGGCAGAAACATTTCCCATGCAAATGAGAATTCTTTGTATACATTATTTTAATGGATGCAGAATACACTGTGTCATGGACGTTCAATAGCTTCCATTTTCCTACTGTTGGCCAGTAATAGAATGTTTCAAATTTTATGTTGTAAATATCACAGTGATTAGCTCCATTTTGGATCCTACTCTTAACTTTGCAGGAATTTACTTTACTGTTTATTATTTGACAAGAGCATCAGTTCTCCATACATGCCGTGTTCTTCCTCTCCAAGGAAGAGAGAACTGTGTGTGATTTTCTTTCTGCCTGGTTTGTTCTTCCACTCTCCACCTCTTTTCCCTAATTACTCTTTAAATTTCAGGTCAAAGGTCACTTATGGAGGGCTTCCCAAACTGTATTTGATTATGTTTCTCAGTTACACACTCTAATTGTAGTTTTTTTTTCCATAGCACTTACCTCGTTGCAATAACCCATTCATTTGTGTATTATTTAATTTTTGTCCGCCCCCCGCAACTAGAATACTACAATCATTATCTGGATAAGCAGTGATTATAATGCTGTAATAAACACAGGCCAATTAATGCGACCTCATACGTATTGCTGATAAAATGGGTTAAAGCTTGAGGTTGAAATTAGTCCAAAAATACTTAGGTGCCAGTTATTATGCTAGGTGCTAGGAATATAGAAGTGAAAATAACAGGCATGACTTCAGCCTACATTCTTATATTCTAGTGCCAGGTTTAGCAAATTTTTCCTATAAAGGGACAGATAAATTTTAGGTTTTTCAGGCCATATGGTCTCTCTCACAAACTATTCAACTTTGCCACAGAAACACAAAAACAATCATGAATCACACATATATGAAAGAGTAAATTCCAATAAAACTTTATTTAAAAAACAGGCAGCAGGGCTGGGTTTGATCCATAAGCTGTTGTTTACTGATCCCTGGTCTAGTGGAAAAGACAGCTATTAAACAGATCGTTTGAGATGACCAAATACTTCAAAAGAACAGGGTGCCATTCTCACATGGCAAAGCTGTCCAACTTAGTCTAGAGAGAAGAATAAAGGCTTTCTTGAGAAATATGACTCAGTTAATATTTAAGGAGGAAGAGGAGTTATCTGGGTAAAAGTGAGGGTAACAATAGGGACCTTCTTGTGTCAGTACATGCTTAAAATTAGAAGCAAGATTTTTCATAGTACTGACAAGTTTAGTTGTTTTCTCTTGGTCACCTATATTAAACATGTATTTTATTCCTTCTAAGCATTTTGTATTGTTTTAACTTGTTGATATCTATAAAGTCCTATGTTAGAGGCCGAGGGTGATTCAAAAAATGTAAGACCTAGCTCTGTGCTAAAGTATTATGTAATTGACCAATAAATTGTAAGTTTCTTGACATTTTGACATTTCCTTTTTTTCCTTGCACAGTATCACACATATGGTTGGTACTGCAGAAATAATTTTCTCCTGCTCTCTGCATTGCACCATTTGCTGACAAAATGGTGTCCAATATAGCCACTTCTGTATGACTTGGACAAAACGTGCTGCTCTCTGAAGCAGACAATATTCTGAAGGCATCAGTAACAGTAATTTCAGCTTGTTGAAGGCAGGGGTTGTTTGTGTAAAGGTCAGCCTGTCAGTAACATGCCAACCTGTTCCTTCAAGATTGTAACAAACCTTTGTTTGTGTGTTTTTATATCTTTAAAATAAAAAAATCTTTTTTTTAAAAATAAAAAAATCTTTTTAAGCAATAGTGGGAAACTGTACCCAGTGGTCTCACCAGATGTTTTCAAACCAGAACTAGGGCAGTTGAGTTGTAATTTGTTTTTAAAACATTTACTTCCACAAATTTATGACAGCAGGATTTTTTTTTTTTTTTTTTTTTTTTTTTTGCCTAAACTAAGCAAGTAATTTCATTTGCCATTCAACTTTAGCAGACCTAGCCTTAGGATGAAAATATGGGACTTCCCAGATAATCCACTGAGAACTCCACTCTCCCGATGCAGGGCCCTGGGTTCAATTCCTGGTTGGGGAACCACATGCCACAGCTAAGATCGAAGACCACACATGCAGCTAATACTCAGCACAGCCAAATATTTTATAAAATGTGAAGCAGAGGTTCTTGCCAAGGTTAAAAAGTACAGCAAAGATTAGTCTTAAGAATGAGGGGGTGGACTTCCCTGGTGGTCCAGTGGCTAAGACTCTGAGCTCCCAGTGCAGGGGGCCCAGGTTCGATCCCTGGTCAGGGAGCTAGATCCCACATGCTACAACTAAGACCCAGAACAGCCAAATAAATAAATAAAAAAGAAAGAATGAGAGGAAACATTGCTCATTTTTCTTAAGCTGCTGCTTCTGCATTACTACGAGCTGTTCTTAGACTGAAAAGTCATATAAATAAGGGAGAACAATACCTTTCTAGAATATCCAGTCCCCTGTACTAAGCATATCCAGGGTCTTTCAAAACAATTTATTAATGACCATGACACTTGGCTACATCTTCCTCCTTACGGGCGTTCCTGTCCTCATCCTGAGTAAATTCGTCACTCAAAGAGACAGCTTCCTAGCACCAGCCTCAGAGTTCCTTGATGTGATCTTCAGCCTCTCGCTTCTGTTGCCACCTTGAGAATCTCGTCATACACCCAATTTGTTTCTCCTTTGACTTCAGAAATACAGACTTCATGTCTGGCCAGAACTTTCATCCTAACTCGCTGTCTCAGTTACTCCCAGTACAGCAATTCTCAGTTCCCTGACGTCTCATTTCCAGTGCTCTTCCCGACTGTGCTGCAGCCTCTACCTTCTCAGGTTTCTCTGAGTTGGGAACTCCATTCCAGAGACTTCACTTCTTTCGCCCTATCAGCCTTCTCCTGCCTTCACTTCTTTTGTCTCCTGCTGCATTCTGTTTTAAATTATCACTCTTGCCAGGAACCATGTCTCCTTTGCTGTGTTGCCCTGGTATCACCTGGGAAAACACCAGTTTAACTAGGTGTCTGCTCCCAGGTTGCTGAGTGCACCCAGATAGAGAAAAATAACTGCTGTGCATATTGGCAGTTCAGTTCAGTCACTCAGTCAGGTCCGACTCTTGGCGATCCCATAGACCGCAGCACACCAAGCTTCCCTGTCCATCATCAACTGCCAGAGCTTGCTCAAACTCATGTCCATTGAGTCGGTGATGCCATCCAACCATCTCGTCCTCTGTCATCCCCTTTTCCTCCTGCCTTCAGTCTTTCCCAACATCAGGGTCTTTTCCAGTGAGTCAGTTCTTCGTATCAGGTTTCCAAAGTACTGGAGTTTTAGCTTCAGCATCAGTCCTTCCAATGAATATTCAGGACTGATTACTTTTAGGATGGACTGGTTGGATCTCCTTGCAGTCCAAGGGACTCTCTAGAGTCTTCTCCAACACACAGTTCAAAAGCATCTGTTCTTCAATGCTCATCCTTCTTTATGTGTTCAACTCTCACATCCACACATGACTACTGAAAAAACCACAGCTTTGACTAGACTTTTGTCAGTGCAATAAATTCACCTTTGTTGGTAATGCTAAATTGTCACTTTGTCGGTAACAGTAAATTCAGGACCTCCAATCCTGGCTAGATCATTCTCTATCCATACTTTTGGGAAGAGAAGGTTTTCTTTATAATGTATTAGTCTCTACCCATCTGAACCTCATGCTTCATACATCAAGATACAATGTTATAAATTCTTTGTATACCCAAAAGTCGTGCTGAATCATTTCAATTACATTAACCTCTCTCTGATTCTCTAATTTAGCTTTTGTGCTTACTTTCCTGTTTTACTTTATATCAATAGTTTGGGGTCTTGTCTATCCAATAAGGTAAATGTTTAATGTTTTTAAAATTAATATTTGAATAGTCAAAAAGAACAGTCTCAAACATTATGGAATGAAATGATAATGGAAGGGAAATCACTACTATGATACTTACCCTTTTAGAGGCAAATCCAAGTAGTCTCCAGTTGTAACTTGGGGCCAGAGGCCTAAGGCTCAGCTCACTTGATTCATTCCATTCTTGCCTTTCCCAGCTTACCCTTTCCATCATTTCTGATCCCACAAATTTCTAAGAACACACTCCGTTTCCCCCCTGAAGTAGCAGGGAAAGCAGTGCTGCATGGATGGGGAACAACAATGTGTATGTTTGTACATATGCTTGTTTATTGAGTGGCAGCATGGTTAAGAATTCACTCTACAACCCAGCTTCCCTAGGTCCCTGGTCTGTGATTTTGGGCAGATTACTTTCTGTACCTCAGTTCTCCCATCCATGATATACAGATGATAATACTAAGTTCCTACCTCACAGAGTGGTTGTGAGGATTGAATTGTTGTTTTAGTTACTAAGTTGTATCTGATTCTTTTGCAACCTCGTAGATGGAGCCCACCAAGCCCCTTTGTCCATGGGATTTTCCAGGCAAGAATACTGGAGTGGGTTGCTCTGCCTTTCTCTGAGGGAATCTTCCTGACCCAGGAATTGAACCTGTGTCTCTTGCATTGGCAGAAGATTGAATTATGCGTTTTAAATGAGTTAATACCTTAGAACTGGTAACCACCCAGTAGCTGTAAGCTATTATTCATAACTTAGAATAATAAATTATTATTTATTGGGAGGACTGATGCTGAAGCTGAAGCTCCAATACTTTGGCCACCTGATGTGAAGAGCCAACTCACAGGAAAAAACCTTGATGTTGGGAAAGATGGAGGGCAGGAAGAGAAGGGGGCGACAGAGGATAAGATGTTTGGATGGCATCACTGACTCAGTGGACATGTTTGAGCAGACTCAGGGAGATAGTGAAGGACAGAGAAGCCTGGCGTGCTGCAGTTCTTGGGGTCACAAAGAGTCAGACACAACTACACAACAACAATATTAATAATAATTACAGCTTCTTTATTACCTGAAATACACTTCATTAAGAAATGATGGAAAGGGGAAGCTGGGAAAGGCAAGAACGAAATGACTCAAGTGAGCTGAGCCTTAGGCCTCTGGCTCGGAGTTATAACAACTAGAGACTACTTGGATTTGCCTAAAATAGTATTCATTAAGAAGAGAATAATAATGAAAGCTGGGAGCTATTAAAATTCCATTGATTGAACATAACAAGCAGAGTTTTAAAATTGCAAAGACCCATGAAATGGTTTAGTCCTTTGGTTCTTAACCCAGTAATATGTATCAGGATCACCCATGAAGTATTGTAAAGTCACACTTAGCCAGACTCTCCCTTCTCACATCTACCAAGTCAGAAATACCAAGTTCTAATGCCTCTTCCTCTAAAGAACCGTTAAGCTAATTCAGGTCTTTAGATTTTATGATGAGGAAATTGAGATATAGAATAAGTAACTTGCCTGAAACCCCAAAGAGTATGTGGGATCCAGGTCACCTAGCTCCTTGGTAAGTCATCTTTCTATTCTTTTATGTTGTTTGCCAAATACTGACTTTTAAAGAAATTAATATGGGAGTTTATCCTTGTCTCAGTAATATCAGAAAGAATAATATAGGTTTTAAAAGTATACTTTCAGCATTTAATTCAAAACAAAATTTATTTTACAATTCATGCCAAGGACTAATGTATGTTTACAATAGAATTTAAAGTGAATTTTGCTCTGCGTTTCGTGTGGACATTAGTTTTTGCCACAGTGCTTGCTGCTAATTAGTATAAGAAAATACTGCAAAAAAAAAAAAGAAAGAAAAAGAAAAACACTGCGTGTGGCAGAGAGCTGCTCAACTCGACCGCACAGACTGACAGGCAGATGAAACAAATGCTTGATAAGGAAAGGTAGCTGTGAGGCATTAAACTCTTTAGAGCTCTCAATATATAAAATAGGCCTTTCTGATAATTAGGATTTTTTTGTTTTATGTTAAAAACATTTTTTTAAACCTTTGTGAAATATTCTTGGAATTTTCCAGGCTGTGAACAGTCCATGTAGGAAAATCAGTGTTATTAGGGTCGTGTTTTTCAGTGGCTAAGTCGTGTCCGACTCTTTGTGATCCAATGGACAGCAGCACACCAGGCTTCCCTATCTGTCACTTACTAGGTACCATTTTCTTATTGTAGCTTTACTAATTGGTAGAATAAAAAATCTAAAAAATATAGCATAAAATGTTTTCTGAAGTTTTGTATTTGATATTGAGTACTATGATATTGTATCTCTTAAGAATGTTTTTCTCTATCCATAATATAAAGGAAAAAATACATTAGAACTTGTATGTAATCTTGTGCAAAACTATGAAATTATGGAGACAAGGCAGAAACAAGAAAATGGAGCTCAAATTAAATCTCTCAAAGCAAATTGATTTATATTTCACTGTTTCCAATTATAAATTTATTTCCATGTATGTGTTTCTTTGCTAGAAATGATAAATGGCTGCCGGCCCAACTTCTGATTCTTAGGCAACTCCATTCTATCAACAAACCACTAATTTTGATTTGGTAAGTCCTATGCATAAGCCCCTAAAGAAGTCTACTATCCCGGATCCCCATCCACTTATTATTAACCTATTATTATTTCTACTTTCCTTTGTCTTACTCCATACCATTTGCTCTACACATTGTCTCAGGTTTGGCCTTTGGATCTTTTTAATTGGTGCTTGTGTTTGGCCTCCTGGCATCTGACTACAACCTGATCATCTTTGGTTTTAGACTCAACTTGTAGTTCCAAGGACTAAGACTTATATCCCTTAATTCCAGCAGTTCAGGAATTCCTAGTGCAGCCACTGGCTGCTTTCTATAAGGGATCAGTCCCAAACACTAGCCCCATATTATAAACATCCATTTGTGCAACAGATTATAATCACCACTACTATGTGTAAGGCACAGGAGTAGTTCCTGGGAAATACAGAAAATTAAGTAGTCATAGAAAGCTTCTTAATGCTCTTAGAATCTGGTAAAACAATACAAGCTTATAATGAAGTTTAAGTTAGTATGTGTTTAACTCGTGAAGTATTTATACAAACAAGACATTAGTTTTAAAAAGTTCCTAATAGAAAGATCCTTAACTCAGGAGTTAACAGGTATGTGGTACTAGAGGGCATGTCCAAAAGAACCTGAAATGTGAGTCATGGATTTAAAAAGGTTAGGAACACTGACTTCCCAGGTGGTACTAGTGAGTGGTAAAGAACCTGCCTGCAAATACAGGAGGCGTGAGACCCAGGTGTGATCCCTAGGTTGGAAAGATCCCTTTGAGAAGGGCATGGTAACCCACTCCAGTATTCTTGCCTAGAGAATCCCACGGACAGAGGTGCCTGGCGGAACTAACAAATTTTACCTAGACTTTGAAGGTAGGGTAGGGTAGTGTATACATCATGGGACAGACACATTTCAAAAAGTGGAACCAAACCAATAAGAGCAGAAAAGGTTATTGAAAAAACCTTGTTTGTCTAGACAAAGTTGACAGTGTAAGTAACAAGTGGAAGAAAGCCTAGAAAAGTTGGTTGAAACAGGATTATGAAAGGGTTTGAATACTGAGAGGTTTATAGTTGGCAAGCATGTTTTGGGGAGTCTGATAGTTTTGAGCAGGAAATGATGATCGGTGTGATTTAGCATTGCTATACAGGAAGGATTTGGATTTGGTAGCAAGGAGATAGGCAGGCAGAGACTGCAGACCAGGAAATCAGGAGGCTAACACGTACACTAACCTAAAGTAAGGAGGGCCTGGAGATGATTTCATTAAGTGCCTGTTTTGAGTCCAGTGCTGTTCATACAGTTGAGGACTAGGTCCTTGTCTTTAGTCTCATGAGATATTGATCTCTTAAAGGCTCCTAGAGGGGTCTCATTGCAGACCTTTGGGACCACTTCTGATCCTTGCTAGGGAATTAGATCCTTGCTAGTTACTAGGGACTTAGATCCTCATTTTACAATAGATGTATTCCCCACCGTCTAAAACTACTTTTCCATTTTGAGTCTGCTGAGGTAAAAGTATCCCAACCACTTGCACATAAAGAGAAGTAATTTATTACTTAAGACAGGAACACTACACCAGACAAGGCAGAGAAGAAAACGACATGTCTTAAAGAGATAACTGAAGATCATGTGAAGATGAAAATGAACTGGAGGTTAGATTAGGGGCAAGAAAACCAGTTAAGAGGTTGTTGTAGTAATCCACCTGCTCGATTAGGAGGGTCTAAACTAAGACAGTAAGAAAAAAAGAGGAGTCCTTTGAGGCTACTTCCACCATAATCCTTTCTATTGCTGCCCTGGTACAACTCGGGGTTGGGTAAAGGACTCTCATTTGTAATGAATCTTGAACAGAGAGACTTAAGAACACAAGAAACACTGTTTACTTCTTCTGACTTAGAGGTAATGCTTCTACTGTCAAGTAGTCTCTTTTCTTGTTCCTATCTCATTTGGAACATGGTTTACCAGCCATCAGGTTGATTCTGTGAACTCCCTAATAAATTCTTTTTTTGCTGTAGTTAGCCATATTGGTTTCTAGGGCTTACAATAAAAAAATCCTCTAACTGACACTGTATGTGACCTTTGAGGCACCTGTGGATAACCAGGTGGAGACTGTTAGTTAGAAATATGAAACTAGAAGAGGGGTTTTCAAAGTGATGTATCAGCATTACCTAAGAACTTGTTAGAAATGTAAATTCTCAGGCCCCACCCCAGACTAACTGAATATGAAATTTGAGGAACAGGGCCCTGGCAATCTGAATATCAGTAAGCCCTCTGGGTGATTGTAATACGTTGGTTTGAGAACCAATTAAACAACAGTTTAGAAGAGAGTTTGGGGGTGGAGATAAAGGTGTGAGTCAAATCAATGACAGTAACTTTGGGGGGGAATGAATAAAGGCCCACAAGTCTGTAAGAGAAGATAAACCCCTGAAGCCCTGAAGTAGATGCAGCAAAGAAGTTGATAGTAGTGCAGTCCGAGAGCGTGGGATCTTAACGGAGGTGTCAGGTGCTATGTAGAGGCCAAAGTGGGTGAGGACAGAACCAAAGTGATTGGACAGACCATTAAGAGGGTTTGGTTTCAATTGAGAGAGAAGTGGTACAGATAACAAAAATAAGTGGTAAGAGAACAAGGGTAAAAAAAAAAATACAGGATACTTCTTGCAGTAGATTAGGAGTGCAAGAAAGAAAGTTGGGATAGATGTCAGTAATGCCTAACACCGCTCGGGAGCCGCGTTAGGCATTACTGACAATGTCTCAAGTTAGCTATTGCTGAATAACAAACATTCTAAAACACAGTGGTTTAAGACAGTAATTGTTATAGTTCAAGTGTCTGAGGGTTGGCTAATCTCTGCTGGGCTTGCTCATACATCTGAAAGCCTACTAGGGGGTTTCCTCTAGGCTGGGCTCTATTTCACATATCTGTCATCCTCCTGGGACTCTGACTTGCCTAAGCGTGTCTTTCTCATGGAGATGGAAAAGGAGTTTTGTTTTTGGCTTTATTGTCATTGCAGTATTTTTAAAATTATAGTACAGTTGGTGTGCAATATTATGTAAATTATAGGTGAACAATATAGTGACTCACATTTTTAAAGGCTGTACTCATTTATAATTATTATAAAATATTAGCTATATGCCCAGTGTTGTACAATGTATCCTTGTAGCTTATTTTATATATAATAGTTTGTATCTCTTAATTCCCGACCCTTATATTGCCCCTCCCCCCACCCTACCCGCCACTGTCAACCACTGGTTCTCAATATCTGTAAGTCTGCTTTTGTACTATATTCACTGGTTTGTTGTGTTTTTTAGATTCCACATATAAGTGATATACAGTATCTTTCTCTGACTTATTTCATTTAGCATAAAACCCATCCATGTTGCTTCAAATGGCAAAATGTTCTTTTTTATGACTGAGTAGTATTCCATCGTACATATGCACCACATCTTTATCCATTCATCTGTTGATGGATACTTAGGTTGCTTCTCTGTCTTGGCCATTGTAAATAATGCTGCTGTGAACTTTGGGGTACATGTATCTTTGTGAATTAGTGGTTTTTTTCAATTTGTTTTTTTTTTTTTTCCTTATCTGGAAGATGAGTCTGAAGAGAGCAAGCAGAAATATACAAGGCTTCTCAAGGTCTAGATTCCAAACTGACATGCTGGCACTTCTGCCTCATTGCGTTGGCCAGGTTATGTGACCAGGCCCAGATTCCAGTGCTGGAAAATAGAATCCACCTCTCTAGAGAAATTGCAAAGTGGCATGGTAAAGGCATGGGTTCATACAGGGGNGAAGAGAGCAAGCAGAAATATACAAGGCTTCTCAAGGTCTAGATTCCAAACTGACATGCTGGCACTTCTGCCTCATTGCGTTGGCCAGGTTATGTGACCAGGCCCAGATTCCAGTGCTGGAAAATAGAATCCACCTCTCTAGAGAAATTGCAAAGTGGCATGGTAAAGGCATGGGTTCATACAGGGGGGAAGAATTGGAGCCATTAATACCACAGTAGGAATGACAGGAGTATGCTTGAAAGTAGAAACGAAGGAATATGTAGGATGAAGAAGAAGGTGAAGTAAAGAGAAAGGTCAATACCATAGGTCAGAGAATTAACCCTTGAAAAAAAGAATACTTCTGGGAATGGAAAGAGAGGAATTTGATCGAATTAGATTTAGCAAATTAAATTCAAGATGCCCAGTTCAGTTCAGTTCAGTTCAGTCGCTTAGTCGTGTCCAACTCTTTGCGACCCCCATGAATCGCAGCACAGTAGGCCTCCCTGTCCATCACCAACTCCTGGAGTTCACTCAGACTCANTCAGTGTGTCTGCCCTCTGATGCCCTCTTGGAACACCTACCATCTTACTTGGGTTTCTCTTACCTTGGGCGTGGGGTATCTCTTCACGGCTGCTCCAGCAAAGTGCAGCCGCTGCTCCTTACCTTGGATGAGGGGTAGCTCCACACCACTGCCCTTCCTGACCTTCAACGTGGGATAGCTCTTCTAGGCCTTCCTGCGCCTGTGTTGGGTTGTTCTTCCCAGCCGCTGCCCCTGGCCTCGAGCGCCGCCTCTGGTCTCAGGCTTAGGGTGGCTCCTTCTGGCCATTGCCCCTGGGCTTGGATGCGGGGTGGCTCCTCCCCGCTGTCGCCCCTGACCTAGGACACGTGGTGGCTCATTTCGGCCACCTGACCCACCTCCTAGAGATGTCCAATAAAATTTAAACTTCAGGTAAACAATGAACAAGTTTTTAGCATTAAGTATGTTCTATACAATATTTGGCTCGAGAAGGAAATGGCAACCCACTCCAGTACTCTTGCCTGGGAAATCCCACAGACAGAGGAGCCTGACAGAGGAGTCCATGGGGCTGCAAAGGTCCGGACATGACTGAGCGCTTACAGCATGGCATACAATATTTGATAGGCTCTCGGCTTGCTAGTTTTATTAGCTTAAATACCACTTAAATATTTCTGTAATGCAATATTTGGGACTCATTTACCCTAAACTATGTTTCCTTATTTATTTGATATTCAGATAACTCCTGACAACCTGCATTTTGACAACCCTACTTTGGATGAATTTTCAATAAAGCCATGGTAAGATAATCTGCAAAGGGCTAGATGGGTGCATTGGGGGATTTAATCCTGGAAGAAGTTTGAAACAGCTGCTATGGATGCCGTGCAGTGTCAGTGAAAGGACTGCTGAGCAGTAGTGAGGCCCACTTACTTACCAACAGCAAGACTTTTTCTCAGGTCAGCCGTAATGCTTTGCTGCTGGGAAGCAGTGGTGGCAACAGAGATCGCCAGTGCAGGTGGCCACCTTGGTGTGCCTGTGCAGGAGAGGCCTGGGAGGGGTCCAGGTTGTTCACAGAAGCAGGTGAAACCAGAAGGTGAATTGGGAGGCAGAAGATGAAAATGGTTCAGAGAAGTGGAAGTTCACCGTGCAAAAACAGAATTTACAGTCTTGGAAGAATAGCTCTGTGATAATGGGGTTAAAAATCCAATTACATGAGGCAGAACTGGAGCTAAATTAAAAGCAGGAGCTCTGGAGACAAGATACCTAGCTTTGCATTCCAGGTGTGTGATCTTGGTCAAACAATTAAATTCCCTATGACTTAAGATTTTTTTATGTGTGGTAAAACATGAATAATAATGGTTCTCACCTCATAGGGTTACTGTGAGGATTAAGTGAAATAAACTGCACATAGAACAGTATGCCTTGGTGTTTGCTANACAAGATACCTAGCTTTGCATTCCAGGTGTGTGATCTTGGTCAAACAATTAAATTCCCTATGACTTAAGATTTTTTTATGTGTGGTAAAACATGAATAATAATGGTTCTCACCTCATAGGGTTACTGTGAGGATTAAGTGAAATAAACTGCACATAGAACAGTATGCCTTGGTGTTTGCTATCTTTTTCTTATTTTACATACTGTTTACATGTATCTATAATCAATAAACGTGAATAGCGACTGTTATTTGAAAGACAAGTAGCAAGTATACATTGTGTGTTCTGCCTTCACTAACAAATGCTGTGTCTGGAGAATACACAGTTAGCTACCTGTTGAAGTTGGAGCTCATGCAGCCTTTACCACTAAGTTTACTTTTCTTTACTGTTACTATAAGAAAATAATTATCCTTCTCAAGTCATATCTGTCTCCTCATTTCCCCCTAGGTGACCATGCTTGGGGATTTTCATAGTTTGAGTAATTCCCCTGAGCTCTGCCACCCAGCAAGTTAAAGAGGACAAGATTGCTCCCTGGGGATTGTAGATCTTGGAAGGTCAGCAGCTTGTTTTCATGAGGTCTGCACCCTGATCTAGCCTACTGTTAGGAGCTGTTGTGTTGGTGGTTTATGCTGTTTTTAGTTGTTTCTTCCATCTTACACAGTTATTTGTATATAAGGATTTTTGAAAAGTAAATGTCTTATGGGACTGTTTTGCTTCTACAAAGAAAAATTAAAATTGTTTCAAAGTAATTACTTGTGTGTTTTATGTTTCTCTTTTAAAATAAATGAAAGTATTAATTGATGTTGCCTGGAAAGAAAATGAAGACCAGAGAAATGGCTATGCTTTTGGTGTTTTAAAATAAGGTAATATTATTCTCTGTTTGAATGGCGCCTTCTAAGGAATTACCACAGTCTCATACACAGTCGACTTAAATGCATTCTTTATCTTTAAAAGGAAGCAGAATAGTATCATTGAATAAATCACACGTGTTCACAGCCTTGTCTGGTGTAATCATATACTACACAAACACATTATTCTCCAGTCAGGAGGGTAAGGGGACATTTGAAGCGGGGCTTGCCCTTGCAGAGACCTTTTTTTGTTTAAAGAATAGGGCAGTGAAAGACCACACAGTAGAAGATAACAGAAAATATCTTCCATGCCTTCCTCCACCTTTATCCTTTCTCGTTCTCCTTTGTTCTCTTAGGACGTCTGTGGTAATGATTATTCTGTATAACTCATAGGTACATAGAAGGCATATCCTATTTCATTTAATTTTGTCTACTATAATTATAGTAGACAATTATTGCTCTCTTTTTACATCATGCTATTGTAGGTTTTTAAAATACTTTGTAAAAGATATGAAAGATGTTATCAGAAATTTATTAGTTGGCTGTGGATATCTAAAGAGTGTATGTTTTAACTCTGAATTTAATGAAATTACATTTTAAGAAGTCTAGTAGACTTTTATCAAGCTACATCTTAAAGAGGTATATATACTGAAAGATGAATTTCATTTTCCTTTTTTTTGCATCAATTTCAATGAATTTTTTTTCTTTTTTACATAAGTATTTAAAAGACTTTCTTAATTATGAACAACAGTGATAAGACATTTTGGAGGTTTTAAAATAGATCCATTATTTCAAATGTTTTCAATATTTTGATAGCTGCTTTGCTGTCTGTATTATGGAGGAAATTCGGAATTTAAGTTTTTACTTCTTTTTAGGGGTTCTTATATCACCTCCCAATTTTGCCCTAGGTTGATCCCTTGGGGATTTTTGAAATTTATGTTTGAAAGGGTCTTTTTTTTAATGAATGCAGTAATTTTTATTTGAAAGTTTTTCAAACAAATTTTATTTTTATTGTGAAAAATGTCAGACATATGCAAAACTAAAGCAAGTTATGTCTGAGCTTTAAGTGAGATGTCAGTATAGGGACTATGTTTGTTAATGCAGCATGTTCAGGGATTCAGGAAATGTTTGTGACTTACCACATTCTTGAAAGAATCTGTATAAATCAAATATTTTTAATTGTTCAATCATTTCCCCATCTATAACAGATTGTATTTCAAATGTTTGTTGGTTGTTAGCCAATTTTGGGACCTACAGATGTGTTTCTCATAGAAACAATCTTAAAATGGCTATTAGCTTTTCAGCCTAGCTCTCAGTAATTTATCTAATTCGTAGTTAAGGGAAGCCCACACATCACTTTTAACATCGTTTCAGTGAGAAAATACTTCTTTTACAGTTGAGGTCCTGGGGAACACCCCCCCCCCCCCCCCCCCCTCCCC
>SJYA01001566.1:1349782-1457980 GCA_006410615.1 Neotragus moschatus | reverse complement strand
GCCCTAGGAGCATGAGGTGGGGGATGGCAGTGCACGCTTTACATTCCATTCTGAAATTATTTACTGTTTCTGTTGCTAAGTGGAGTTTGGTTTTGTACTTTTTCTTTTTTTAAAAGAACTTTTTATTAAAAAAGAAAGCTTCACAAATACTCTATTGTATCTAAAGTTTTCATTTTACAGGCTTTTTTAAAGGAAGGCTTCTGGTTATTTTCTTCTTTAAGTTTCTGGCATAGAGGGAAATTATTTTTACTGGCTGAGATATGCCTAAGACAACAGGAAAAGATTCCTGACTACTAAAACGTAAAACTGGAGTATAAACATGGGTACTAAACTGTAGATAAGCTAAAGTCAGGTTGTTGGAATAATATTTATCATGAACATACAAGAAATATTAACCTTTTAGAGTGTCTGGGAATGACAAATGAAAGCAGGAAGATGAGAACCAGTGCTTTCGTCATGCCAACTTGTCCTCTCACTCTTGCAAACTGACCTTATATTCCTACTCTTCCAGGCTCTTATCTGGGCAGCTCTGTAGGCCCCTATCTTTCATCCCCTCTAGAGAATGTGCATGCTGGTGAGTGACTTGAGGGCAGGCTCCCAACACTACTGAGCCTCATTGTCCCAGAGGGAGTAATGCCAGTATCCTCATATACACAGAGATCCACATGTATTTTGCAATGAGTCTGATGAAGGTTGTCCCACAGCATGATGTACCACTACTTCACTCCAATCCATGTTTCCAGTAGATGAAGAGGGTTCTACAGTGTGTCCTCTACTGAGCTAACAAGGTACTGAATACTTTCCATACGTTACTGTGTTAGTTCTCACAGTAACTAAAGGATGGAGGAGTTCTTGTTTTACAGATGAGGAAATTTTCCAAAAACTAGGTAGAAATGGAGCCAGTGAGTGGTGAAACGGTTCAAACTGCTCTGAGGGGACTGAGAGTGGTGAAAGGATTCAAACTGCTCTGAGGGGACAGAACGCACAAATTCCTTATTTGAACTTGCCCACTCCCTGGGGTCACAGATGGTAAAGAATCTGCCTGCAACGCAGGAGACCCAGGTTCAATCCCTGGGTCAGAAAGATCCTCAGGAGAAGGGAATGGCTAGAGAATTCCGTGGACAGAGGAGCCTGGAGGGCTAGAGTCCGTACGGTTGCAAAGAGTTGGACACAACCTAAAGTCTCAGGTAAATGCCTTGTAGCTTTCAGTAGGTTCCTGCAGCTGGAAACGCAGTCCTCTATAACCCAAATGAGGAAATTCTGGAGCTTGATATTAAGACAGGGCTCCAGAAGAACCCTTCAACTGGGTGTACTGGTGGTGCTAAGAGTGCCAAAGGACAGGTTCCCCTGCCAACCAGCATGACAGCAAAATCTGCATGAAGATAGTAAAGAGGAAAAGGAATCAAATCCAAAGAACTAGAGTTGTCAGGTGATGCCACAAAGGACCCTCTAGACTCACAGACGTTTCTTCTGCATTAATTAATAACTTCTCCAGTAACTTCAAAGATATCCACTTCTAGGGACTTCGCTGGCAGTCCAGTGGTTAGGATTTCACCTTCCAGTGCAGGAGGTGCAGTTCCGTCCCTGGTAAGAGGAGCTGAACTCCTTCCTGTCTCATTGCCAAAAAGCCAAAACAAAAACAGCAAAAGCAATATTGTAACAAATTCAATGACTGAAATGGTCCACATCAAAAAACATTTTTTAAAAAAGATACTGTACTTCTAGATCTCTGAATTCCTAACCACTGATAGAGAGTCCAAATTTAGGATATCAGGCTCAGAAACTCCCAGAAATAGCTTAGGACAGTTCTCAAAGTGTGTTCCTGGGAACAGCAGTGTTACCCTCACCTGGGAACTTATTAAAAATGCAAATTAATGAGTCCATCCCAGACATACTAAATCAAAGTGGGGTCCTGGAATCTGTGCTTTAACAAGATTCTGATCTTGGTGTGCACCAAGGTTTGAAAACCACAGCCTAGGAAGATGAAGGATTATCCAGATCCTCCACATTAACCTAGAGTTAACTAGCAACAGCTGCCTGAGGCTAGCATCTGCCTGCCCTCCTTCCTCCAGCCTCTAACCAGTGCTGTGGTTAGAGTTAGGTGACTCTCTCAACCAAGATGACTACCCAGTTGGTCATTTTTTTCCTTGAAAACTCCAAGGAAAATTTTGGGTAGGTAGCAGATGATCAGTAATAACTGAATTGAAATCTTAAAACTCATTGTTTATGATAGGGAATTGGAAATAACTTAAATGAGGTTTTACTAAAAACAAATTATATGAGGCTTGGGACCAACACTGACCACCACTGCATTCACTATATTCTCATTGCCTAATACAGAGAAAGTGTTCAATATTTGTTGGTTGAATGAATGAGTGAATATATATTCATATATATTCAAATTTTGAAGTACAGTGTAGCCAGTTGAAAAGTTTTCTGAAAGCAGTCTCACTCTCACATACCCCAAAACTCAAAAATCAATGTTTATAGCAACTTTATGCATAATTGCCCATAGCTGCAAACCCAAATGTCTTGCACCTGGTAAATGGATCAAGAAGGGGGACTGCATTTGGGATATTAGTTGAGGGGACTTCATTTTATATGTTATTGTTTGAATTATTTATAGGAATTTATTTATGTATTACATAATTAAGCAATAAGCAACATTTTAGAGACTGGAAGGATAAACACCCAAAATGTCAATAGTAGTTATCTCTGATAGAATGACAAGTGATTTTATTTGTAGTTTCTAATTTTTCTACATAAACAGGTTATGCTTTTATAACTGGAAAAAAATGTTACTTTAAAAATGGGGAGAGGGACACCCAGGAAGCATGACACATGAAAAATTTTATATGAATTAGAAGTATGAGGACTTCCTTGGTGGTCCAGAGCAGTGAGCATGGGTTTGATCCATGTTTGGGGAGCTAAGATCTCTCATGCCACATGATGCAGCCAAAAAAAAAGAAAAGAAATGTGAAAGTTACAAAAATATCTAAAGCATCGTTACACTGGAAAAAGAATTTGGTTACTCCCTCCTCAAATTTGATATCCATACAAATTACCTGAAGTACCTATTAAGTTCAGATTCTGATTCCAAGGCTTTGCATTTCTCACAAGCTCCTGGTCCTTAGAGCACTTGAATATCAGGCTATAACACTGTATTGTCAAAAAAAACAGCCACTAACCAGCCACACATGCGTTTGAAATGTGAGTCCAAACTGAGGTGTACAGGTGTAAATTACACCTCAGGTTTTGAAGACCTAACACACCAAAAACTTAAAACATCTTAATTATATCAATTACATGTTGAAATGATACTTTCGGACATATGATTTAAGTAATATATTAAAATTAATT
Source organism: Neotragus moschatus (assembly GCA_006410615.1). Classification (NCBI taxonomy): domain Eukaryota; kingdom Metazoa; phylum Chordata; class Mammalia; order Artiodactyla; family Bovidae; genus Neotragus; species Neotragus moschatus. Next base: position 1,454,620 of record SJYA01001566.1, on the reverse strand, counting down.
TCACTTGTTTCTTTTTACTGTTTTAATGTGGCTACCAGAATATTTTCATACATTTGTGGTTTGTATTTTTTGGCTCGTATTATATTTTTATTGGACAGCACTGATCTAGAATAACTATTAACAAGATTGTTCCTTCACTCTGAGTCTTAAATCACTACCATATTTCAGGAAAAGGATTAAAACCTTATTAATGACTAAATTGGCAACTTTCGTATATTATTCATTAAGTTAACATACTTAGGATTTCTTAAAATCTTTAGGTAGAGGCTGAGACAAATAGAAATTGTAAAATTTTAGATCAGGAAAGAAACCTTGAGGTCATCAATTTCAGACCCCTTATCTTATGGAGTTACTTATCAATTTGACAAAAATGTATTCAGTACTTAGTATCTGGGAGTATTACATGATGGGCAAGCAATTAAGGTGAACACCTACTCTTGAGAAGCTAAGAATGATGGTAATGGGCTATACCAGCACTCATGAGACATGTGGATAGAGTGTTTCTCAGACACAGAGGTACAGGCCAACATAGACTCCATTTTCCTGAGGAAGATCTAACAAACTCTACACAAAGAGGCATTACTTGGTCTGGCCCCAAGTTGCCCCAGCTTTTACAGCTTCTGTTTGCTATCAGTGATGCAAATAAGGCTTTAGGATTAGCTGTGTATTTAAATAATCCATATAAGGCATGTTCTCCCTTTTCTTTCACACAAAATAGATACACTATCAGAAAGCAAGGAAATTTAAACCTGAGAAACTTTGGGAGTTTGAACACAGTTGATAGTAGCAGAATGAAATTTGGGGTATAGCACAGCCAACCTTCAATTATGTGTGCAAATGAGGGACAGGAATTGCTGAGATGATTAAAAGCTATGAATAAAACAAGCTCAGTTCAGCAGTTATTTTTTAAAACTTATTTATCAGGAATATCTTATATCAGGGCGTTATGACTGAAATTTGTTCTTCTTTGTTACATTTCCTTTCTGTGAGGGAATGAAAAGATAAATTTAGGATAAACAATAAAGCATTTCAGGGAGTTATGAAAATTCTCATTACTTCAAGTGGTAGCATGGGCTGAAAATATGACTAGCCCTTTACAATTTTAAGTTAAAATCTGGTTCCCCCCTTTAATATTTCAACCATTAATAATGTACTGTTTCTTTAAATCGGGTGGCTTTGGTATGCATTCTTAACCTGTAGAAAAGCAGCTTCAGAGGGCAAGCTTCCCTCATGACATGCACAGACCCAAAGGCCCTCGTGATCATGGGCTGAATCTAATCTGAACATCTGTATTACTCATTTTCAACCAATATTTTTTAAGTTGCCCATCTGGAAAAAGTCAAACCTACCTGAGAATGGCTGGATGGGCCTTGCCCAAGAGTGAAAAACTGCCTGAAGCTATTCAAAACCAAAACTGAACTAAGCAGAATAAATAGTTCTACCTTAGGAATTGTAACTGCTTGCCCCTGTCTTTATCTTTAAGAGTAATTGGAACAAGATTTTTAGAAGTGTTTGCTTAGGAACCAGCAAGGTAATTTGGTTAATTTGGCCTCATTCATACCAAAAAAATAGAGTGTTTTGAGTCTTGTTGGCTTTTAAATTCCTAATTTTTTTTTTTTTAATCTTACTCCCAACCTTGAACAGTAATTATTGTAAGTAGCCTTATACTATCAGTTGTGTCTGATTGTTTGCAACCCCATGAGCTATAGCTCACCGGGCTCCTCTGTCCATGAAATTCTCCAGGCAAGAATACTGGAGTGGGTTGCCATTCCCTTCTCCAGGGGACCTTCCTAACCCAGGGATTGAACCCAGCTCTCCTGCATTTCAGGCGAATTCTTTACAATCTGAGCCACCAGGGAAGTCCCAGAGGGACCTGATTTTCTTAAATGATCATCTGCCATCCCTCCACATACAGAGGAAAACCCATTACAACATCGTTTAAAATGCATCCATTGTAAAGACAGCGGTCCTTTGGATCAGCATTTCGGAGGTGCAGGAGGTTCCTATTTTGGAGTATGGACAGGTAAAGATTGTAAATTTGGGGGATTTGGGATGATGAGACATTTACAGGTTTAGATTCTGGAAATACATATACATGTAAGTGTAGTCCAATAATGTTGTAATTTAGGTATGAATTCTTTTTTTCTCAAATACAGAGTTTTAGAAGAAGCAGATGTTTTAGGAGAACCAACATACTGCTCATGTCTTGTAAAACACCAGACTTGCTTTGCGTCTTTCCTGAGTTGCATCAATAGACAAAATACAAAATGATAATTCGTCTCCTTGTCACTCCACCAGAGGATTTACAGATTTATAATTTCAGCATGTTTATGACACAACTCACACCCTTATTTTTTCAGATGATTTTGTTAGCTGGTATCTGCAGGCTATGAAAAAAACACTCACTTATCTTTCCTAAGCTTTCCGTGTCAGTTGGTCATTAGAAAACTTAATGATCTTTTGGGGAAAATTGGAACATTCCAGCCTCTTAAATAAGTATTTTTCCCTCTATGGCATTAATTTCTTCCTTTAAGTTTTTACTTCAGCTATAATTTTAGAGTAAATGGGAAGTACACATAATAACTGCATTTAAATTTATGATGTGCTGATTCTCTTTTGAAAGTATTCTTGTAATAAGGAAGGAATTCAAAACAGAGAACCTTAATCTGCAAAAATAAAAGAAAGCTACAAATCTGCCAGCATTTCATTCACATTGAGCTGTATATTTCTGAGGCATCTCTACCCTTACTAGCAGGCAGAATTTTCATTCTCTCTCCAGAATAGAATATGGATAATATAGATAGACATTGGTAATTATTTGGCTTCCAAATTATGTTTTCTTCATGTACATAGATTCAGGAGCAAAATGTTTAGAGAGCTGTTTCAAATGTATCTTTGAGTGGAGAAGACCAGCCAGGGCAAATCCAATCTATGCATTCTCTTACTCTCCTAATTCGCTGTTGCGTATCTTCTCCTCCTGAAATCAGCAGTGCCTCCTTCGCCTCTTCCTTTTCAGCCCTTGTGTCTTGTTTCCCTGAGAAATAGGAGTCATCAGAGAAGAATATCCACAGATCCCACCACCATCACCTGCCAGTTTCTGTGCACATTCTCTTCCTTTCTTCCTGTTACTATGAATGAAATGTTCCAAGCTCTGTATCTCTGCAGCTTGTGCTCTGGATCCTATCCCTTCTCTCCTACTCAAAGATAGTGAATCAGCAATCTTCCCTTCTCTTCTGCATCATCATTCCCGCCCTCTCTGCTAGATCATTTCTCTTTGCATAAATTGCCGCCACTTTGTTGGAAGCAGCTCTCTGCACTCTTCGTGGATTCTTGCAGTAGCCTCCTAAGTGGTCTCCTTTCAACCCCTGCTCCCCTTCAAACTCTAGTCATCTCAATAGCCAGAAAAATCCAAGATCTTGCTACTCCTTTCCCCAAAACCCTCCAGAGGCTTCACATCTCGCTGAGGGTAAAAGCTAAAGTCTCTGGCAAGGCTTTCAAAGCCTTATTTGGTTTTTTCTGTCTTTCGCCTCTAACTCAATCTCCAGCTTCTCTGGGCTCCTCCTGCACCAGCCACATGGACCTCTTCTTCCCTCCAACACGAGACACACTCATAACACTTGCACCAGCATGGTTTGTTCCCTTACTTTCTTTGGATCATTCCTCAAATATCACCTTCTCAATATAACCTTTCCTGTTCACTCTTTAGAATTACAGCTCCCCCCAACACCACCACTTTCCCTGCTCTGCTTTTTACTTACTCCGTGTGGTGAAATACTATGTATTTTTACCTGTTAATTGTCGTTTATCATCTGTCTGCCCCGCTCCCAAAGAAAATCCATGAGTGCTCAGGACTTTTTACCTCTTTCCTATATTCCTAGTATATTCCTAGAATGTAGTAAATGCTCAACAATAACTTGTTGACTGAATCTGTCTTTATGAAAGTGAAACTAGAAAATGACATGGGAATATTAGTCATGCTAAGTTTTTAAAAAGTCTATCTCACCAATTCTATTTTACAGACATTATCTGAAGATATTTTAAGCTTCATTTGAGTCTCATAGATCTTTTTTTTTTCCTTTAGAAGAATCGTGGGACTCTCGTATACTTGAAGAGGAATATACTGTGAAAAAAATGAATGTACCTTCATTTCTTTTGAACTCGTATATCTTTCAATAGCTTGCTGCTTTAAAAATTTTTTTTAATTCAATTTGGACATTCAGGTATTTATTCTTTATGATCCCTAATCAAACATGATCTGCTATCAATTTCCCTGTAAGCACTGCTTTTGTGTACTACACAAATTTTGGTATATTGTATATTCAGTTCAAAATACTTTCTTGTAATTTATTATTTTACCTATGGGCTATTTTAAAATGTTATTTAACATCTAGATATTTGGGGACTTGCACATATATTGTATTCTAATTTCATTATATGGTCAGAAATCATATTTTTGAAATTTCAGTCATTTTCTTTTTTTTTTTTGGAACTTGCTCTGAGGCCCAGCAAACAGCTTTTCTTGGTGCATTTTCTTTGTGCACTTGAAATGTGTATCCTGAAGTTTTTAGATACTATTCTATAAATGTCAATTAGACTAAGTTGGCTGATTGTATTATAAAAGTCATTTATATCTCTGCTGATTTTCTCTTTGTTCTATCAGTTACTTTATCGATCAAAGAGGGGCTGAAATTTCTGTCATTGTGAATTTGTCTGTCTGTCCCTTTGTTTGGATTAGTTTTTATATCTTGTATTTTAAAGCTCTATTATTAGCTGAATGCATATTTAGAATTGTTATAAATATTTCTAATGATTGACTCTTTTATTATGAAATGTCCCTCTTTATTTTTGGTAATATTCTTTGTCCCTCTAAAGTCTACTTTGTTTAATGTTAATATAGCCATTTCAGTTTACTTATAATTAGTGTTTATATTGTATATCTTTTAAAATCCTTTTACTTTTTTTCTTTTTTTTTAGTTTGTTTTGCTTTACAATACTGTATTCATTTTGCCATACATGAATCAGCCACAGGTGTACCTGAGTTCCCAATCCCACCCTCCNCTGGTTTAGCTTTTGCAGGACAGTTTCATTAGAAATGGTAACAAGATGCACTGGAACGCTCATGCTCATTCTGGGTTATCAGAAACTTCTGCTTTGTGCATCTTTTCAAAGAATAAGTATATGCTGGTATCCAAAGACCTAGAATTTTGAATTTCAAAAGTTTGAATGTGGGAAGGCCCTGCCCATCCACTTTGGAATGCACCCCCACCCTTAAGCCTACCTCACAGCATGGTTTAGTGCCTGGCCTTGGTGATGCCACTTTGCCTGAAAGGGTTTGTGCATGAAATCCTTTCCACACTGACACCATAGCTTAAATCCATTCTCCAGGCCACTTTTGTCTTACCAAGCTTAAAGATCAGGCGATGCATGGAGGGGCAACCAGGGCGTTGTCTGGGGGGATAGGTCTCTGCAGAGGGGCAGGAGCTGATGTGGGCCATCTTATTGGAGGAAAGAAAGCAGCAGCGGGTGCAGGGTAGTGCTGTGGAGCAGTAAGTGCTGCCTGAGAGTTTTGGACACAGCTGGTGGCACAATTCTTCTTGGGTTGGATGTATTTTGCCCAAACCTAGTGTAAAGCTGGGCTTCCCTGGTGGCTCAGACGGTAAAGAATCTGCCTGCAATGCAGAAGACCCAGATTCGATCCCTGGGTTGGGAAGATCTCCTGGAGAAGAGAATGACAACCCACTCCAGTATCCTTGCCTGGAGAATTCCGTGGACAGAGGAACCTGGTGGGCTACAATCCATAAGGTCGCAAAGAGTCAGACATGACTGAGCAACTAACTTCACTTTCAGAATAGAATTGTCCCTGTCCTAAGAGCCTGTTATGAAACTCTTGAGCATCTTGTTTGAAACTCAAACAAGAGCATCTTGTTTTGAAACTCAATTTGAAGCCAGAATGGAAGTTTTCCTTTAGTTACAAAGTGAGAGCAATGAAAATAGGACCATCCTGCTGTGTTGGTTTTGGCCTTGGAACAATAGAGCGTCAACTTTTCTTTCTGATTTACAAGGGTTTTACAAAATCTCCATGTTTTGTGTACATTTTAGACATGAGAATCTGTCACCTCAGACCCCATCTCAGATGGATTTAAAGCTCAGAAAAACAGCAGCTCTCTGCAAGTTTCTGAGTAACTGAACTTTGTTATAGCAACAGACTGGGAGACAGAATCAGTTAATCCCTGAACTCAAGGAACCCCTGGCCCATATCCCAGATAATGCAAGATACTGAAAAGTGGTTGGGTCCCAGACTCACCTAAACACATTTCTCCTCTCCCTGGAAGATTGCAGCTTTTTGACCACCACCAGCATGAGAGCCCCACCTCCCCATCACACCGTTGAACGCGTGAACAGGCGGATTTCTGGGCCAGGCATCACCCGGAAGGTGGCAAAGGCCAGACAGGTACCTGTAGCCCAGCTGCTGCTCAGCGATGAGGCTGGCGGCCAAGCCGAGTGCCAGCTTTTCAAAAACAGCCCTTTTGATAACACTGATTACATTTCCCTCACCAGAGCCTTGGGCTGATTGAGCAACAGCCAGCTTCTCCCGGTAACAAAGAGGAGGGGGAAAGTAATCCAAACACAGGTTTTATTATAAAAACCTGGGAGTGAGAGAAGTCTGTTTATTCTGTAAGATAACACACCTGCTCAGGGCCCCGGAGGCTCATTTCCATCAGTTGCCATGGCAAACTCGTTATACTTCAAGGCCATGTGGCTTTGTTTCCTTTTGCGATCTGGTCCTTGTCCTACCTTTCCTAACAACTCCAGCACAATGACATGAGGCCTGCGACAGCATAATTGATTTCTCCTTCCCTCTATCAACTGTTCACATTTGCTGGACTCAGGACTGAGCCTGCCTCCTCCTTTGAACTCCTAGCTCACCATGAAGGCGTGCTTCAGAGAGCCGTCCTCATTAACATTCCAGCTCCCCCTTCCCTGTCAGCGATAAACAAGCCCCACATCAATGGCCTCCTTCCTTCCAGCTTTACAAACGAATGGCTCAGTTCCCTGTCTCGCTGCCGATCCAGGTGCCTAGGCTTACAATGCGGGGCTGAGAAGCACGCGGGAGGGACTAAAAATAGAACAGCAGTTTTGGCCGCATACCAGAGCAGCTACTTCATCTCAACTTGCTTTGCACACTAAGCCTAATGGGATCCATCAGGCATGAGTTCTCTCGCCCTCCCTCTCTCTCTCCCCCGCTGCCATCTACCATCAGCACCTTCCTGGTGAAGGGAGCCAAGGGAGGTCAGGCAAAGGGCAAGAAGTGTGTGCCCTCCTGGTCTTAGTTCACAGGTCCTGAGAGACACAGGGGCTGCAATTACTCCTTCCATACAAGTGTTTCTGGAAAAGAGCAGGCAGGTCCAGAACATGGTCACCTTTGCCCAGGTACATGCCGATCCCGACTTCCATTGTTTGGCAAAGGCTCAAATATCACTTCCTAAACACCTGTGTAAGTGTAACTGAGCCCCAGACTCAGACAGTCCTTGGGAGATTCAATAGAGAACTGAACTACACTGAGCATCCCCCTTGTAGGTCCCACCTGCTTGGCTTGAGGCTAAAGATTTGGGAGTAAAAGCATGGCACAGATGGAGGGGCTGTGGCACACGTGGGTGGGTTGGCAGCACGTGACTGCCCAGGGTCTTTGAAAGCCTCCCACCAGCATCTCATGATTCTATCTGAAAGCCTTTTGCAATAGAAAATGAAACAAATCAGTATGACGTTAGGAACATGCTGTCCTGCCTGGGCACCAGGCCTTCCCAAACGCCAGCTGTATTGAATGAGCCGGGCTCCTTTATGTTGTTGACGTTCATCTCTTCCCAAAGCCTCACCCCTACCCACAGGAGAGGTAGCCAGACCCATCCATTTCTCATTGCTTCATCTGAAAGGTAGTACAAGTGTTCCAAACAGTTATGTATCACTCCAACCAGGGTCACTTTTATAGAATCAGAAGAGGGGAGAGGACAAAAGAAAAAGGAGGGAGGGCAAGATGACTATCACAGTATTAAAAAATAAAAACCTTTGCTTTATTGTTTTGGAAATTGACAGATACAACAAAAAGAAACCAATCTCCTAGTAGGTTTTGTCTGTAGGCTTTTGGAAGGTGTCAAGGTCTTTTCAATTGTGCCTCAGTTTCCTAGACTAGCAGGATAAAATAAATATGCCAAACAACTTCAAGAAAAGTCACACTCCGTGTAATCACAACCATAATTAATTCCCCAAAGAATTTCCCACAGAACAAGTTGCAATGTGATCATTTAATCCTTTAGCCACCAAGGTGCAGCTTCCCTCAGGCCTCCTATGTTCATGAGGCTCAGTTTACCTCCAGGAGATACTGGGTCATTTGCTGAATAAATCTACCTTCAAACCCTAGCAAAGTTCTAGGTTCACAGAATAAATGTCTGCAGATGCGCAGCCAGGGTATCTGGCTTCTAGCCCAAGGATGAGGCTTTGGTGGAGCCACGGTTTCTCTGTACCCCATTTTTCTCATGCATAAAACAAAACTGCAAAGGTGCGTGAGTTTTAGGTCCTTTCCAGACCAAAGAATCCAGGGCAGAAGTAAATGATACAAGAATTAAATTTATATTGGTGACTTCATTCATCCTTTTCGGTTTGGGTGGTTGTTTATTGCTTGGTGGGCCTGGACAGAACTATTTATCTTGAAAATTACTGCATGATTCTTCAAGAGAAGAGGCATTCGTTCTTCCTGGGACATTTTCCCACAGTCTCACCTTCCTTCTCTTTCATTTGCCACCAGGAGGTGGGTCTGACTGATTCTTCTTGGTTAATTAAGAAGAAACAGAAAGATCCTGTGTTTTGAGAGACTTTCTGGATTATTTCCCAGTGATCATAGGGCTTTGCAATTCATTTGGCAAACAGGATGGTGACAATGGGGCATTTGGCAAAGTGGATGAGGTGGTTGATGAAGTGACTGAGGTTGAGAAGAATGCTATTGGCAAAACATCCTGAACTGAGTTCTGGAATGTTCAAAATGGAGAGCTTGCCTCTCTTGCTGACATGACTCTGAGAAAAACCCAGTCTTTAAATAGGTGATTTATTTAATAGGAAGCAAAGAAAAAATTTTTCTGAGCACTGAACTGAGAAAGACTTTGACTGTAGTCTAATACTTTGACTATACCCATGAACTGAGGTGTCTTTGAATAATACAGAAGCGAAACAGATGCTTTGGAACTAGTCACTGACATTAAAAATTATATTTAAAATATTTAAAAGTTTGTTGTTTTTTTGGCCACCGTGCAGCTTGTAGGATCTTAGTTCTTCAACCAGGGATTGGACCTGGGTTCACAGCAGTGAAAGAGGCAAGTCCTAACCACTGGATCACCAGGGAACTCCCTAAACATTACATTTTAAATATCAAGGTCGGGTCTGAACGAAGCCTTGAGGCTAAGAGGTTTTTTAATTGAGTCAGACCTACCCCACTTCCACTCCACAAATATCTGCAGATGAATGCAAGAGGGCCAGGGTAGTGTCTAAATAAACCAAGTGTTAATCTCTGTGTCGGTGCTCTAAAATAGTTGCTGTAATTCCTCTGATGTTTCTATCAGATTTCACAGAAACTCCAGGGGTCAAATATCCACCACTTGGCTAGTTGTTGTGTGTGTGTGTGTGCCCTTTTTGTTGTGTGTGTGTGTGTGTGTGTGTTTTCATTACCAGTGCTACCAGCTGTAACACTGACTATTCGTGGAACACGAGGGACCTTCCCTCATCATTCACCTAGGGGGAGGAATAGTGGCTGAGGGCTCAGGACAGGTCTCCAAAGAGAGGGAAAGGTAATAACATCACATTATTAAACCTCTGCAAACTAAAAACATTTCAGAGTAATCCTTGCTGATGCCTTTTTTTTTTTTTTTACAACTGTGTGTAGAATCCTTGATGATGCTGTCACCTCCAAAAGAAAGATAATAAAAGGAGAGAGAGAAGATTTAATGTTTGTGTGTGGGCTGTTTTCCAGGCAATTGGAGTTAATTAAACAAGCACATCAGTTTTACCAGGTCTCAAATGCTATGATGCTAAAGGTACTCATCATAGAGTCTTAGGAACGAGGACTTCCAGTATATGAGCTTTTCTTTTCCTAGTTTTAAAAACAAAGACATTCACTGTACACAGTAGACATCTAGGTTATAATGTAAAGAAGACTAGTGTTCTTTGCAATTCATCAGCAAAATTCCTTATTTCTAATTGATAAGTATTTTTCTTTCCTATGTGACATATGGGCTTCACTGATAGCTCAGTTGTAAAGAATCTTCCGACAATGCAAGAGACTCTGGTTTTATTCCTGGGTCGGGAAGATCCACTGGAGAAGGGCTAGGCTATCCACTCTGGTGTTCTAAGGCTTCCCTTGTGGCTCAACTGGTAAAGAATACGCCTGTAATATGGGAGATTTGGGTTTGATCCCTGGGTTGAGAAGATTCCCTGGAGAAGGGAAAGGCTACCCACTCCAGTATTCTGGCCTAGAAAATACCATGGACTGTATATAGTCCATGGGGTTGCAAAGAGTCAGACACGACTGAGAGACTTTCACTTTCATGGTGACATATAAGGGTTGAACTATATTGTAATACAATTTAGCCTTGTTTAAAAGGTTAGGGCTGCAAGGAGATCAAATCAGTCAGTCCTAAAGGAAATCAACCCTGAATATTCATTGGAAGGACTGATGCTGAAGCTAAAACTCCACAACTTTGGCCACTGATGCGAAGAGCCGACTCATTGGAAAAGACACTGATGCTGGGAAAGATTGAAGGCAAGAAGAGAAGGGAATGACAGAGGATGAAATGGTTGGATGGCATCATCGACTCAAGGGACATGAGTTTGAGCAAACTCCGGAAGATGGTGAAGGACAGTGAAGCCTGGTGTGCTGCAGTCCATGGGTTGCGAAGACTTGGACATGATTAAGTGACTGAGGAAGCAGTGGCCCTCAGCCCTGCCAAAAGTCTTCATATCGGCTTATTATCTTGGACCATGATTAATTTCACCTTGTTCTATGTAGTAGACTATATATACTATATATATTCATACGCATACATATATGTACATATATATATTTCATATGTGGGTGTGCTTCTGAATGCTTTCTGTGGAGACCAGATGAGCAAAATACTATTCATGTGAAGGTACTGTTGAAGGTATTTTAAAAAGACGAGGAAATTATCCCTGTTGAGAAAATGTAATTTCAGTCTGTTAGGAAATTATTATGAAAATGAAAACTCAGTCACTCCTCAAGAGTATTTATAACTTAGGTTCTAGGCTGTAAACCTTGTAGGATCATTAGGAATATTTTTGTTTACATAATTATAGAAATGAATCTCTGGTTTTTCAGAAAAGTGAAAGGACTTGCTTAAGGTCACGCAACTCGTTACAGTGTCAGGGGAGATCCCTGGTGGCCTAGTGGTTAGGATTTGGCACTTTCACCGTGAAGGCACAGGTTTGATTGGTGAACAGGGAACCGTCCCTCAGGCCATGTGGCATGAAACCATAGCTAGTTAGTGGCAGACCCAAGACTATAACTCAGGTCTCCCAAACCACAATTCTAGCCTGCACTGTAGGTCCCCGTCTCTTCATACAATCCACAGACATTTTGATATATGTAGCCCGGGCCCTAAGAGCTATGATTTTACTTAGGATCATGGTGGTATGTGATACAAAGTCGTATTGTTATTAAGTTCTACTAAAGGAATAAAACTTTCAAGATGAAGTTAAAAGGGGATGCTTAACTATCTGGCCTTCATCTTTTAATACAAAGTAGTCTGTTACATAGGTCTAATGTTATACTGAAGTAGATTTATCAATGTCCCTGGAAGCAACTGCCCATAAAAATTAATATATATCTATCTCCTTTGAGATAAGTGAAAACACAGTTTTACAAAAGAGTAAACCTTTTATTATTTGTACATGAATCAGTTTGGTCTGAGGACACATCACATCTGGCGAACTCAGAAATGTTGCCCTAAGTGGAGAGTGTTTGTGGTCGCTGGTGTTTACAGTAACGTCACTTGTATTATCTACGTGCTAGGTGCTGAGGGCCCATTCTGGATACTCAGAGTGTTGGGGGAACGTGCATGGCAGTGGGTTTAAGAAGCAGGGAATGCAGAAGAGTCACGGCCTCCATCTCAAAGACAAAGTCCTTCAAGGTCTCAGGAGGAAGCGGCCCCTGCAGAACAGGTTTCCTGGGGTTGGAAGGCCCCTCGAGGAGGGACGGAAAACAACAGCCCTGAATGCTGCCAGCTGGCCTCAGCCACAAGAGCTGTAATCTGGGGGTGGGGGTGCAGGGTCACAAGGGGACCACCTGAAGGGTGGGCAGAGGCCCTCGGGGAGGAGCCACGTACTCCTCCTCTCTGAGCAGTCGCAGAAGGATGTTCTTTTTATTCTTGGGCCAGCTGTAGATGTGAGTGTTCTGAAGCCAGGTGGGCACATGCTCCTAGGGCAAGGAGAGAATGACAGAAGCAAAAGCCATTAGAGAAAAACCTGGACTCCAGATCCCAGGCTCAGTTCCCCAACATCCGCAGTTCTCCCTTCGCAGGCATCTCCTGCTGAACTCTCCTGGGGGCTGTCTCTGTTTTGCTTTCGGAAGGGGTTTGCGTGTGAAATGCTCTTGGCTCCGGGTGCCAGCTGTGTAGCTCATTACAGTAAGCACATGCGCACGGCATGTCCCATCAGTCTCCCAGGCTACCTGCCCTTCGCCTTTCAGCATGCTTTTCAGCACCCTCCCCTGAAAGGGGTAGGACAGAGGTCACACAGAGCCACGTGAATTCCCCAGTGGCTCCNATTGTTGCGCAACCATCACTACTATTCATTTCCAGATCTTTTTATCTTCCCAAACTAAAGTTCTGTACCCATCAAACAATAAGTCCTCATCTTCCCAGTGCCAGGTCACTTCTGTTCTACTTCAGGTCTCCGAGAATTTGCCTGTTCTAATGTATAGGAAATCCTGCAACATGTGTTCTTTTGTATCTGTCTCATTTCACTTAGCATCATGTTTTCAAAGTTTATTCATGTTGTAGGTGTCTCAGGCTTTCCTTCCTTTTTAAGATTGAGTTATATGTCATTGATGCCACATTCACAGATACCACATTTTATTTACCTATTTGTCTGTTGATAAACATTCAGAAACTGAATTTTGACATGACACTTTAAATGAGAAATGTTGTATTTTCGAAAATAAAAAAATTAATGAGAAGAGTGACGTTATTATACATTTCTGAGAGTGTGTAATGTCCAGCTCAGGAGAAAACAACTGGATTTTCAGAGTCGCTTCTGCATTCGATCTGTTGCAATATCACAAGTCATCTGGCCTCTGGAAAAATCTGGGTGAAGTCCAGTCAAGTCATGGGGAATCCTGAGCGTGGGCTTTTCCAGCCTGTTAACCCCCAACCACACGACCCTGAAACTTCTGTAGTTGCAAAACTGCCTTTAGCCTTCCTTGTCATCTGCATTTACCATCTGGTCTGGGTACAATTAATTACGATTTTGCCCGTGCCATCTTGCTATGTGGTCCATGGATCATAAATAAAATAAAAATAATATGGAGGTCATGAGGTCACACTGTAGCTATGTAATGATGATAAGTCTGTGGATATATAAGTCTGGTAATACACCAAATGGGCTTCTCCTCTGGCTCAGTGGTAAAGAATCTGCCTGCAAAGCAGGAGATTTGGGTTTGACCCCTGGGTCAGGAAGATCCCCTGGAGAATGAAATGGCTACCCACTCCAGTATTCTTACCTGGGAAATCCCATGGACAGAGGAGCCTGGTAGGCTACAGTCTATGGGGTCACAAAGAGTCAGACACAACTTAGTGACTAAAACAACAACAGTATATCAAATATATTAAAAAACTATTTAGTAATAATTGAGTAATTAACTATAGTCAGGTAATAACCAAAACCTGTGTGTTGATGTACACACATTGCATGTAACTGAAAGTGAATGGGGTCTGGCTGCTTGCCATTCGGAAGCCAACAAAGAGGCAAGGTTGGTGGATAGGAACGTTTGCTTTATTTTGGAGGCCGGCAACCAGGGGTGGGGGAGGGGAGACTGCTTGTCCCCCTCCACTGACATTCGGTGGGTAAGAGCATTTATAGACAGAGGGAAGGGGCTCCATACAGAAACAGCACAATCAGCTCTGACAATCACCTTGAAATGGGTCATCAATGGTCTGCTTAGCGTCATCTTAAGTACAGTTGGCCTTCAGGTCCAGTTCCCATTTCCTTGAGGTGAATTCTCAGAATTGTGGCAGCTTGTCTCAGGGCTGCAGTTTGGTCATTGTATAGTTAACTTCTTCCACCTGGTGGGGGTTTCAGTATCTACCAGACAGCTCACAGGATATGGCTCAGAATATTATCCATAGCCCTTGAGGAGAAAGGGCCTTGACAATGCTTAATGACACAACTATTATTGTTTAGTCCTGTGGGGCTGTTTCCCTTTGCTTCTGCATTTTCTCACTTTTCTGATTAAACTGATTCTTTGGCTGAAGTTTTTCCACCGACAAAAGGCAGGTGGAGGACACGGCCGGGAAGGACTGCAGTGTCCTGATTCATTTCAATACGAACGTGTATTGAGCTCACGCTGAGAGTCAGCTGACTGTGGCCGCAGGCTCTCCCGATCTTGGCTGGGCTCTCCTGTGCATCTGAGGTCATCTGGGGCTGGAGGTGACTGCCCGCCTTGCTGATCTTGACTGGGCTGCCCCAGGTATTTGTGGATGGGCTGATCTTGGCTGGCCTTGGCCAGCACAACCAGTGCTTGGCACTTGCGGTCTATTTCAGGAATGTTCCTCTTATTGCAATGGCAGAAGTGTGAGCTTAACTATACAGGTACACGTCAAGCCTCTGTGTTCTGTGCACCATCATGCTTTGGGCCAAACAAGTCACACGGCCAAGCCCAGTAGAGAGTGGCAGAAGTACACTCCTTCCAAGGTGATGAGGTGGCTGGAGTGAAGGTTTCCAAAGAGGAACCTAATCTGCTGTGTGCTAAGTCGCTTCAGTTGAGTCCAACTCTTTGCTCCCCATGGACTGCGGGCCCAACAGTCTCCTCTGTCCATGGGATTCTCCAGGCAAGAATACTAGAGTGGGTCATCTTGCCCTTCTCCAAGGGATCTTCCCCACCCAGGGGCCGAACCCTCATCTCTTATGTCTCCTGTGGGTTCTTTACCAGTAGCACCACCTGGGGAGCCCCAGTCTAATCTGCCACAGGTGGTCATGGCCTGGCCTAGGCCACATGGAGGACAGTAGGGGTCTGGAAAGGACCTGGATATTGTGCTGAAACTTGAAATTGAGAACCAAAGTATGAGCATCCAGCAGGGATGATATGAACGGCGTGAACACTAATATTGTGCCTTAGAGGGGTTAAATAGAAATTTGCAGAGCAGTAAGTGTGTGTGTTGGGGTGGCGGGTGGGTGGGCGGATGAAAACCCAGGCCATCTGACTCTGAACGGTTTCATTTCACTGTTCATTTTGCTTCTTAGCCCAAACCATATGGAGAGCCCAAATGCAGGCACTCTGGGTAAAAATCCCCGCTGTGCTCCCACTCGACAGACAGACTCGACTGCCAGCTGGGTGAGCAAGCCCCCTGCGACCTCCAGTCAGTCAAACCTTCAGGTGAGTGCTGTCCTAGCCAACATGCGACGGGCCAAAGGAAAATTCAAAAGATGGTCAGGCATGTGCGTGCTCACGCATGCTCAGCATCGTCTGCCTCTGTGACCGCACAGACTGTAGCCCACCAGGCTCCTCTCTCCATGGGGGTTCTTCAGGCAAGAATCCCGGAATTCTTCAGGGTTGCCATTTCCTCCTCCAGGAGATCTTCCCCAGCCGGGGACTGAACCCGCATCCTCTGCGTTTCCTGCATTGGCGGGCAGATGCTTTATTCCTGAGTCACCCGGGAAGGTCCAGCTCGAGCGTGTGCTAGTTCTTAAAATCCCCATCCTGAATTGGCACATATTCCTTCTTCTCACATTTCATTGGGCAAGGAAAGTCACGTGGCCCCGCCAAACCTCCAATAGGCAGACGTGTGGAACCCTACACATGTCTAGAAGGCTTAGAAGGTGTGCCCCAGAGGGCTGGAATGTTTGAGACCATCTTTAATGACTGTTGCGACGGGTTGTTTCTTGCTCTGAAATACCAGTCACACCTGCAGATCCTCCTGTGAAAGGCACACTTTTTGACTAGTAGGGCTTGTTTATCTTTATTGTTGTTCAGTCGCTCAGTTGTGTCTCACTGCAGCTGTGTCCGACTCTTTGCGACTCCATGGGCTGCAGCACGCCAGGCTTCCTTTATATCTTTTTGTGAAAGAATCATCATCTTCCGTTAGTGTCACAAGTAAAAAGTGGCCCCAAATCCCCTCACTTACGCTGTTTGCATTGTGACTCTGCAGGTCCTCCTTTCAAGGGTAGGGTCAGTTTCCCCTCTCCTTGAACCTGAGCTGGCCTTGACCAGTACAATATGGCAGGCGTGATGCTTCATCAGCTCTGAGTCTACGTCCTGCGAGTCTTCATGCCTTCCGTTTGCTTTCCTGAAAAGTTGTCACTGCCGTGGGAATAAGACTCGGCTAAGCCTGTCGCGCTATAGTCCCTGGGGTCGCAAAGAGCTGGACGTGACTGAACGACTTTCACTCACTCACAACCTGCTGCAGGAGGGCTTCCCATGTGGCGCTAGACTTTGTAAGGAACCCACCTGCCAATGCGGGGGGAATAAGGGATTCGGGTTCCATCCCTGGGTTGGCATGATCCCTTGGAGGAGGATATGACAACCCACTCCAGTATTCTTGCCTGGAGAATCCCATGGACAGAGGAGCCTCGCGGGCTACAGTCCGTGGGGTTGCAAAGAGTCAGACACAGCTGAAGTGAGTGAGCACCACACATAACCTACTGGAGGGTGAGCGCCTGCACCAGATAGACCACAAGCACCCTTTCACCTCCCAGAACAGAGCCACTCACCCAGCCCTCAGTTGACTGCAGATGCAAAGATGAGCTCATTCAAGACAAAAAACCATCCAGCTGACCAATGGACTTGTAAGCAACAAAAATAGTCATCGGGGCTTAGCTGGTGGCTCCAATGGTTAAGCCTGTGCTTCCACCGCAAGGGGCATGAGTTCAATTCCTGATTGGGGAACTAAGATCCCCCTTGCGTGCAGAGCAGCCAAGAAAAACCCACCCCATAATAGTTATTGTTTTCAACCATTATTATTTGGGGATATTTGTTACACAGCTGTTGGAGTCTGTTTGGGCTCCTGTAACAAATGATCATAGACTGGGTGGCTTAAACAACAAATATTTATTTCTCATAGCTCTGGAGGCCGGCAAGTCTAGGATCAAGGTGGCAACAGATTCCGAGTCTGATGAGGGGTCGCGTCCCGGTTTGTGGACACCTGCGTTCTTGCTGTGTTATACGGCAGAAAGAGACGGAGAGCTCTCTGGGATCTCCTTTATAAAGGCACCAACCCCATTCATCAGGCTTCCCTGGGAGCTCAGTGGTAAAGAATCCACCTGAAAGGCAGGAGACTCGGGAAGGAAATGGCAGCCACCGCCGTAGTCTTGCCTGGGAAATCCCACGGACAGAGGAGACTGGTGGGCTATAATCAGTGGGANGCTCTCTGGGATCTCCTTTATAAAGGCACCAACCCCATTCATCAGGCTTCCCTGGGAGCTCAGTGGTAAAGAATCCACCTGAAAGGCAGGAGACTCGGGAAGGAAATGGCAGCCACCGCCGTAGTCTTGCCTGGGAAATCCCACGGACAGAGGAGACTGGTGGGCTATAATCAGTGGGATCACAAAAGAGTCAAACACAACTGAGTGACTAAACATCCGTTCCATTCGGGAGGAATTCCTCGTGACTCAGTCACCCCAAAGGCCCTACCTCCTAGTTCTATCACATTTGAGATTAGGTTTCCTCATACGAATTTTGAGATGGGGGACACAAATATTCAGTCTGTAGCAATAGCCACAGTTAACTGACACGCTATGGGATCTTCATTTCTTCTCTTGGTGCGACAGTAAAGGTCTTGGAATGTTTTACCCCTCTGTCATCCTGTCCTGAAAGAGGAAAAATGTGCAGACCATGAGGAATCTCTTCGCTGTTGGTCCCCACCGCCTAGGAACCCTGGGGCTTGGGGCTATGGACGATTGAAGAGTCCACTCGCTGGCAGAGGACTGGAGCGTGAAGGGCAACGCCTAGGGATGCTTGGCGCTGAGTTTGACAGGGAACCAGGGAAGAGTGTTTCTTGTTATCTGCTCTCTGTTTTCTGATGTTCTAAAATCCCCACTTTGTTGTATTATTATGAAAAGAATCAAAGTGAAGGGCTTCCCTGGCAGTCCATTGGTTAGGACTCCACACTGCCAATGCAGGGATGCGCGTTTGATCCTTGGTCTAAGATTCCACATGCTGCAGGACCAAATAAATAAAAGAATATTAAAAAAATAATCAGTGTGTGGTTTACATCAAGAGAGAAGTGGTGGCTGCAATTCTGGCCGTCAGGTCAATAGAAAGAGCGGATGTTGTGAGGAAATGGAGAAGAGGGAGAGACAGAGAAAATGAAACGCGGAAAGACCTGGGAGATGGGTTTGGGAAATGGCAGTCAAGGTGGAGACTGAGACCAAACCGAAATGAAGTCGCTGGCATTCTGAGAGGTATAAACTGAGAAACGTCTAGATACGTGTGTTGGGGATCCCCAAGACGACTTCAGGTTCGGAGACTCACTAGAAGGAGAGCTCACAGAAGTCTGAAAGGCTGTAATAATTACCTTTATGGTGTATTGCCACGAAAAACTAGAGATTAAAATCTGCAAAAGTGAAAGGTGCGTGGGATAGAGTCCAGGAGAGAGCAACCACAAGCCCCCCCAGGGGTCTCTCCCAGTGGAGTCGTAGGTCGGTGCTTCTTTCCTTCAGGCATATCACGTGATGACCTGTACAGAGTATTGCCAGCCAGAGATGCTCCCCTGAGCCTCTGGGTCCAGGGTTTTCACTGGGGCTCAGTCACGTAGGTATGAAGAAGCCAGGGACCATTATTCTGTCTACCACACTGTACCATGGTGGAAAGCTAGAAAGAACAAAGGTATAAACTCCTGGTACTTGCAATGACATGATGAACCCCTCCAGAGCATTATACTGAGTGATAGAAGCAGGTCAAAAGAAGTCCATCCACATACTGTATGCTTCCACCACTATGAAATTCTAGAAGACGCAAACTCATCTGTAGTGACACCACTGAGGGACTGAGCTGAGCTGAGCTGAACCTATAGTGACAGGAAGCAGATCACTGGTTTCCTGAAAATGAGGGTGGAGGGAGTGAGGAATAGATTGCAAAAGGCCACAGAGGAGCTTCTAGGTACCATGGAAATGTTTGTTAAATCTATCGTGGTGATGGTTTCCCATGCGTATTTCATTGTAAATATATGCTGTTTACGGGACCTCAATTATACTGCAATAAAGCTGCAAAGAAAAAAAGTGTCTAGTAACTATTATTATACGGTTAATGTATTTACCAAGAGACTAATTAAATATCTTACTTCAGTTTCGAATCCTCAGCTTTTAGTCGATTGCCACGGTCACTCTACAGTCATTAAAACAAATTTTCTATTTGACCATGACCTTCTGACAGTAACTCTGTGAGGTAAATGTTCTTCCTCTCGCTTTACGAATGAGGACAAGGGCTTACAGGGAGTCAGAAGCCTGTCTAGAATCATATGTGTTGTTGTGTACTCACTAAGTCGTGTCCGACTCTTTGCGACCCCGGCAGGCTCCTCTGTCCATGGGATTCTCCAGGCAAGAATACTGGAGTGGGTTGCCATTTCCTTCTCCAAGGGATCCGGCAGGCTCCTCTGTCCATGGGATTCTCCAGGCAAGAATACTGGAGTGGGTTGCCATTTCCTTCTCCAAGGGATCTTCCCAACCCAGGGATCAAACTGGCATCTCCTGCAAAGGCAGGCGAATTCTTTACCACTGAGCTACCAGGGAAGCCCCCGTAGAATCATATATCAAAGTTTATTTATCTGACTACAAAGACCTCTATGAATTCTGAGTTCTTTAAAAATATTGATATATAAATGACATAACATTATATTAGTTTCAGGGGCACAGCACGAATCAACGTTTGTATCTATTGTGAAATGATCGCCACAATAAATCTAGCTGACATCTGTCACGATATATAGTTATGACCTGTTTTCCTGTGATGGGCACTTTCCAGATATGACCCTGTGAGCTCATATCTCACTCTGGTTTTGCTTTGCATTTCGCTGATAATTAGTCAAGTTGAGCATATTCTCTTGGCCCTGTTGGCCATCTGTTACGTCTTCTCTGGAAAAACGTCTGTTCAGATTGTCTGCCTATTTAAAAATTAGACCGTTTGAATGAACTTACTTAACAAAACAGAAACAGACTTTGAGAACGAGCTTATAGTGGCCGGTGGTGGGGAGGGCAAAGGAAAGAGGAAGGGATACTTAGAGTTTGGGGTGGACATGCACTCACTGGTATATTTATTATTTTTTAAAATATGTGCTTTTGGGCTGTGCTGGGTCTTCATTGCTGCGTGGGGGTTTTCTCTAGCAGGGGCTGCTCTCTAGGTGTGGTGCGTGGCCTTCTTGCCCCGGCTCCTTCTGTGGTGGAGCGCGGGCTCTAGGGTGTGCGGACTCAGTATGTTTTGGCTCCTGGGCTCTGGAGCACAGGCCTGATAGTTGTGATGCACGGGCTTAGTTGCTCCGAGGCACGTGGCATCTTCCTGTATCAGGGATCGAACCTGTGTCTCCTGCACTGGCTGAGGGATTCTTTACCACTGTGCCACCAGGGAAGCCCCCTCCCTGGTTTATGTAAGATGGATCACCAACAGGGACCTACTGCAAAGCCCGTGGAACTCTGTGCAGTGTTATGTGGCAGCCTGGATGGGAGAGGAGTTTGGGGGAGAACGGATACGTGTACACGCATGGCTGAGGCCCTTTGCTGTTCACCTGAAGTTATCACAGCATTGTTTGTTAATCGGCTATACCCCAATACAAAATAAAAAAGTTAAAAAAAAAATCATTTGCTCTTTTGCTATTGAGCGGTGTGAATTCTTTATGTATTTTGGATGCTAACTGCTCATCAGATATGAGGTTTGCAGATGTCTCCTTCCCATTAGGGATGTTGCATTTTAACTTTGTCGATAGTTGCCTTTGTTGTGCAGAAGCTTTTGAGTTTGATGCAGTCCCACACGTTTATTCTTGCTTTTGTCGTCTTTGCTTTTGTGTCCACACCAGGCTCTCTGATTGTTTTTTTTATTCTCGTGTTCCACTGAGTATATCAGTTATATTCCTGCTACTTCTTTGAAAATTTATTTTAAAATTCACTTTATTTTTTAAAAAGTTCTTGGCTGCATTGTGTGGCATGTGATATCAGGGATCAAACTCTCGCCCCCTGCAATGGAAGCTCAGAGTCTTAATGACTGGGCTGCCAGGGAAGTCTCTCAAAGTGTTCATATCATCCGTTAGTGATTCCCCTCATTGAGAGGCAAGACTGAATTCTTATTTTTTTCTTGTTAGTGTTTGAATCATCGGGCTTCCCTGGTAATTCAGCTGGTAAAGAATCCTCCCGCAATGCAGGAAATGCCGGTTTGATTCCTGGGTTGGGAAGATCCTCTGGAGAAGGGATAGGCTATCCACTCCAATAATCTTGGACTTCCCTGGTGGCTCAGCTGGTGAAGAATCCGCCTGCGATGCAGGAGATCTGGGTTTGATCCCTGGGTTGGGAAGATCCCCTGGAGAAGGGAAAGGCTACCCACTCCAGTATTCTGGCCGGGAGAGTTTTGTGGACTGTATAATCACATCAGTATCTGTGTTTTCCCCACAAACAAGACAAAATCTAAGCATCCTTTCATCTCCTCCACACTGTCCACCACATCATGCAGCTCCCATTTGGATATCATCTTGAGTTTTATATATAAATTTACATGGACAATCATTTCTTTTCCTGAGTGGCTCAGATGGTAAAGAATCTGCCTGCAGTGTGGGAGACCCGGGTTTGATCCCTGGGTCAGGAAGATCCCCTGGAGAAGGGAAAGGCTGCCCACTACAGTATTCTTGCCTGAAGAATCCCATGGACAGAGGAGCCTGGTGGGCTACAGTCCAGTGGGTCACAAAGAGTTGGACACAACTGAGCAACCAACACATTTTATATGGATAAACATTTATTTTTCTGATAATTACCTTTTAAAAAAAATTCACCTTATTTCCAACAACTTGTCATTTCCTCCTGAATTAATTTCTGCTCTTGTTTGTTTCCAGTTCTCTCAAAAAATGTCTATGGGAGGCAAGCTTTCTGAATTATCAAACATGACCTTCCAGGTAAATGACCATTCATCTGGTTGTACCATTCTACATTGAGACAGCAGTTTAGCATTGCATGGAGGATTCACTCCACTACCTCTTTGCATCTAGATTTGCTGTGGGAACTTACATGCTTTTTTTTGGTGTTCTGAGACTCACTCCCAGTGTGGGAGAGGTTTCCTACACTTCCAACAAACAGTTCTCAGAACATCAGCTGGGTGTCTGAGAATTCACCTCGATTCTGACACTATCTACAGGGAGATAGTGTCAGATACGATGGGTTGAGGGCTGAGTCCTACAGGAACTCACTCCATCTTCTCCCACTTCCCCCACTTCATTTATTTTATGTTATATTTTTTGGCTGCATCACGCCGCAGGATGTGAGATCTTATCTCAGTGACGGAAGATCGAACCCTCACTCCCTGCGCTGGAAGCACAGAGTCTTAACCACTGGACTGCCGGGGAAGTTCCCCCACTTCAGGTATCAGTGGCAAGCCTGTGCCTCTGATCACCCAGCTACAGATGGAGTTCTTATGACCTTCTCCTTGGACTTCAGACACCAGTCACAAATCTGGGCTGTTACCTGAGCTTCTGACCAACTGGGCAAAAACCAGAGGTTCCCAGGATCTTCTTCCTTGGGTTTAATTAATTTACTAGAGCAGCTCACAGAACTCAGAGACACGTTTTACTTACTAGATCAACAGTTTATGATAAAAGGATATAACTGCGGGACAGCCAGAAAGAAGAGATACATGGGGCAAGGAACAGGCGAAGGGGGAGGGAAGGGAGTGGGGCTTCCACGACAGGGCACCCCACTATCCCTGCATCTCCTGTGTTCACCATCCCAGAAGCTTTCTGAACGCCCTCCTTTTTGTTTTGGTATTTTATAGACGCTTCATTGGGCTTCCCTGATGGCTCAGCAGTGAAGGATCTGCCTTGAGTGCAGGAGATGCAAGAGACGCAGGTTCGATCCCTGGGTTGGGAAGATCCCCTGGGAGCGGGGCATGACAGCCCACTCCAGTATTCTTGCCTGGAGAATCCACGGACAGAGGAGCCTGGCGGGCTACGGTCCACGGGGTCGCGAGTCAGACACGACTGAAGCGACTTAGCACACGCACACACAGAGGCTTCACTACACAGACATGATTGATTAACTCATCAACCGTTTGGTGATTGTTTCAACCTCTCTCCTCCCTGGAAATCAAGGTCCGGACTAAAGGTTTCAACCCCCAGTCATAGTTGGTTCTCCCGGCAACTAACCCCTATCCTTAGGTGCTTTGCAGAAATCACCTTCATTAACAGAATCTCAGCTGTGATGGAAAGCAGCTTGTTATGAATAAGACGACACCCGTTTCACCTGTAAGGCTCTGAAGCATTTTCAGAAACCGAGGACAGGGGACTTCCCTGGTGGTCCCGTGGCTAAGACAGGGCACTCCCAATGCAGGAGGCCTGGGTTCGACCCCTGGTCAGGGAACTAGAGTCCACACATACAAGCAAAGATGTCGCATGCCGAATGCTGCAACTAAGTGTCGATGTGACCAAACAAGTTAATTAAATAAACAATACATATTTAAAAAAAGAAAGAAAATGAGGATAGGAGATCAAGTATTCAAACAAGATGCTCCTTGCTCTCAGTACTCAAGAAATTCCAAGGGCTTTGGGACCTGTGAGCTAGGAACTATGAGCGAAGACCAAATACACCTGAGGAATACATTTTAGTCACCTGAATGATTAAATAGATATATTTCTTATAAATCACAACATTGCAGGTGACAATCTGATTTTTATTCTTTAATAAAGAATCTTTTTTTTTTTTTTCTTTTCCCTTGCTGGAGACTTCTGTGATTTTTCTCTAGTTCTTTGGTATACTTTTTAGAAACTTTAGAAAAGTATTTATTTTGGGGGTGTGTCAGGCCTTAGTGGTGGCATGTGGGCTCTTTTGCGGTGGCCCATGGGCTTAGTCACCCTGTGTTGTGTGGGATCTTAGTTCCCCAACCGAGGATGGAACCCACATCCTCTCCACTGGAAGGAGGATTTATAACCACTGGACCACCAGGGAAGTCCCTCTAGTTCTTTGGTATTTAAAAATTCCATGAATATTTGTTCGATTTTCTTACTCCCTTCCCCTTCTCCACCACACTTATGTGGCTCACAGTCCAATAAATATTTCAGCATGAACTATTGTGTCTTTAGTTCTTGGTTAAGATTCTTAGTTATTGTCTATAACAATAATATTAGCTGTAAAATTCTTACTATTTTGTTGTGTTTTTCTGTTTGTCTCTTTTTAGTTAGTATTTTGTTCATATAGTGTTACCCTATCTCTCTTTTGTCTTTCTCGGAGAGATTCTAATATGCGAGAAGTGAGAATTTTTACTTATATCTTCTGCACGTCTTGAGTCTTTTTTCTTCGAGGGTTTCTCTCTGTCCTATACAGTTGCCTTTTGGGAGAGTATTTTCAGCTCACCCATTTATTCTTTAGTGGGATCTGTTCTGCCATTTAACACACCTATTGCATTCTTTACTTCAGTAGTTATATTGTTTATATCCCTTATTACGGGTTAGGTTCTACCTCATAGGGCTTCTTCAAATTGTCGATACCCTGCCGTATGTCTCTAAGGATATTTATTAATGCTTGTTTCACATGCCTTATTAGCTCCACTTCATTTGGCATGGTTTCTTTCAAGCCTGGCTGAGCTCTTTGAGCCTCCTGGGCATGCTGGAAATCTTACACTTCAGAAAAGGGAACAATTCAGTGCTCCTTAAAGCTGATCATTTTACGTTATTCTTCTCTGAGCACTGATGGAGAGGTGAAGGAGAGAAGCTACTTTCTATTCATAAAAAAAATTTACGGGGAGAAGGGAAATGATCACTTCTGGCCGCAGAGGAGACCCGCTCTTCTGGATAAAAATAAATCTTCAAGGACCATTCATGTATCGTAGAAGTGCGGGTGTCCGTCCCCACCCCGCTTTGACCCACTTGCAGCCGGAGCTGACAGTTTCCAGCACACGACAGCTTCTCACCGCAGCACCCATGTCACTCAGCACCCATGTCCTTTCCAGCGACTGTTTCTCTGGCGTCACTCAGTTTTCTTGTTAAGTTACAGGAGGAAGAATTCAATGTCTCCTGGGGCGACCTGTCCCCAAAGGCGATGAGAGTGACCGCATGAATGCCCCAGCCTCTCCATCCTTCAGTAGCAACATCCCGAGGCACGTTCTGCCTGGTTCCTCAGAGTCCCGACAGGATTGAGCCCAATTGCCCACGGCTGCGCCCCGCAGATTAGCTCACTTTTACGTGTATATTTTGGTTATGCTGGGTCGTTCTTGCTGAGCCCGGATTTTCTTTAGTTGTGGCAAGCCAGAGCCGCTCTTCCTTGCAGTACGCAGGCTTCTCACTATGGAGGCTTTTTCCTTTTTCTCACTGTTGTGGAACACAGGCTCTAGGCACATGGGCTTAGTTGCTCCGCGGCATGTGGAGTCTTCCAGACCAGGGATCGAACCCGTGTCCCCTGCATTAGCAGGCGGATTCCCATCCGCTGCTCCACCAGGGAAGTCCCAGCTCACCCCTGACTGACTCTTCTCTCTTCTCTGACTCAGTTCTCTACGTCTCCAGTCCTCCACTCCAATCCTTGGGACCTCCACTCCCAAGGTCACCTCCTAAATAGTTCAGTTCAGTTCAGTCACTCAGTCGTGTCCGACTCTTTGTGACCCCATGAATCGCAGCATGCCAGGCCTCCCTGTCCATTATCAACTCCCGGAGTTCACCCAAACTCATGTCCATCGAGTCGGTGATGCCATCCAACCATCTCATCCTCTGTCATCCCCTTCTCCTGCCCCCAATCCTTCCCAGCATCAGAGTCTTTTCCAATGAGTCAACTCTTTGCATGAGGTGGCCAAAGTATTGGAATTTCAGCTTCAGCATCATTCCTTCCAAAGAAATCCCAGGGCTGATATCCTTTAGAATGGACTGGTTGGAGCTCCTTGCAGTTCAAGGGACTCTCAAGAGTCTTCTCCAACACCACAGTTCAAAAGCATCAGTTCTCTGGTGCTCAGCTTTCTTCACAGTCCAACTCTCACATCCATACATGACCACTGAAAAACCATAGCCTTGACTAGATGGACCTTTGTTGGCAAAGTAACGTCTCTGCTTTTGAATATGCTATCTAGGTTGGTCATAACTTTCCTTCCAAGGAGTAAGCGTCTTTTAATTTCATGGCTGCAATCACCATCTGCATTGATTTTGGAGCCCCCCAAAATAAAGTCTGACACTTTTTCCACTTTTTCCCCATCTATTTGCACGAAGTGATGGGACCAGATGGCATGATCTTCGTTTTCTGAATGTTGAGCTTTAAGCCAACTTTTGCACTCTCCTCTTTCACTTTCATCAAGAGGCTTTTTAGTTCCTCTTCACTTTCTGCCATAAGGGTGGTGTCATCTGCATATCTGAGGTTATTGATATTTCTCCNTGGGACCAGATACCATGATTTTAGTTTTCTGAATGTTGAGCTTTAAGCCAACTTTTTCACTCTCCTCTTTAGTGACCCAGTTTTTGAATAGTGACATGGAAGCACAAAGAGGTTTAATGGTGAAGCATCTTCCTACAATTCAGGAGACCTGGGTTTGATCTCTGGGTCAGGAAGATCCCCTGGAGAGGAAAATGGCAACCCACTCCAGTATTCTTGCCTGGAGATTCCATGGACAGAGGAGCCTGGCAGGCTACTGTCCGTTGGGTTACAAAGAGTTAGACCCGATGGAGCGACTCACGCTTTCACTTTCCATGGTCATACACCCTATACAGGAGGAAGCGAGATCTGAACATGGGCTATCTGACACTACACTGTGTGTCCTCTCGGATGTGCTACTCTGGCTCTCTGAAAAGGCGGAGGACAGAACTGGACACAGATGCAGGGAGCCTGCTCTCTTCACAGCCCTGTCTCCTGCCCTCCCAGGACTTCACATCTGTGGGTAAACAGTTAAACCAGCAGAGTTCTGCTTTCCCGAACCTTGAAACTTAGAGATCACAGATTAATCTCCCTGTTACTGAGAAGGAACAGGGAGTCCCAGAGGCATGGGGACTTGCCCCAGGTCCCCAAGGTAGAACCAACACCCGCCTCTCCTGCCTCATTCTTCAACCATCAGCCCCCACCCTCAGTGGGTATCCAGGAAAGGACAGGCTTTCACAGAAGTAGAAGCCTGACTCCGAGGGCTGGCAAGGTGCGGTGGTTTCATCACTCACCATTCGATGAATGTACTTAGTATGTAAGCCATGTTCATCCTCGTCCAGCTGCGACTCAGCGCCTTCCACATCCTGTTTGTATTTGGGGCTGATTGCTACGATTATCATCACTGTCTTCTGTTAATGAGAGTGAGAAAGCATGTTTATGGAAGTGTAGCGTGTGGTCCATTTGGGGAAGGCAGGCTGGAAACGGGCCAGCAAGACTGTGAGCATCTTCTGATATACTGCAGGGTGGAGGGCCGGCCCCCATCCACGGAAAGTGAAAGGCGAGGCCCCAACTCAGGCAGACTCCTGGCTCCCCACCCCCTTCCCCACTCCCCACCGCCCTGTCTCCCTCCCCACCTCCCTTCAAACACAAGAGCCTCTCCTAAATGGACGCGGTTCTGCCCACCATCTTCCACAACCATCACTAATAAGGGTCTAATGAAACCCAGAATGACTAAGTAACTCTGCATTGTGGCAGAGAGGCTCCGCCTCCCTCCGGCAGCAGGATCTAAGCTGTCGGTTACTGCACCCTTGACTGCCCTGCTTGCCGCTGACGCTTAGCCCAGTCGGGAGGAGCAGACCCTTCAGCACAAAGCAAACATCAGGCTGCAGACAAAAGGAAAAGCCTCAAAACCCCAGCCAGCTCAGACTCTGTCCCCCACTGGCTGACGCGGACAGGCTGGCGGCAATCAATTTCTATCTTGTTAAAGCACAACGTGTCCCAGTGGCCGGTATAGATTCTGTCCGTGAAAAACAAATCACAAGGCTGCGAGGGGGCGTCTGGGAGATGTGTATAAGAGACAGCTGGTNGGCTGACGCGGACAGGCTGGCGGCAATCAATTTCTATCTTGTTAAAGCACAACGTGTCCCAGTGGCCGGTATAGATTCTGTCCGTGAAAAACAAATCACAAGGCTGCGAGGGGGCGTCTGGGGTGGGGGGTGGGGGGCGGGCGGCGTGCTGCCCTGCCTGTGAGGCTGCCCAGGAAGCCTCTTCAGGCTGATCCTGCAGAGCACTTGGTGCTGGCCTCAGATTAAATTGAATTCTGCTGCTCTCTCCCTACTCCCCGCCTTCATTTCCTCCTTTCCTATTCTGGTCAAAAAATTGTTTGCTCTGATTATTATCAACCACCTGTGTCTGGTTCGACAGTTATTTCCTGCCTGTGCATGTCCAGGAGGGTGACCCCATCCTTCCTTTCCAAGTCTTTGCATGGCTGCCAACAAGGGAAGCTTTGTTGGGACTTGGTCAGCTTTGGCCTTGGTGGGTATGCCAGTGCTTCTTTCATAAAATAACTCCACAAGCTAATTGTCTTTCTCACCAGCAAACAAGCTCAGAATTTTGGAATGTACTTACATCCCTAAGGTAGCGTTCCATCCACTTAATGATATCAATGCCTCGGATTCTATCTTCAAATATGTCAATCTACAAGAAAAAAAGATGTGGAAAGTGGCTCTTAATGAGAAGCTCTGTCTAGATGCAAAGCAAGAGAAAGCACAAGAGGCTGTATACATTTAAGGCTGAAAAAGTCACTAATGCTTTTTTGCAAAGAAGAGCCTGAAAGTCTAAAAATCAAGATGTAATTTTCTTAAAATGTTTCTTATTTCAAGATTAGTAGGCATTTGAGTATTTAATATTTGTAATTATGTTTTAAAAATTTGAGGGACGTAGTAGACCACCAAGTTGGATGTAAGCCAGCAACATATGCGTTATATATAGACACAAAACATATGCATGTGTGTGTGTGTATATATATATATATATATATATCTGTAATTTGAAGGCAAACATGATTCTGGAGGATTTTAATGGATGTGTTGTATGCAAGTACTGAGATACAATACGGTATTTTGCTTGCATTAGCCAGGTCATTATTATGGTATTATATCCAGTTCTGACCTATATATTTAAAAAAAATTGCATGAAACTTGAAGCAAATCCAAGAAACAGTCACAAAAACAATTACTGAGATAGTGGGGGAAAGGCTTATGATGAAAGTTGAGAAGTAGAACTCTTGGGCCTTGAAAAGACTGGTATTAAATAGCAAATTTTTGAAGGGGAGAAAAACCAGTTGTTTTCCATTTTACAGAAGCCCAAACAAGACCTTTCTTGGGCTCAGGCTTATCCTGCAGCCAGAGAGGAGTGTGTGTCTGCACAAAGTGCTCTCGATTGGAAGATGGATTATGTACCGGGATAGGTGATGCAGGGAGAGGGTCTGTGAAGAGGGGTGATTTGATTCAGCCACACTGCTCCCACGTCAGTTGTCCTCAATGTCACGCTGCCGTTTAGGGCCAGTCAAGTTGCAGCCATTCAGCAAGCTTTCCGCGCCGTCCATGATCCAGCGTCACCTCTTTTCCCCACTCATGTCCTGTCTACTCTACTTTCCACACTTGCGCTCCCAGCACCACAAAAGCACAGTGCAAGCCCCCCTGCTGTGTGAATCCTCCCCACTCACTGCCTTTCTCCTCCTCCCCTTAATGAACTCTACCCCGCTGTGACTACTGATGGTACTGGACAACGAACACATTATCATGGCATTCTTTCATTTACTGAATGTCTCATGGATGTCTGGCTTATCTCTTGAGCCGGGTTCTAAGCTTCCTATGGACCAAGACCCTGCTCTACACCAAACTCAGATGTATACAGTATAGAATATGAATTCAGAATACGTATTTTTAGACTGATGGAACATAAAAGACGGAATGGCTTTCCTTTTGGTTTGGATGATTCCTGCTTTAAAATGTTCAATGGCCAATGACTACATCAGGTAACCTTGAGAGAGGCTTTGCAGTTCTCTGAGATTCCATCAGTTATCCATTTCTGTTTTATGAGAGAGAAGCAATGTATGTGAGGGCTGACAAGAGACCGGCAGCGTGGCTTTCCTCTTTCCACTTGGAAGACTTTGAAAATGTTCCTGAAGTTCTCTAAATCTTACTATTTTCATTTGTAGTGTGTAGTTAATAAACCTACTTCCTAGAGTGGTTGTAAGGATTATGAGTTAGAGTTGAAAAGGCATTTCATAATGCCAGGCATAAAGTAAGTCCTCAATAAATGGTCATTCTTATTATTATCCCAGCACCTCAATTCTTCCTTGCTATGGAGGTAGACATTCTGGAAGGAACAATGTGCTGGAGGTCTTCCACTGGTCTCTCCAGACATCTACTAAAATATACAGCTTCTGTCAGGCCAACTTTTCCACCAAGCTACTGTAATGAGCTGAATTGTGTCCCTCCAAATTCATGTTTCAGTATATGTCTTAACCCCCTGTGTCCCAGACTATGACTGTATTTGGTTATAGGGCTTTTAAAAGGTGATTAAAGTAAAAGGGGTCTCGTAGGTGGGCCCTGATGCAGTATGACCGGTGTCCTTTTAAGAGGAGACTATAAAGAAAGACCAGAGGAAAGACCAGGGGAAGACAGAGGGGGAAGATGGTCCTCTACAAGGCAAAGGAGAGATTTCAGAATGAAACCAACCCTGCTGAAACCTTGATCTTCTATTATAAGCCTCCACAACTGAGGAAATAAAGGACCGATTAAGCTCCCTAATGGCACCCCACTCCAGTACTCCTGCCTGGAAAATCCCATGGATGGAGGAGCCTGGAAGGCTGCAGTCCATGGGGTCGCTGAGGGTTGGACACGACTGAGAGACTTCATTTTCACTTCTCACTTTCATGCATTGGAGAAGGAAATGGCAACCCACTCCAGTGTTCTTGCCTGGAGAATCCCAGGGATGGGGGAGCCTGGTGGGCTGCCGTCTATGAGGTCGCACAGAGTCCGACACGACTGAAGCGACTCAGCAGCAGCAGCCTGTGGTACTCTATGGCAGACCCGGCAAACCAATATAGCGCCCCCTTTAGGTTGTAGGAGTCACTGTTCCCTTGCCTCTTTAGGCTTCAGGGTGGTAGACTCCTTGCTTTTGCTAGTCNCTATGAGGTCGCACAGAGTCCGACACGACTGAAGCGACTCAGCAGCAGCAGCCTGTGGTACTCTATGGCAGACCCGGCAAACCAATATAGCGCCCCCTTTAGGTTGTAGGAGTCACTGTTCCCTTGCCTCTTTAGGCTTCAGGGTGGTAGACTCCTTGCTTTTGCTAGTCCTGGGATATTGTACTCCTCATTCTCTATAGGTTTCCTGCGACTCATCTAGAACTTTGAAAATGATCCATTTAATAAATTACCCATTAAATTAATTTTTATTCACTAAGGGGATCTTGATGTATAGATACAATAACTTAGCTATCCAGGATGAGGCTCTGGGATTTTACCACAAGCTTTAAGGACTTCCCTGGTGGCTTGGATGGTAAAGAATCCATCTGCAATGCTGGAGACCTGGGTTCGATCCCTGGGTTGGGAAGATCCCCTGGAGAAGGAAATGGCAATCCACTCCAGTATTCTTGCCTGGAAAATTCCATTCCCAGAGGAGCTTGGTGGGTTATAGTCCACAGGATCACAAAGAGTCCAACATGACTGAACAACTCACACTTTCACTTTTCACTTCATAATGATGAGGATTAGGGTTTAGGGACAAATTTAAATTGGGCCTAAGCAGCCCCTAAATGTTAAGTTCACAAAAACCTGTCCTCTTCTCCGGGGGCAATCAGTATGCTTATGTGGAAAGGACTAAAAGTAAGATCTTTTCTACAATGTTGGCCTTATGTCCTGTAATTTGATTTTATATGACTTGACACAGTGTTTCTTATCCTAGAAATGAGAAATTGAAATGTTGATCTCTATATATTTATATATCTATATGGTCATGAAGTTGGGGTGTAGAGTGTATTCTTGTAAAAATTTTCATATACTTCCATTTAAAAATAATTACAGACTAAAGAAATATTTGAATAAAACTCCTGTTAGAAATGCTAAATAATCCTTAAAATGGACATTTAGTTACTAAATATTCTTTCTTTATTCTTCAACATTTGTATTCATAGATATTTCCCTTAATTTTTCACTACTCTTTAGAATCCACTGTCACTAAATACCCAGAGGAGGCCTTGGGGAAGGAAGAGAAGTGATATCAGTGTTTGAGGAAAGCAGTCCTCCGAGTAGCCTCCTGTGGTATTCTATTTATCTTAAGGAAGACTTACATGGGTGTAAGCTGTGCTTTTCCAAGGCACTGCAGGGCAGTTGAAGAGTGTGTGCTTCCTGAAATTTCTTGGCCTAAGATCACAGTGGACTGCAGGGCTGGGTGTCTACCTTTCTGAACTAGCCTAGGCCAACTGAGAACCCAGCCCTGGGTTGCAGAACCTGGCTCCCTGTTCAGAATTGTTGGTGCTGCGGCAGCAAAGTGTGGAGCTGTGCACAGTGGGGTGAGGGGTGCCCAGGCTGCTGGGCCTCCATTGCAAACCGTGCAACCCAATGCAGAATGAAAGGATCTTGTCAAATGAGCAGGTGACCTGGTAAGCCTCTTGCACCACAAGAAGCACAGCCTAAGTGGGCATGATTGGTGAGGAAGGGCAAAGGTGCCAAGTGCAGTGAGAGCCTGGCTTTCCTTTAGGCTGAGCACCAGCTCCATGCACGCTGGGCATTAATAACGTGCTAGCTGTTCAGAAGCACTTGTTTGTTGCTGCCATTTAGTTGCTTCTGTTGTGTCCGACTCTGTGTGACCCCATGGACTGTAGCCCACCAGGCTCCTCTGTCCATGGGATTCTCCAGGCAAGGATACTGGAGTGGGTTGCCATGCCCTCCTCCAGGGGATCCTCCCAACCCAGGGATTGAACCCTGGCCTCCTGCATTGCAGGCAGATTCTTTGCTGTCTGAGCCACCAGGGAAGTCCTCAGAGGCACTTGGGGTCACTCAAAAGGCATGCAGGAAAAACATGCCAGAGAGTTTGGATAGTTTGAATTCTAGAAAACAATTACCTAAATCCATAAGCATTTAGGTCATGATCACATAAATCAAATAACAGAGTTTAAGCCATCAACAACTTTTGACACGTTTCTCTTGTTTTTTTGTTTTCATTATACTCACTTTAATTGTTTAGTCTTCTCTTTGGATAAAATACTTACTGCAGTTTGGAAGCCGTTTACCAACAAAAAGTTCACGAATTTTACCACCTCCATGGCTGTGTCCATAGAATAAGTGATAAAGACTTTCCCTAAAGAGAGATTATTGTCAGTTATTAAAAACTAGTCAAATCATTCCACTCTAAACAACATTTGCAAATCCTGTGCAGTGTCTTTTGGCCTTCTAGAAAAGTGAAGGGACTCCTCAGAATGAGGGGACGGTCTAAGGGCTTATAGCTGCAGCAGGGTGAACTATCCTCAAGATATAGCTCTGCAGGCCCAAAGGGGCAGGGGGTCTGTCCCAGGGTGTGCAGACTGCTCAGGGTGCATCAGAGAGAGTGCTGGCAAGCTGAGACAAGCAGAGGAGGTCTTCTGAAAAACCACATGATGCATTAACAAAAAAAAAAATCCATCATCCAGAACCTGCGGGCCTTCAAGTTAGGCCACCCCGGGTATATGAGACACACTTGGCACTGTGCCTAAGAAAATACTCTCATAGCAGGCCTGGAAGTTGAGCCCCGCTAAGAGGCCACCCAGCCGTGTCCTCTTTTGATCTCATGATGTGATGCTTTCTGCTACCCTGAACTTGATGAGAGCAGGTGAGGGGAGGGAGAAAGTGGTTCTCCACCGCCTCCTTCCCTTCACTACTTACTGGTCGGGGACTGGCCAGGAAGTTAAAGTAGACTAAAGGGCAGCTCAGAAATGTTATTAAGAACTTCACTAGCTTGAAGCAGAGACCCTGCCTCTGGGCAGTCCAGCATCACTGACTCCCTTACTTGTCCGTGAGTCAGTCTAGGGCAGCAGATGGCATTGTGCCCACAAGCTTAACCCAGTCAGGATGAGAACCAGTGTTCTCCCAGGCTAACATCTTGGGTAAATTATCTGGCTAGCGTGTTAACGTAGTAGATGAATAATCTCTCTCTGTTGGCATTTAGTCTGAAATCAACTGGCTACATCTCAGGAAGCTCTGGGGCAGAGGGTGGAGAAGACAGTGGGGGCGGGGTTGGAGAGAACCCACTTACTACACTTGAAAGTGTTAGTTGCTCAGTCGTGTCCAACTCTTTGCAACCCCACACACTGTAGCACACCAGGCTCCTGTACTCATGGAATTCTCCAGGTAAGAATACTGGAGTGAGTAGCCATTCCCTCCTCCAGGGGACCTAGGCTCTTGTTTTTGAAGCACCTCTCTCAAATGAGAGGATGTTCAGTGGTCATATTGACTCATTTTAACAGCCAGGCATATTGATGGCACTCAATATATTTTCTTCTCGACACATATTATTCAACCAATTCCTCTGTAAGAATTTTAGGACTCCCTTTATAGGTTATGGTAAAATTAATATGCTCTATACACTGATATCCAGACTATATCTCAACAGTATCCATTCTCCAGAAATGCTCAAAATTTAAATGTATAAGATGTTAAAATTAAAACAAAATTTTTAAAATAAAAAACAATTGTCATAGAAATCTTTCAGAGCCTTAAATGACTAAAGAACATTGATTCCCCAATTGGAATTAACAAATGCAAAGGGCTTAATTTTAAGTTTAGTTCAAAGCAGTGCCTAGATTTGGAAAGGGCTTATTAGAATTATGGCGAGCACAACAGAATATAACAATTTCATAAGGGGTGACTGTTTTCTTAAGATTTCTGGAACTTACTGTCCCGACTGACCTTCATATGAGAACATTTTGGTGATATTTCAACATTTCTGGTTCTGGCTGCAAAATGTGGAAAAAGCATCATCACCTGACACTTAGTCGAATGTTTCTTTAAATAAAAGGCTTAGTTTGCATTTGGTTGCACAGCAGTATGGGGAATGTGAGACTGGTTTTTCCAAACACGATTGCTCATTCCTACAGGAAATGACCTCGTTCTTGAAGGCTGCTGCTAATTTATGGTGAGACACTAGGTCCCAGGCCAATACCACATGGACATCCAATCAATTTATCCAGGGACAAGTCCACTCAAGAGAATCATTTAGAAGAGGGAGAAAGCATGGGGATTATTTGTTGTTGGAGTACAGTTGTGGAAAATCTAGTAGTAAGCATTTTGGGAGTATTGCAGGTAGTGTCAGAATCACTACAAACACTCACACAAAATCCTGGTTAGTTTTTAAAAAGCAAAAAAGGACATTTCACTTCACTGGGTAGGATGTGAGAAATATCCAAGATTATAGATGAAGAATCATCAAGTACTCTCAAAGTGTAAGACGTGACCAAGAAGAAGGAAAAAACAACATTGCAAACAACTTACGCAATTCTTCTGGCAAATTGCTTGTTTTCAGAGTTCCTCTGGCTAGAGGGTGACTCGGGGGTCTAGGGACAGCAGCTGGCGATGGAGCCTGGGGATCCTGTGGCCTCAACTCCGCAGGACAATCCAAGGACCCCTCAGGAGTACCACCTCTATTAGGTGCCTGCTTATACAGCTGGTCCCTGGAAAGGAATACATTCACAGTAAATGTTCATGTTGCATAATGGCAAACCCTAGAGGAACAGAAAGCCTTTAGTGACTGTGAATAATACCAGTGAGCTATCTTTCTTCTGCCTCCATTTCTTTTCTGAGCCAGAAGGACAAAGGTTTGGGGGTGTTTTTTTTTTTTTTTTTCCCTGCAGTTTTTGTCAATAAGCAGTTCAGCCAGCTGGCATTTGTAAGGGCCTGTGCTTGGGGTCAAAGAGGGAAGGAGGATTTGATTTCTGAATTTAAGGACTGTATAATGGGGAAGATAATTCTTATGTTCAGATCAGACAAGACCACCAACAAAACAAAGTAATATAATGGGTGACATAGAAGGTTTGATGTTAGGCATTCAGATAAAAAGACAGAACTTTAAGCTCATAATAGATAACATTTGGGCTTCCCTGGTGGCTCAGACAATAAAGAATTTGCTTGCAATGCAGGAGGTATGGGTTCACTCCCTGGGTCTGGAAGATCCCCTGGAGAAGGGAATGGCTGCCCACTCCAAAAATTTTGCCTGGAGAATTCCATGGACAGAAGAGCCTGATGGGCTATAGTCCATGGGGTTGCAAAGAGTCACAACTAACACAACAACAACAGATAACATTTATTTATGTATTAAAAGATAGAAAAGACCATGTAGGTTTAAAAGTATCTATGTTGTGGGGCCTCTTTGCTGGCCCAGTGGTTAAGACTCCTTGCTTCCGCTCTAGGAGGCACAGATTTGATCCCTGGTCCAGGAGCTAAAATTCAGCATGCTTCATGGCACAGCCAAAAAAAAAAAAGTATCAATGTTGCTAATATTTCACAAATGAAAATCCAATTTTGAAGACCTCCTAAAGACATTTCTACCAG
This sequence comes from Neotragus moschatus, assembly GCA_006410615.1. Lineage (NCBI taxonomy): Eukaryota > Metazoa > Chordata > Mammalia > Artiodactyla > Bovidae > Neotragus > Neotragus moschatus. The sequence continues at coordinate 1,417,746 of SJYA01001566.1, read as the reverse complement.
ATTATCATATGGCGTCTTTATTATTATTTTGGTCACCAGTATGCCTATGAACAGTCTGCTGAGAAGAACGATCAGATGCACTTGTGTGAGATTTGGAAGGTAGAAGGACATGCAGGCCATGCTTCTGCCACTTCTGTGGTTTCTGTTGCTAAATGCTGTCATGGAGTGCTGAGGAGGCCTCCCAGTGCTCCATTACAGCTTCACAGTGTCGAGAGAAGGGCATGGGCATCGTATTTTGCCAGTGCAGACCTTCTAGGCACGGAATGTTTCCAGTAGCTGTGGTGGCAGCTTCCTGATTCTGGTTGGTGCTCTCAGCATGGCCTAGAATGGAGAGCCCTGTGGTGGCTTTCTGGCCCTCTGCCTGTCTGACCAGGCCAGAGGAAGCAGCCCCTCTGTTCCCCAGTTCTGTGATATTGCCCTGGGACCATTCCTGGAAGCCCAACCTAAAACTTCCAACCTCCAACGTCATAAGCACCCAATTCCTTATATTAAATTCCTTTTGTTTACAACAGCTAGAGTTGTTTCTGTTTTTGATAACTGAATTCTAACTGCTAGGGGGACTAAAATTGTATCTATAATATTTTATTTCTTCCAAAAAATATGAAGTAAATGTGGCATTGTTAACATTTTTAAAAATCTAGGTAGCGGGAACAGGACTGTTACTTGTTTTATGTTTGCAATTGTTTTATATTATAAATTTTAAAAAAAGTTTTAAATGTAATATATACATGTATAAGCCTAGTTTTAGTGGATTATTGCTTCTGCTTTCATATTTTTACTCAAAAGAGTAATCAAAAAATTCTGAAAGTCCTATGTAACAAGATTTAAAATTATTCAAAATCTCAACTATCCTATTAATATATTTCTAACTGTGGTGTTTGAGGAAGTTATTTTTATTTTATATTAATATAGAAAAAAATTTCTACACAATATGCCTTCATCTAATGGGGATCCAATTCCATATTCTTTTTGCATTAAGTGCCTTTGTACCCAAAGTTACTTAGTTGTTTACAAAAGATGATTGCTGATTTGACAAAGCTTCCCAGGTGGCGCTAGTGGTAAAGAATGCGCCTGCCAAGGCAGGAGACCTAAGAGACAGGGGTTGATTCCTAGGTTGGGAAGAGCATGGTACCATGCTCTTCCTTGGAGGAGAGCATGGCAACCCACTCCAGTATTCTTGCCTGGAGAATCCCATGGACAGAGCAGCCTGGAGGGCTATAGTCCATAGGGTCACAAAGAGTCAGACACGACTGAAGCAACTTCATGCATGCATGCTCATTTGACAAAGAAATCTTAGGGCCTTGATACTATTAAAAAAATCCCTTTCATATATAAACAATATCATGGAGAGTAATGACAGAGTAATCTGTCTGTATTAAGGTTCTCCTTCCAAAGATCAGTAAGCAGAGAATCAATCTCATTACCTGAACTTATTTTTCAGTATCTTAAAATGATAAATCCTTGGAGACCATAGCAAGCTTTAATTGATGTTATGAAAGCAATTGCTCTGTACTATTTACAATAAGTAAATCCAAAATTATTTCAAAATAAAAGTTCATTAAAAAATTACTATTGCCTCTCCTATTCAACACTACACATAGAGATGCTTAAATTTTGTTTTCTTGGAATTTTAGATTGCTTTCTGCAAGAGTGCTGATCTGACTATAAAATCATTACTTAATTCCATTACTTAAATTCCATTCTATTTTGTTTGTTAAAAAAAAAAAATAAGGCATCCGTCTGCAAAGAAAATCTGAGGGTTGTTGGCTTTTGAGTGAAGAGGAAAGGCACCTTACTTGCCATTGTAAATAGAGTAGGCTTTTTTTTTGCAATACACTTTTTGAGCTGATTACCTATTTCTCCATTTCTGAAAAAAAATTGCTTCAATAAGAGGTTCATATCTCATTCCGTTCTCAAAATGGAATATAGATTTACTTTGAGTGATAGATAAAAGTTGTGCTTGAGCAAGAGCAAATGTTTTATCTACTCTCTTTCCAATTTTGTCATAAATTAGGAAGCTCCATGTATATGAGGTTTCCATGTATATTTTAGATCTATAAATGAAGAGAAAAAACAAAACAAAACAAAAACTTGAGGAGTCAAAAAAGAACAATGAAGAGAAATATGATTAAAAGATTAGACAATAAAAGTCAAGAAAAGCCAAAATTATTTTTCTAGAAGAAATATTGGAAAGACCTAATAATAGTGTTAAACATGAGTGAATGCTTTTATTACAAAATAATAGTTGTTTTAAATTTCTATTGAGAACCAATTGAATTTAAAATTTCAAAGTAAGAAATGGACTTAAACAGGTGTAGAGAATAGGGATATAAAAAAAGAATTTTGTAGCCTTGGAAGTCAGTCGTAGTGAAAATGAAAATCTATTTCTTGATCCAAAAGTCCAAGAGATCTGGAAGTAAAAGCAGGTGTGACTTAGCATCTTAAGAGCCTTTCATTCAAGGGTTTCATGTGTCTGGTGAACAGATTCTTATCACACAGCTTCCGTTTCCTCCTGACCTGAAAAGTCTATGTGGGGTGTTCAACTGTGTGACTTGGTCACCAGCCTGCGTGGCAAAGGAATAAAGTTCTGATACATATTGATTGCATTGGCATCGTTCTTTTTCATGTTAAAACTGTCTGAAATTTGGCCCCATGAGTTGTACTTACTGATACCTGGGGAGACCTGGGGGAGAGTAGTTTCTCTGTGGAGGCCTCTCTTCTTGGTCCCAGGGGCTGGAAAAACTCAGGATGACCTTCTGTGCAGGGTTCAGGCCTCTCACATGGGCTCCAGGTGGGGCCTGCCCAGGTAGAGCTGGCTGGATCACTTGCTGGTAGGCTGCTCGAGGGTAGTCATGGCCATCTGTAGATGAAGACAGAGAAGAAAACAGGGAAGACTGACTGTGGCTCCTCTGCATGAAAGGAGAGGTAAGCTCTGTGCAAATTTTTGTCTTTATACCAACTGAGGGTTCCATATATCATTTACCACCTCTGAGATGTTTGCCACATTTCTGTACTATTATTTACTTGATAGTTTTCATTAAACTGAATCATTGTCTTTATTGTTTTCCTAAACAAAACCATCTGTGAAATCATGAGTTTAATGTTTTAAATTGGAAACACAGAGCTCCACATAGGCTCCTATTTAAATAAGATGCTTAAAACAATCCAAAATGAGCTGATTCCAGCCCTACAGCTGATAAGGACCAGGATTTGGAGGGCGTCTTTAAGAATGGGGAGGTAGGACCACAGAGAACCCTTTGGTCTAGGATGAGCTATACCACCAGGTTTTGCTGTTACAGCCTTCTTGGGTCAGGTCACATACATTCCAAGGGGTCCAGATCACCACTATTCCTACCATAATTCCCCAAGTTTTAAAACCCAAGGCTAGGAGAAATTATCCTCATGATAGCTACAGAATCACTACTTGTTCATTTCCTTCCCTGGAGATACCTGCCCCCCCACCCCCCGCCGCCACATCAGTCCCTCTTTGCTGCTGTTCAGTTGTTAAGTCGTGTCTCACTCTTTGTGACCCCCTGGACTGTAGCATGTCAGGCTTCTCTGTCCTCTACTATCTCCCAGAGTTTGCTCAGATTAATACCCATTGAGTCAGTGATGTTATCTACCAACTTATCCTCTGCCGCCCCCTTCTCCTTTCTCCAGCATCAGGGTCTTTTCCAATGAGTCGGCTCTTTGCATCAGGTGCCCAAAGTACTGGAACTTCAGCCTCAGTATCAGTGCTTCCAATGAATATTCAGGATTGATTTTCTTTAGGATTGACTGGTTTGATCTCCTTGTGGTCCAGTTCAGTTCAGTTCAGTTCAGTCGCTCAGTCGTGTCCGACTCTTTGTGACCCCATGAACCGCAGCATGCCAGGCCTCCCTACCAATCACCAACTCCCGGAGTTTACCCAAACTCATGTTCACTGAGTCAGTGATGCCATCTAACCATCTCATCCTCTGTTGTCCCCNAAAAAAAAAAAAAAGATGATATAACACAATCAGTTTAGCCAGGAAGACAAGATGGCCAACATAAACTGTTACAGGAACTCCCCCAGCTGTAAACAGCTGTAGTTCCTGAAAGGGTCTGCCTTTCTTTATCATCTCTTCCATCTGCTTTGTTTTTTTTCTTACTTTTAAATGTGCATGCATTCTAGCACACAAATAATCATGTTTGGGGGTCTATATGAGCAATAGTGGGCATGTGTCCATGGGTTTATTTTATTCAGTCTCTTTGGTATAGAAAGAAAGAATTTTACAGTAAGATAAGAGCACTTTAGACTTAATACATTCTTTTTTTTTCTCAATTTATTTGCGTCAAGGGTTTTATTTGATAGTAGAGCCATGACCTCCATTCTGGTGACCTTCAGAGGAAGGATTTTGAGGCAGTAAGAGGCTGACTTCTCTGGGGGATAATGGGGAAGGAAAGAAATAGACTTTTCCACTTTTTGTTTTCACCTACTTTGATATTTTTTTTTTTTTACATGAAAGCAGTGACTAGTAACCAACATGCTTTAACTTGCAGGGGCTAAGCTGTGCCATTTGCATGATGAGCATTTATTTATATTTTCACTAACAGATGAGGAAGTAATGCTCTTCTAAAGCCAAGTAGAATCATGTAGCCATGGTTTCCAACTGCAAGAGCTTTGCTTAGGTGAACAGCTCTTTTAAAGTGGTTTTGTTGGCAATTAAGTGCAGTGATAGCCCTGACACGAAACTGAGCGTTTGTACACCTGCTTTGAATGCTTAAAATCTGCCAGCGAGAGGGATCTAGAAGCAGAAGGGCACTCAACAGGGCTGGGCTGCAGGATCTATTTAAATAATAGCAATAATAACTAACAGCTGCTAGTTATTGATAGCTTACTACAAGCCAGCCACTTTCCTAGTGTCTTTAATACATTATCTCATTTAATCCTCATAGCAACCTTCGTGGGAGCCATTGGTATCGGAGGCTTCAGAAATATTCTGGGTTTGCAGTGCCCTGAGGACAAAATATAAGCACTGGTTTTCCCAGGTAAAATCACCCCAACCCTGACCCTCTTCCCTGTAATTCGAGGCCCCTGGAGGTCAGGGCCAAGGCACATGCGGGGTGATTTAGGGTGAGCCCACATGTTCTCATTTCCATTTTCTCTTTTCTTTTTAACTTTTACTTACATTATAAAAGTAATCCCTAAAAAAAAAATAAAAAAAGTAATGCCTGTTTGCTGTAACAAATTTAACAAAAATATAGAGAGTTAGAGGAAAAATCTCCCTGTCTCTCCTAATTCTTTATTCCCTTCTCCCTCACGATCGCTGTTAATGGTTGTGGCCATCTTCCAGTCTTTTTCATACTGTTTCTAAACATATATAGTTAAAAAAATAGCATGTATGGGATTCACATAGCATGCTTCGTTAGTCTTTTTTATGTCAGAGTGTAGTAACAGGGACCTAACAGTCTATTGTATAAATAAATCACAACTTATTTACAATAATTTATATCCTTTATAACATAATTTGATAATTATTTATAATAATTTCCCCCTTATTGATAGGCATTTTAGATTTTTTATTCTTACTTTAATGCAACAATGCTTTAATAAACGTCCTCATTCATGTATTTTTACATGCTAATTGAATGTGTTTATATTCAATCACATTATACATGCTAATTGAATGTAAGAATAGATTCTTACAAGTGAGATGCTGGACCAAATGGGACACGTTTAAAATTTTGATAGTGAAATTGCCTCCTGGAAGACTGTACCAATTTATACTCCTATCAAGAGTAGATGGGGACTTCCCTGGTGGCTCAGTAAAGAATCTGCCTGCTAATGCAGGAGACATGGGTTCGATCCCAGATCTGGGAAGATCCCACATGCCGCAGAGCAATGAAGCCTGTGTGCATGACTATTGAGCCTGTACTCTAGAATCTGGGAGCTGCAGCTACTGAAGCCTGAGTGCCCCAGAACCCGTGCTCCACAGCAAGAGAAGCCACTGCAATAAGAAGCCCGTGCACAGCAACTAGAGAGTAGTCTCTGCTTACTGCAACTAGAGAAAAGCCCTAGCATAGCAACGAAGACCCAGCACAGCCAAAAATAAACAGATAAAATCACAAAATATATTTTAAAAAAAACCAAGAGTAGATGGGAATGTTCATTTCCCCATAATCCCACTAACATTAGATATTGTCCCAGGTTTTTATTTTTGTGTATCTGATTAGGAAAAATATATATTTAAAATTTTTGCATTTCTTAAGTTCAGTAATGTGAGGCTTGGTTTCATACACTTATTGCTGTTTATACACCTTCCGTGAATTAGTCCCTTCTCCTGTCCCAGGTTTCTCCTCTGCCTTTCATCACTTGTCTTCGCTTCCAGGATCCTAAGACCCCCGCTTTCCTCTCCAAGTCAATAGAAGGAAATAACACAGAGAACAAGGGGAGGCAATCTGAATAAAGAAAGCAGGTGTTAGAGACTATGAGTGTTCCCAGCGGGCGTGTTTGCATTTTAACAGAGCCTGCCCTGGGAGGGCAATGCTTACCTCCAAGGACTAGATTGCTAATGATGACATTTCAGGGTTCAACAGGAAAAATATCTTCAAGTGGGAAGATCTTCCTGGGACCCTCAAATGATAATAGTCCACGCTTTCTCTGTCTATCACAATGAGGCTTTCTCTTGTTAGTGGTTTAAGGCAACCGCTTGGGACTTAGTATCACAAAGCCCTTGATGAAGTATTCACACTTCCACACATTAATCTAAGGAATTAACCAGAAATGCAGATAAAAGCATAGGTACATGATGTATACCGTATAATTGCTTATTGGATTAGAAATGGGAAACTAAAATATCTAACAACAGAAAATAGCTTAAAAACTTGATAGATCCATCTGATGAAATACTATGCAACATTTTGAAACAATGCTAGAAAATTATACTGAAGTTATTTTAATATCATACTAAATATATACATGCAAAAAAACCCAGTAAATATGTCAAACCCCAATAAGGAATTATATTTGGGTGATAGAAACATGAATTAGGCTTTTGGGCATATTTGAGTTTTGAAAGTGAACAAATATTATGATCAGAAAAATTACCTTTAAATGCAGAGAGTAGAATCTTTAAAAAAAAAGAAAAAAAGTATTGTGGGATTCCTTTTTAACCTAAAAATCATTGAGAAAAAAATGCAAATCCTGATCCTTCCAAGGTTCAGTGATTTATGCTTAAGGAACTTCACCAGCACACTCATCCTGTTTCTGAACACTCGGAGCACCAGTGATGTTCTTGCTTCACAGTCAGCTGACCGCCCGACATCCAACACCAACACCAGAGTCCCAGTTGTAGATCTCAGGGGCTCTTTCTCCCAAAGCCCTGCTGCTGCCTCATCTCTTAGCCTCACTCTTAACTCACATTCATTCTTCCCTGCTTTCTTTCAGGCATCATCTAAGTTAAATTCCTTTACCTCACATTTTCTTTTTCTAAACTAGGAGTTACCCTGTTGCTGAATTTGCTTTAGGAAGCTTTATATTAAATGTACATGTACAAATAAATAAATTGTGATTGATTATAGGATTTGTGATTATTTCTATAATTTATTTTAAAGCTAGGCATCAGATTTGGTGAGACTCTTCAAACTGTTTTTGATTTGGTATTTATTTGCTAAGAAAAATATCGCATCTCCCAGCCTCTCAGCCAGTGTTTCATCTGTAAAGCCCTATTGCTATTTTCCAGCAGCCTCATGGAGACTTGACATCAAGAACTGTAATGGACCTTTTACCTTGGTCTAAGAGTTTATCACTTTCAGAGATGCTTACTGTACTGATGCGCGTTCATTGGACATAATTTGTTGAGAGTCTCGTATGATATTGGTCACTGTGCTAAATGCTGGGGAATTATGGATTGAAAATACACAATTTGCTGATGTGAAAAGCTTATAGTCTGACAAGAGAAGTAAAAAAGGCCCAAAGTAGATGCCACACTGGCATTAGGTGTGCCAACAGGCAAAGCATAAGGAAACAGAGAGCCTGAAGAAGGGAGTGATCTAAGGAGGTGTCAGAGGGTACCTGAGCTAAGTCTTAGAAGATGTATGTAGCGATGGCTGTGTACACTAAATACGCTACCCTTCAATGAATAAGGAAGGGCAAACTTTACCGTGTACACATTAGAACTTGAGAAAACAGTTAAAAAGTATAGAACTGGTTCAAATGTATACAAGAAGGGGGAAAATCCTAGGTAGAAGAATGTGGACGATGCAGGAGTCTATGAAATAACTCGACATGTTAGGGGCCTGCCAGTCCTTGAATGTGGCTAGATCGTAGGGTAGGTGTGGATGGTTCAACCTCCAAAGGGCTTTAAGCAACAGAAATATAGGAATGATGAGACCTTCATGTAATGCCATGAATTTGAAATCTCAATGACATTCTGGGCACCTTCTGATTTTTTTGACTGAAGGCCTCTTTCTCTGAAAAATCTAAGGTGGAGAACAAGCATGTAAGGAATGCCCAAGAATTTGGACAACAAAAATTTCTAGAAGTCATTTGGGATGGCTCCCTGCCTCTAGGTAAGTTTCACTTCAGCTACCCTAGAGAGCAGTCTGTTTTCCTCTTAATGTTTCCTAGAGAGGCAGGTTCACAAGTGAGACGGGCTCTGGGCCAAGATAAAGCATATTTCTAAAGCCCCTTGCAAATCCAAACACACATGGAGGGCCCCATAGGAAGCAGAATGCCCTCCCTGCCTTCTGACCTGCCTGTGCTGGTCTAGCGATGTGAGACACTGACACGAGATTCCCGTTTACTCGGTTACCTGGGCCACGACATCCAGAGGAGAGCAACTCACTTACATGGCACCTGGTGGTCAGGGTCTCCAGGACAATAGTAGTGATAGTTCCACTGAGCTTGCATGGAGGGCTCGGGGGGCAGCATCTGTGCACATGCTGGGTATCTCTGAGGTTCACACTGATGGAACTCCCTGGATCTGAGAGGTCTGGGAAGGTCCTGGAGGTAACACACGGAGGTGAGCGGTAGGGGCCTTTCCAGTTGCCTGATGCCCAGGACGTCCTGCGGCTGTGAGTCATACCCCGTGTCTATTGTAGGTGGGTCTGGGGCTGCTCGGCTCCTGTGGGGCCGGGGCACCATCTCCTGGCTACCACTTTGGGGGTCCGCTGAGGCATTAGGTACACTTTGGTTGGATTTGTCAGAGTCATGGCCAGTGTCAGGGGAAGTTGCTGAATGCCAAGATCCCAGCCATTGATTACGTTTTTCCGTAATGGAAAACTGATGCTCCTGGGGGAGGGCTCCAGCCACAGACTGAGTCTCAGGCTCCCTGGCTGCACAGGAGCCTGAGGGGAAGTCTTTGCTGGGATCCAGGTGTCTCCTCCAAAAGCTGTCTTCACTCTCTGCCAAGACTTTGGCGCGCAGGCAGGTGACCCTCGGGGACACAGGCTGCTGGAGATTTGATAGTTGCAGGGGTGGGAGAGCCTGAGGAAAGTCTCTGGAGGAAGACTGAGCAGTTAAGGATGCAGACAAGTTGTTAGGTGCTGTGTTCCTTGCATCTGGAGTGGGTGGTTCTGACTCCTCTGCCAGGGAATATTCTGAGAGGGGTTTCAGCAACTGACTTGGGTATGGTTCTGATTCATCCACCTCCACAGGAATGCTTCGGTTCATTCTAGTGTCTGGAACAAGAGAAAACATGCCACAACCTTAGGAGTCAGGTCAGTTCTTGAAGTCCCCACTTCATGACCTTAAGGGACCCCAATCAAGATGTGGTTTAAATTAACAGTAGTGTGACACCAACGTGCTGGCAGAGCCCCCAGTCATGTAAAACCATTTGATTATCCTCCAGGGAAAGGCACTAAGACTTATTAAGATCATTTTTTCTGGAAGGCTATTCAAAGAATGTGACTGAACCATCGTGTGGTAGAAGTCATACACCAGCAAGGGGAAGACACAGATGAAAACCAATGGCCAATTTTCGAGGAAAGGATTGATCAGAATGTGGATTGCTTCGTGTGTGTTTGGAATCCATGATGAAAGAAATATCAGTAACAGATGTGGAATGACCTCCAAAATATACTGTGAAGTGATAAAAAAAAAAAAAAAAAAGCAAGGTGCAGACCAACGTGTAAATGGTGCTGCTATTTTGTGGGAAAAAATTAGAAGAGGGGAATGTGTGAGTATGTGTGTGTGTGCACATCTGCTTGTACACGTATAAAATATGTACGGAGGACACATAAGACATTGGTGCATTGGTTGCCTCTGAGAATGGGGCTAAACTGAGGGAGAGGAGGATGAGGGAGAATTTTCACCTTCTGAGCTTTTAAACTATTGCTCCATGTGACGTATTACCTAATTTAAAAAGAAAAAAAAANGTGTGTGTGCACATCTGCTTGTACACGTATAAAATATGTACGGAGGACACATAAGACATTGGTGCATTGGTTGCCTCTGAGAATGGGGCTAAACTGAGGGAGAGGAGGATGAGGGAGAATTTTCACCTTCTGAGCTTTTAAACTATTGCTCCATGTGACGTATTACCTAATTTAAAAAGAAAAAAAAAATTTTAAAGCCCAAGTTTAAAAAGCACTGGAAAAAAGGTCATAGTGACATTTTCCAGTTATAGCTATAGGTTATTTGGAGGACTTAATTCCCTCTTGCATGAGGCCTGCACGACCATATGGCCTGCAATGTAGCAGCTCCATGGACAAGGCTCAATAACCTAGCCTTTAGCCCACAGCAGTCAGCCCACAGCCCGGGGAATACTGTTTGACCCATAGAAATAGAACTCTTAACCAACTTGACAGAATGGGAAGGAAAATTGGCCTCCCTTATGATCAGACTGGTTGAAATGATGCCCCAGAATACTTAGGCTCCAGGGGAGGGAAGGGGGCAGGTCAGGGGAAAAGATGTCTCTGAAGTGAGGATGCGGAGCCAGAGCAGGGAGAGTGGGAGTGAAGGAGTCACAAGAAAAGACCCCAGCTGTCTGTTCTGTGAAGGCCTCATACATAACATGCCTCAAATGCCATACAGAGAAAAGGAGTGCTGCTGGTGGTTGGAGCTTTAAATTCCTCTTTCATCCATGTAGAATTTCAACCACACTCACCCACTGAGGGCTTACTGTGCCCCAAGGCATGATGCCCATCAGTTTTGCTCTAAGACAAGTTGGAAAAATAGGAATTCCCCTTCTCTTGAGCCTAGTACCCAACCCAATGGCAACATGACTGCATGCATTTTAAGCAACAGGCTTTAGAAAATATTTTTTTTTATTTGGCTGCCACTAGGAGAAGGCAATGGCACCCTATTCCAGTACTTTTGCCTGGAAAATCCCGTGGACGGAGGAGCCTGATAGTCTGCAGTCCATGGGGTCGCTAGAGTCGGACACGACTGAGCGACTTCACCTTCACTTTTCACTTTCATGCATTGGAGAAGGAGATGGCAACCCACTCCAGTGTTCTTGCCTGGAGAATCCCAGGGATGGGGGAGCCTGGGGGGCTGCCGTCTATGGGGTCGCACAGAGTCGGACACGACTGAAGCGACTTAGCAGTAGCAGGTCTTAGCTGCAGCACGTGGGGTCTAGTTCCCTGACAAGGAACAAGGTTTGAACCTGGTCCCCCTGCACTGGGAGCCTGGAGTCTTAGCCCCTGGACCACTAGGGAAGTCACATGCATTTTAAAATGCTGCCCCGCAGAGCAGAAGTGGGATCAGTGGTTTCCCACACTTTTCCTCCTGGCCTATAAAAAGAGATGTCAGTTTGCTATGTGTGTTCAGTAGTGTCTGGCTCTTTTGCGACTGTATGGACTGCAGCCCTGGATTGTGCGTGTGTGTGTGTGCGTGCACATATGCTTGTACACGTATAAATGTGTATGGAGGACACATGGGATTTCTCAGGCAAAAATACTGGAGTGGGTTGCCATTTCCTTCTGCAGGGGATCTTCCTGGTCCAGTGGTTGAACCTGAGTCTCCTGCATTGCAGGCAGATCCTTTACGCTTGACCCATCAGGAAAGCCCCAGTTTTCCTTGCACTCCCTGCCAAATGAATGTCTGCTAATACTTCTCTAACCCTCACTTGGTATCAGACTTACCCATCTGCCCCAAACAACCTTCGTACCACTTTCGCACAAGAGAAAATTCCCTCAGGCTCCAAGTCCCCGCCAGCCTTCCCTCCCTCCTTGCCGTGGGCTTTCTAGGTTGCTGTCTAGTCTCGGTGTGCTTCCTGCCCCATGGCTCTGCAGAGAAGAGACCTCATCACCGAAACTGACTAGACTCTGGAAAAACATACACCTTTCAACTGATATCAGTTGATTAGACCTACCCAAAACACACATATTTCAACTACTGAGCATTTAAAAATGTTCACCATTGTTTTCCTTTCTTTCTCACAGTTTTTCTACAGCTCTGAAATTGGATATGCCATACAACATGCTCTTCAGCTGGTCAGGAAGCAAAAGTATTTTCCAAAAGACTGGCTGCATGTTACATAATCTTCAGCAAGCATCTGTGGACCCACAGCTGGGGGTCGGGGAGGGGGACGGGGGGAGGGTGGAGAAGCTGCCAGAGAACCAGCTAGCAAAAGAACTAAATGCTGTTGGCTATTTCTCGGTATGCGATTCATTTTCATTTTCTACACTTCAGGTACGATTGTTTATATTCTCCCTGGGTTTCAAATGTGAATGCCTTAGAAGTGCTTCCCTAAAACTTATAAAATTAAATTCAGAGAGTTGCAAATTCTCTTCCAGCTGAGGAGATTTCAAGGACTTGGAGGAAGCTAATAAAAAGGGTGACAAGTGTGGTCGTCTCTGGAGAGTGGTCACATAACTGGAATTCTGAGGTCGTGTCCTAGGGAGGGGAATTCTAGATTTGAAACTGGTCTGAAAAGGAACAAGTGGTTCCTTGGATGATAGTGAATAAACCTGGCAAGGCAATGAACAGCCTTTCAGGAAAACTATGGGATTAGTAATTTTTAACAAACCCAGTGGACACTGATGTTTTAAATTTGTCACTACAAATACTCAAACAGCAAATGACTACTGATCCCTGTTGTGTGTCTGACACTGTGCTGTGAACCCCCTCTTCTGAAGCATAAGCTCAATTAAAATTATTTTACAGTTGATACCTACAAGTGACACATAACTCAAGAGGTCCAAAAGGGTATCTAGTAAAAGGTAAACAAAATTATTTCTGGAGACATCAAACATTATTCCTACCTTCAAGTGGTTTGTAATCTAGCCGAAGGTAAATGACTAGTACAGGAAATCAAACTAATACAAATCGAAGGCCTTTGCACTTGTCATTTCTTCTTCAAACACTCTTCCCCTACATATCTGCAAGGCTTTCTTTCTTTCTTTCTTTTTTAAGTCTTTACTCAGCTCTCACTTTCTCCGTGAGGGCTCCTTGGTCACCCTCTAAAATTTTTACATGCTCCTCTCACTCCATCTCCCTTGCCTTCTTTATCCTTCTCAGCAGTTGTCACCATTGTGTACACTATAAAAGAGACATTGCCAATTCTAATACCTACTACCATATTCCTTGTGTGTTGTCTCTCCTCTCCCCCAGGATGTAAGCTCCATGAGGGTGTGATTTTTGACTCTTCTGTTCACAGCTATATTCCCAGCATCTAGAATTATACCTGGTACCTAGCAAGCACTCAATAACTATTTGTTGAATGAATGAAGGACCAATGCCTGTTTTAGAGAGGAGACAGGTCCATGTAGCTGGAAGGATCCCTGACTGTGAGGAAGTCAGGTCCATGAAGGGTGACGGGGAGGATTTGGTGGGCCAAGTCCTCAGAGTTCTTGAAATTAGACCACATGGGTACGCTTCCCTCTTCCTCTCAAATATGTATTAAGCTCCACTAAGTGTCAGGCCCTGAGGCCAGGCCTGAAGAGGTCCCATCCACAACGGGTCTGACCTGAACCCTTGCTGGCAGAGTAACAGTGAGCCTACCCCGCAGCTGATGGGGTATTTGCTCTCTCTGCTCAGACACGGTGTACCCGGCCTCCTCCTCCATCCTCAGCAGTGGGTGGGGCAGGCCTGCGGTCACCACAAGGGCCCCTCCGGCCCTAGGCCTCAGCCAGAACTGACAGAACAACCCTGCCACCCTCCTGAGGGTGTCACAGAGAATACAGTGCCACATCAGAGGGCCATGGGCAGATCAGTGGGTTGGGTCGGAAACAGCAGTTTTATTTTTTGATCTTTAGTGTCAATCTTGTAATAAAAGAGATAACTAGACATTAAAAAAAATTAACTCAGTTTCCCACCTCTCCTAACCATTTCCTTTTCCCCTGTTTTATTCCAGACCTCCTCTGTGTGCTATCCAGGTGGTCGTAACCCTGGCACAGCCCGTGCTCCCATCTTCCTCAGAGGGTGCAAATTGGCTTTAAGCAAAAAAGCCCTGTTTTGTAGCCATGATCTAGAGAAGTCTGTGACCCCGAGAGGGACAGAAGACCTCCCAGTTAGAAGACCTCCCACCAGTGAACCCCATTGGTGGCCATGCTCTGGGCAGTCCCAGCTCATCAGCACAACACTGAGCTCAGAAAGTCGGAAGTGGCGGAGGCTGTTGGGGATTGGGGATGCAGCCAACAGACAAGTCTAGCTCATGGCTTCAGATCGCTGAAGAAAGGGAAAGGCTGGCCAGCCATGAACCTCAGAAGAGCTTCTGACTCAGAAGCGCTTTCTGAGGCTCACAATTCAGATGCCCAGGCCCCAGCCCTTGAGATTCTGAGGTAAGGCCAGGGTGCCCTTTTGTTTCTAAGTCCCACGGGTTGGAGAAGGAAATGGCAACCCACTCCAATATTCTTGCCTAGAGAATCCCATGCACAGAGAAGCCTGGAGGGCTACAGTCCATGGGGTTGGACACGACTGAGCAACTAAACCCCCACCAAGTCCCACAGGTAAATAGGTCCTCTCATATTTTACTCAGAGAAGGCAATGGCACCCCACTCCAGTACTCTTGCCTGGAAAATCCCATGGATGGAGGAGCCAGGTAGGCTGTAGTCCATGGGGTCGCTGAGGGTCGGACACGACTGAGAGACTTCACTTTCACTTTTCCCTTTGATGCATTGGAGAAGGAAATGGCAACCCACTCCAGTGTTCTTGCCTGGAGAATCCCAGGGACAGGGGAGCCTGGTGGGCTGCCGTCTACGGGGTCGCACAGAGTCGGACATGACTGAAGCAACTTAGCAGCATATTTTACTAAGGGAAGTGTCACCTGTATGATTTGGCCATGACTATCGGGATTTTTAAATCTAATGTCCTTGGACCTAGTAATTTCATTTCCAAGAATTTCCTGTATAGGGAGATACACTTATTTTGTAAAAACAAAGATGCTCTGAAGATAGGCAATGCAGCAAGGTTTGTAACAGCAAAGTCTGCAACCGACTCACGCATCCAAAAAGCTTCTGCTTTTTTAAAACTGTGTTTCGGCTTTGCAATGACTACGCCGCAACTTTTTGAAAAGACTGAGGAAGTGTTGTGTGAACTGATTTGGAACTATCTCCAAAATTTATCGTGCAGTTAAAAAAGGAAGGAGCAGATCAGTGTGTTGAGTATATGTTACCCTTTGTCCAATCTAAGTCTGTCTGTGCCCACGCTGGGTGGTCAGAAAGCTGGAACAGAGGGTGCCTCCAAGAAGGGAATTCAGTGACTGGGAGCGGAGGCAGGCAGGAGACTTGCTTTTCAGAGCATTTTTTACCTTTTAAGTTTTGTACCAAGTGCCTATATATCTACTTACAAGATAAAAAAGGAAAAGGAACCGCTCCACGAGTGATTCTGATGTCTACAAAGATTAAGAGTCAATGAGGGAGAGGCACTGCTGAGACCACCCAGGAGAGAGTAAACTGTTCCTTACAATACAAAAGACCATTCAGCAGAGGGTGAAGACATTTGTCCGCAATGTGGGGACGGGAATGGCAGGAGCTAGGAATGGAAGACTAGCCCCAGGTCCACATGCGTGCATGCTAAGTCGCTTCAGTCCTGTCCGACTCTTTGTCAGCCCATGGANAGTAAACTGTTCCTTACAATACAAAAGACCATTCAGCAGAGGGTGAAGACATTTGTCCGCAATGTGGGGACGGGAATGGCAGGAGCTAGGAATGGAAGACTAGCCCCAGGTCCACATGCGTGCATGCTAAGTCGCTTCAGTCCTGTCCGACTCTTTGTCAGCCCATGGACTGTAGCCCATCAGGCTCCTCCGTCCATGGGATTCTCCAGGCAAGAATACTGGAGTGGGCTGCCATGCCCTCCTCCAGGGGATCTTCCCGTTCCAAGGATCGAACCCAGGTCTCTTATGTCTACCTGAATTGGCAGGTGGGTTCTTTCCACTCATGCCACCTGGAAGGCCACTCCCTGCCGCCAGGTGCATACAACCAGGTGAACCAGTGATGCACATGGGTCTGGTTCTTAATCTGATTGACTCAAGAGACAGCAATTTTCCTTCTCTGGAATCTCACTGCCCTTTGGACTGTGAGCTGTGGTTCTAGCCCTTAGATTCTGACCAGCATCTTTCTTCAAATCTGTCAGTTTTTCTGTCCCAGTCTCTCTGGCTTCCTCTTTGCNTCTTAATCTGATTGACTCAAGAGACAGCAATTTTCCTTCTCTGGAATCTCACTGCCCTTTGGACTGTGAGCTGTGGTTCTAGCCCTTAGATTCTGACCAGCATCTTTCTTCAAATCTGTCAGTTTTTCTGTCCCAGTCTCTCTGGCTTCCTCTTTGCTTTTTCTCCTTCCTGAGTAGCTTGGTTTGCAGATAATTATCAAGACATCAGCAGCTTTGACATCCCCTGTGGCAATGCTCCCTGGTGTCCCATTTCCCATTCATTCATTCATTCTGTCTGTCTGTCTCTCTCTCTCTCGTTGCCTCTAAGTCTTTGCTCACGTCTGTTCCCAGCACCCTTTCTTTCCTCCAGCACATTCTGCCTCCAATTATCAATCTGTCTGATCTCAGTCCCACCTTTCTCATCTCATAGTTCATCCAAAACTTCTTTTCCTCTCATCATGTCTGCCTGTCTTTCTGCAGGTCTGTTAGATTAGACCCTAACCCTGCTATGCATAGGACACAAGTCTGTTTCAGCACACACTTTCAGATCTGATGTCCATGTTCACAGTTAACTACGGTTTCTGCCATCCAGACAGGCGTATCCTGAATCAATACATATTTCTATGATGTGGAAAATATGCAGGACTTAGAGGTACAGGATCTAGAGTCAAGCTCCCTATGATTGGATTCTTTCTCTGCTAGTGGCATGATTGAAGCTGAAACTCCAGTACTTTGGCCACCTGATGTGAAGAGCTGACTCATTTGAAAAGACCCTGACACTGGGAAAGANACATATTTCTATGATGTGGAAAATATGCAGGACTTAGAGGTACAGGATCTAGAGTCAAGCTCCCTATGATTGGATTCTTTCTCTGCTAGTGGCATGATTGAAGCTGAAACTCCAGTACTTTGGCCACCTGATGTGAAGAGCTGACTCATTTGAAAAGACCCTGACACTGGGAAAGACTGAGGGCAGGAGGATGGGATGGTTGAATGGCATCATCGACTCAATGGACATAAGTTTGGGTAAACTCCAGGAATTAGTGATGGACAGGAAGGCCTGGCGTGCTGCGGTTCATGGGGTCACAAGAGTCGGACACGACTGAGCAACTGAACTAAACTGAAGTGGCATGATTAGATGTGTGACCTTGAGAAAATTATTGAACTTCTCTGGGCCTCATTTTTCTCAACTGTAAAGTGTGTGGAGGGGAGATAACAGCATTTACCCCATAGGAGGGTATTTCGAGGATAAAAGAAGAAAGTGTAAATAAACTGCTGACTGTCAAGCTCTCAAAAAACAAAGGTTATTTTGTTATTATTTTTACAACAAATAGTTGGCTTTGGAACTGTTTTTCTAGACCATGTTTGCTTGTTTTATACTTGGATGCTAAAACTATTACATAAACCTGGCGTGCTGCAGTCATGGCGTTGCAAAGAGATGCGACTTAGTGACCGAACAACAACAAAGTGTATGGAGTCTGTATCTTTTTAGCCAACATGTGTATTTTCGGCAGATTCAGTATACATCATCTCATCTGGTCCTGAAACAGCTGGGTCAGAGGAGGGATATATGGTATCACTACCATTCCTACTATAGAGAGCCTTAGGCACGGCTTTTTCAAAGGCACAGCCAATTTCAGCCTATAGATCTCCAAACTCTTTCCGTTAAACCACATAGATCAGACACTGGCAAACCTTTTCTGTAAAGAACCAGACAGTAAATTGTTCATATCCTGTGGACCACAAACTGTCTTTGTCTCATACTCTGCTTTTTAGTTAGCTCATTTGTACACAACCCTTTAAAAATATAAATTCTTAGCAATAGGCAGGTATAGAAATAGACCATGGGCCACCTTCAACTCAAGGGTTGTAGTTTATCAACCACTGATACACATTTTACTGATAAATCAATATAAACTTAATGAAATGGATATACTTAAGAAAGCTGACCCTTTCTAAAAGTGATTGTTAATATCTGTCAAATGTTTACTACAGGTCAAATATTGTTCCAGGTGTTTTGGATGTATTACCTTATCCTCACAGACACCCTATTCGTAGGCACTGTGTCAGCCCTATTTTAGGAATGAGGAGACCGAACACAGGGAGGCTATGTGACTTTCTCAAGGCCGCAGAGCTAGTAAAGAGCAGAGCCAGGGTTCACATCCCGGCAGTTCAGCACCAGAGCCTGTGCACCGAATCCTCTTGATTCTTGGTTGGGAGCGTGGACTTGCACAGCTTTGGGGGGCAGCAGAGAAAGGGGATGGCAGGAGCTGAGTAAAGCTTAGAAGCTTCTGGAATAAATAGGTTTCAGAGCCATTCACCTTGAAGCTAAGGAGGCGTGGATACCTGCCACCTGTGTTTTATGAAGAATGGCCAGGCTGGAAACCTGTGATGGCTTTCCTTCATGCCACTACAATAGAGGATATGGGTGAGACTGCCGAGGCATCTTGATTTGAGAAAAGCACTTGATTGGATCTCATTAAATTTTAATCATAAACTGAATTCAAAATAAATTGAAAACTTGTTGACAGAGCACAAACAAAGGGTGATGATAAATGGCAATGCGTCTAGAGAGGGGATATTTTCCAGGGGACGCCTCTGAGGCAAGGACGGATGGGATTTAATGAAGGTGTTATGTCCCTGGAAGAAGACAAATGCAGAGCAAGAAGCAGAGGCAGGGCAGGGGTGGCAGCCTGAGTAATTAATGATCCGCATTACTAGCTCCTGAATGAGCAAGTCTTGCTGTTACCAACTGCTTGGATTTTTTTTTTTAAAGCATTCTTTGGGTCAACCATAGGGTTGAAAGGCCCTAGAGACACATAGAATGAATATTTTGGGGGGATATATTAATAAATATATAAATTTACAGCTAGGAAGAGCCTCAGAGCCAATTTGGATCAGATCTTTGCAATCATCGATTCTCAAGGTCTTACTTCATTCTCCAGGGAGTAATTTTTTTTTTTTTATAAGTGTCTGAAAGTTCTGGATTAAAAAAAACAAAACAAAACAAAACTTTAAACTCATTAACATTCTCCATTTACTACCCAAATGCATGCAAACTTTCCCAGCATCAGTTGGCTTAGTGGAAGTTGGTTTTGAGTGAACTGTGTGGCTCAGGTTCAAATTCCAGTGAGTAAATATTTCCAAGTTTACTTGCAGAATTTCCCAGACAGAGAAGTTCTTCCACTTGGTTTGCCAGAGGACTGGAAGCAGTGGTGAGCCCTGGAGATGAGGGAACGTTTACTGGCCCTTGTTTGTGTCCTGCACAGCACAGCTCATAGCAGGCTGAAGGCAGTGCAGCACGACCCGACCTGATTACAAGTTCGCTCTGGAACTCCTCTGAGCTGCCCAACTGGCTGACGGGGCTAATGGAATGGACTGACTCCACCGTGCTGGAAGCTGGTAAAAACCATTTAGAGAACAACCTCAAACCAGCCCATGGGTTCTTTTGTTTGTTTGTTTCAGATAAGGTTTCTTGAAACCACATTTGTGATTCTTAATTCAGTCCAGACCCCAGAGTGAAGGAGAAGAAGGTGCAGAAAGGAAAAAATCTGGAGAGGGAGAAGGGATGGAAAGGAGGAAAGGAAAATGGAAGAGAAGCCAGAAGAGCGGGAAACTTTGAAGGAAAAGTTAACAAAATGTTTCCTTTATTGGTGGAGGACAGAGGCTCACTTAAATTGTGATTTTGACGTGTTGCTGGATAAGACAAGGGGCAGCTGGAAGGAGAGGGAGAGAATGAGTGCAGGTAAACAGCAAGAGTGTTGGAGGGGAGCTGCTGAGCCCGGAAGAGTCTGGGCCAACTGCACAGAGGAGGAAGAGCGATGGGAGGGAGCCCTGGGAACCCCACCTGGGAGAGGAAGAAGGAAAAACACTGGAACCGTTAGTGGAGGAAACAGGGAGGTGGGAAAAGCCAAGTTCCCATCATCACTGAAGGAGCTGCCCAGACCTCAGCCAGCCTGGGTCTTCAGGGTGAAGGAAGGGCGTCTTGTGGGCTGGGGCTCCTGTCGGTCCCAAGCGACTTGATCTCAGCTGCCTTGTCAGGAAATCACTCCAGACTGGCGCAGGTCAAGAGGGGGATGAAAGCTCACCTTCCTCCCACAGCCAATTTATAGCTTCAAGTCTCCAGGAAGTTCTGTGTGTATACACACATACACACACACATGCACACAAACACACTTGCATACACACATGCACAGAGGCACAGAGCGAGCTTAACTCTCAGGCATCAACGCACATGTGGGTGAGTCGGAGGCCTGCTGGGCAAGAGACACAAAGAATGTCGAATGTCTGAGGGAGAAGGACAGCCTGGGCTTCATGAACTAAAAATACCTCGGTGACAATGCGCTAGAAGAAACAGAAGGGGCCCAGGGGAGAGCTGCTTGACTCTAATCCTCAGATGCTTTCTCACGGAAGGACTGCAGGGTTGTTTTGATAAGGAAATATGATCAAACATTAGGGGTCATTTCATTGGCTCTGAGAGGAATTTAAAGTTTAATATGCCTCATCTGTGTGCTCTTTTTTTTTTCCCATGTAGCAGTTGCCTGCAATTCATGTGTTTTGAAAGGCTAATCGAAAATTGTCTGTTGTGGAAAAATGATTCGAAATCAGGATATTTCCAAGATTTCAACTCTTCAAAATATAGATTTAATTTAGGCAAACTACCCTCATAGCTGATCTTTCTGAGTGCCTGCAACTATGATTCTGAATTTCTGCAGTTACGACAGCCTTCTCCTTATTTTCAGAGCGTTTGAAAGTCACTAGCTCCTTAATTTTGAGAAGCAGGCTTAAATATTTTCAATCTTTGAACCCTCCCAAAGTGAGTATCCCTGAGTTAACAGTCTTCTCCCCAACACGCCCAGACTTCACTCTTAGTCAGCTCACCCCAAGCACCGAGCAAAGCAGGGGCCGCTCCATCACAAATGGCACAAGATGAAGAATGTCTGTGGGTGGTCTTTTTGGGTCAAAGCTTGGCTGGCAGCAAACTACAGTTGGCTTGATTTCAGATAATGGTGTATGTTATTTGAAAATAAAAATCAGTAACGCATCACAGGTGAAACATCTTGAAATTCCTGTCCTCTCATCCCAGGATGAGAGAGAGAGCCATCTGAAAGCATGATGAGGACCATAGCAGGGCCTTCATGTTCCACAGAAACAGCTGAGCAAAACCAAAAGCCCTGAGTCAGCCCATCCCACTCAACCAGGGCCTGTGTGAACTGTATGGAGGGANTGGGCAGGTGTACTGTGCTCCAGCTGCTCTGCCTGCCGGTTGAGTCCTGAGGGTCAGCGCATTACCCTGGTCATCTCGTTTTTGCCAATAGATATGACAGATAAATACGTGTATGTGTATCTCTATACATTTATTCACTGTTGTTTCTAACACTTATCACTGTGCCCAGAACATAGTAGGCAAGCACAACATAACTGCCAAATGACCAAAAAAATGACAGAGATGTCTGGAAGAATGCACATCAAACTATTAAGTAGTGATCACCTCCAGGAAAGAGTGTTAAGGGAATGGGTGAGAATGGAAGGCTTTTTCCTATTCATTGCATAAAATATGTATACTATACATATACTGGGGGCTTCCCTGGTGGCTCAGTGGGGAAAAAAGCGGTTAAAAAAAAAAGTGGTAAAAAAGCTGAGATGAAGGAAACACTAGAGTTGCAGTTTTGATCCCTGGGTGGGGAAGAGCCTCTGGAAGAGGAAACAGCAACCCACTCCAGTATTCTTTCCTGGAAAATTCCATGGACAGAGGAGCCTGGTGGGCCACAGTGCATGGAGTCGCAAAGAGTCGGACACGACTGAACATATAAACACCCACATGTCTATATTGGGTTCCTTTCCCCACAAGTGTGTGGTTCTTCATTCATTAAAAAAAAAAAAAAAAAGATTTAAAATTTGCACTTATTACCTTGGCCTTGAGTTTTCTGCCTCAAAATTATTATTGTTACGGGCTTTTTTAGTTTAGGGGAAAATAGTGCTTTTTTATATGGAGGTGTTGGTACCAGGATACTTTGAAAAAGCTATCACTATTAGGAAATAAGAATAGAAAAGAGCGACAAAAGGAGAAAAAAAAAAGAGGGAGAGCAAAGAAAGGGTGGAGTGAAGACAGTTTTCATTTCTTTTAGATACCTTTAAATGGACTGGGAAAAGCCCAGAAGACGCTCCTGTCAACTACTG
Source organism: Neotragus moschatus (assembly GCA_006410615.1). Lineage (NCBI taxonomy): Eukaryota > Metazoa > Chordata > Mammalia > Artiodactyla > Bovidae > Neotragus > Neotragus moschatus. The sequence goes on along the minus strand of SJYA01001566.1, from coordinate 1,395,068 downwards.
CCTTTGGAATACAGCCCATCAGGAAGAACAAGAGGAATCTTTTTTTCTAGTTCTCCCACCAACCGTTTCCCCAGCTGTGAGCCTAAGGGCCCTGCGGGGAGATACCAAGCACTGCTGCTGCTAAGTCACTTCAGTCGTGTCCAACTCTGTGCGACCCCACAGACGGCAGCCCACCAGGCTCCCCCGTCCCTGGGATTCTCCAGGCAAGAACACTGGAGTGGGTTGCCATTGCCTTCTCCACCAAGCACTGCAGTGTTGCTCATAATTGCTGGTAGCTGAGCCTTCCTCCGGCTCAGTTTATCCTGAGCAGAACAGCAGCACTTGAGGAAGGAGTTAATGGTTCCCACTTAGGAGCCCTTGCTGGGACCCCACTGAAAAGCAGCCTGAGGGTGAAAACTGTTTAGAGAGGAGGTCCTGAACACTAGAAACTTCTGTCTGAATATGCCTGTGGCAATTAGTCAAATATGGATGACAGGGGAAATGTCAGGGAGCGCCTGGGAAATGAACACCTCCAGCCCCGCAGGAGACCCCGCAGGAGATCCTGATACACACAGCCCTTTGGCTGCCCTCACAGAAGAGGAACTCCACCCAGGAACTACCTTACAGTACTTGTTAGTGTATTTAACCCTCCAAAAAGTCTTGGAGATGAGTTTACTCCTGTCATTCCCACTTTATCTTTAAGGAATCTGGAGCTCGAGACAGAGTCACTTCTAAGGTCACACAGTTAGTCTGTGGAGAAGAATTCCAGAACTGTCTTACTTCCAATAGGTGGATATTGCCTCCCATTCCTTGGTCGCCCTGCTGAAGTCTACCCTTCCTATGTGTTTGAGTGGAGCACACAGAACTTGCTTTCTTTGCACAGCTCTTGACAATTTAAGAGAGGGGGGATAAAGGTGTAAGTAATAAAAGGATGGATCTGAGACTGTGCCAGTTACCATGGTGCTGCATTTATGCGATGCCGGCTGCTGTATACACAGTAGGCAGAGTACTCAGGAGGCAGACCCGCCTTCTTGTTCTGGTTCGGGAGGCAGGATTGGTGTTTGCCAGGCTCTAGAGTCGCTCTGTGTTCTCGTATAATTAGATAAAGGCCAGCTCTTCCCACCTTTGTAAGCAAAACCATTTGGACCTAATGCTCTGGACTCACTATACTATGGTTTTAACCCACAAAAAGAGAGGCAAAGATGAAAAGATTCATTCCTTGGACAAACCTTTTCCATTTTTAAACGCTATGATTTTAGGTGCTGAAAAGGCAGAGAGAAACTCTGACGCACTATGAGGAAGAGAAGAGAACTCCTGTCCTTCATCCCCAGAGGATGGTCCTCACTTACAGAGTCCCCAGCACTGGTGACTCTGCCCACAGCTCGGTTCCAGGACTGAGGCAAGAAGAGAAGAGACGTCCTGGGTCCCAGCGCCTGGTCCTGCCTGCCCTTCTGGCTCACTCCAGTCCCACAATCTTTAGTGAGCACTTGCCTCATTCTGGACATGAGCTGGGTGCTAGGCACGCAAGCTGAAAGAGTCTCAGGTTCTTATGTCTCTTTCAGAAGCAAAGAACTATGGAAACACAGGGAGTTCCAGACAAACTAGCCACCAGACCTGGCTGTGGAGTCGCTGGTTACTTCTTCTCCACTGCTTCTCGTTCAGAGGGGCTGCCAGAGGCAGGCAGAGGCCAGAACTCCTCACCGCCTTCCTCCCCGACCCCCACTGAGCCCTGAGCCCTGCCCCACCAGTCCAGGGGCCCTTCTCAGAGAGCTGCCCTCTACAGCCGTTTCAGATTCTGTCAGCTGATTCAATCAGAACCTCACAAATCTAGCCCAGAGATCCTGTTAGTAACACAGACTCTCATGGGGAAAGGATTCTCTCTCACTCCTTTTCTTTTTAAGAGATTCCTTGAGGACTTCCCTGGTGGTCCGGTGGTTAAGACTCCATGCTCCCAGTACAGGGTATACTGGTTTGATCCCTGTTCAGGGAACTGAGATCCTGTATGCTGTGTGGCAAACAAAACAAAACAAAACAAAACAAAAGAGGTTCCTTGAGCCCTGTATAGATTTGTTCATCTCCTTCTCCTATGAAGGGTATCAGATTTTTTCAGCCTGCAAAAACTGTCATTCCATTTCCCCACTGCAATGGTACGAATTCACCTTACATTTACATCCTTAAAAGGGAACACTTTACAGTTCTGGAAAAGCCAAAGATTATCTGCTTCAAGGTGACTCTCCTCAAAGTGGTCACCTGGACCCAAAGTTGTTGGCATCATCTCTTGCTCAAAAGTGATTAAGTCTGACAAACCAGGCTCCCCAGTATGACCAACACAATAATAACAGCTAACCTCAGGTAGCATTTAAGTGTAAACTCTGTGTGCACTTGTGTACTCAATGTTCACAATACCCCTATGAGGTAGGTACTGGAAGATTCGTTACCATTTATTATTTACAGTGTGCCAAGTGATTTGCAATCTTGAACCACCCCCCCCACCTCCCACCCCATATCAACTCTCTGGATCATCCCCGTGCACCAGTCCCAAGCATCCTGTATCCTGTATCGAATATAGACTGATGATTCATTTCTTACATGATAGTATACATGTTTCAGTGCCATTCTCCCAAATCTTCCCACCCTCTCCCTCAAAGTCCAAAAGTCCATTCTGTACATCTGTGTCTCTTCTGCTGTCTCGCGTACAGGGTTATCATTACCATGTTTCTAAATTCCATATANGCCCCCCCCACCTCCCACCCCATATCAACTCTCTGGATCATCCCCGTGCACCAGTCCCAAGCATCCTGTACCCTGTATCGAATATAGACTGATGATTCATTTCTTACATGATAGTATACATGTTTCAGTGCCATTCTCCCAAATCTTCCCACCCTCTCCCTCAAAGTCCAAAAGTCCATTCTGTACATCTGTGTCTCTTCTGCTGTCTCGCGTACAGGGTTATCATTACCATGTTTCTAAATTCCATATATATGAATTAGTATACTGTATTGGTGCTTTTCTTTCTGGCTTACTTCACTCTGTATAATTGACTCTAGTTTCATCCATCTCATTAGAACTGATTCAAATGTATTCTTTTTAATGGCTGAGTAATACTCCATCGTGTATATGTACCACAGCTTTCTTATCCATTCATCTGTTGATGGACATCTAGGTTGTTTCCACGTCCTGGCTATTATAAACAGCAAAAGCACCAGTTCTTCAGGGCTCAGCTTTCTTTATAGTCCAACTCTCAGTATAGATGTTCCTTAAAAAGCTAAAAATAGAACTACCATATGATCCAGCAATCCCATTCCTGGGCATATATCTGGAAAAGGCAAAAACTAATTTGAAAAGATACATGCCCTCCAATGTTCATAGCATCCCTCTTTACAGTAGCCAAGACATGGATACAACCTAAGTGTCCATCAACAGAAGAATGAATAAAGAAGTTGTGGTACAAACATGTGATGGCATATTACTCAGCCATAGAAAAGAAGGAAACAATACCATTTGTAATAATATGGATGGACCTAGAAATTACCATACTAAGTGAAGTGAGACAGAAAGACAAGTTTATGATATCACTTACATGTGGAATCTAAAATATGGTACAAAAGAACTTATTCTTTTGTATCATAAACAGAAATAGCCCCACAGACATGAGAACAGACTTATAGTTACCAAAGGGGGAAGCTGGGAGGGATAAATTGAGAGCATGGTATTCACAGATGCACACTACCATGTAGAAAATAGATAAACAACAAGGACTTACTGTATAGCACAGGGAACTATATTGAATATTTTTTTAATAAACTGCAATGGAAAAGAATAGAAAAAAGAACAGAAAAATAGAAATCACTTTGCTGACACGTGAAACTAACACAATATTGTAAATCAAGCATATCTCAAGAAATCAGGATGGTTACTATAAAAAAAAAAGAGAAACTAACAAGTTTCCCAGAGAATATATATAAATTGGAACCTATGGGCACCACAGGCGGGAATTTGAAATTGTGCAGCCTCTGTGAAAAATAGTATGGCAATTTCTCACAAATTTAAAAATAGAATTACTATATGACCCAATAATTCCATTTCTGGGTATACACCCAGAAGAAGTGAGGGTCTTAAAGAGATCCTCAAGATAAGAGAGCAGAGTCTGAAAGAGAAACGTGTACACCATGTTCAGAGCAGCATTATACACTACAGCCAAGGTAGAAGCAACCCAAGTGTCCATCAGTGGATGACTAGATGGACAGAGTATGGCACACACCTGCAGTGGGACATGGATCAGCCTTAGAAAAGGAAGGAAATTCTGATGCATACTATGACGTGGATGAACCGGGAGGACATTTTGCTCAGTGAAATGAGCCAGTCATACAGGGACAAGCACCGCATGATTCCACTTGGCTGAGGTACCTAGAGTGATCAAATGCACAGAGACAGAAGGGAAAATGGTGGTTATCAAGGGCTGAGAAGAGGGAAGAATGCAGAGTTATTGTTTAACGGGTACAGAGTTTCCGTTTTGCAAGATGAAAAGAGTTCTGGAAATAAACAGCGATGCCGGTTACGCAATGACATGAATGTGCTTAATGCCGCTGAACCATGCACTTAAAAATGGTTAAGATAGTATGTTTTATGTTATTTCATCACAATTAAAATAACCCCCAAAGCAGGTGGGCATGGTGGGTTTTGTTTCCCTCATTTTACAGGTGAGAAAATTAGGATGCAGGAAGTCGGGTAGCACGTGAGGGCTGCACAGCTGGGTTTCAGACCGGAGCCAGCTCCCTGAGAAGGCCCCATCTCTTCCCCGCACGGGGCTGTCCAGGACCCGCTGGGGCAGGTGGACGCTAAAGCCACAGACTCATGCCCCTTACCCTCTCTAGATTACCCATCCTTCTTCAACACTGCTTTTTCTAGCATACTTTTTCTTTCTTTTGCCTTTCCCTCATAAAAAGGTGCTCTCAGGAAAAAAAAAAAACCTGATCACTCATTTATACCTCAGTTACACAGTGTGAATTTAAATCATTGTGCTACCTCTCTGAGGGGTGCTTGCATTTTAAGGCTCATCACTCTCTATGAAATGAAAGCCTTTGTTCCATGTTAAAGGAATTTCAGGCATCAGGGAGCAAGCAGGAAGAAACTGGAGGGTGTGGTGGCAGGTATGAGCACTATAACCCAGAGAAACGCACTAAACGGTGGAAACTGAAGGCGCAAAGTTAGAAGGCAGGTGTATTTCACAGACTCACTGGTCTTTCAAAGCTTCACAAAGATGTGAGGTGTGGATGCAAGGGAGAGAGGTGGGCAGTTGTCATTAAGCTTTTCCCATCCAGCTGCCTGACCTCCAGAACTCTAAGCTTTTGTTTGTCACCAGAACTGGGCACATCTTAGAAAAGGGAGTCTAGAGGGTTGATTTCCTCAGGGTAGTGTCTCCCTGACAGTTCTCACTGCCTCTTGTTGCATCGTGAAATTCCAGTCTAAAGCACCTGGGTGTGGTAGCTGGAGGTCTCAGCCTAGAGATCTGAGCAGTCACTCCTTTAGTGTCAAGAATGCCCCGCATGTCTGTGCTCACTGACATGGCGTGTTGTGTAGGACCTAAGGCAGCCCATGGGGATGTAAATGCCTGTTGTCTGGGCACTCACAGACTAGAACTGAGCATTCCAGGGAGTGGAAAAAGATATCACACCAACAGCACTGGGATAAGAGCCTGGGCTGCAAGTCTGGCTGTGGACTAGTCCCTCGACCACTTCCTGCCAGCTGTGTGACCTCAGGGAAGTTCCTAACTTCTATGCACCTCGGTTTCTTAATCTGGATAATGGGATAAGATACCTCTTTCATCAGTGATCAAGGGAACAAATGTACCAATTCTGGCTGCAGCTTTTGTGTAAAGAAAATATCTCCTTTCCTCCTGGGGCATGAACACAGAGCTCAGTGGATTTTGCCTTCTCAGCCAGGCATCAACTGCCTATTCAGCAGCCTTCTGAGATTATTATGAAGATTAGATAAAGTGAACTCTGTGCAGGGCCTGGCATTGTGCTCAATAAATATTAGCTACTGTTATAATAATAAATATTATATAATGTGTCACTCAATTAGTATACCAGGAGTCAGTGATCAGTCAATACTGGAAAAGAAAAAAAATCAACAAAATAATAATATTAAAAATGCATATGTAGCAATGAGACATTCTTATGCTCACAGTTAAATAAGGGTGTACTGTATGTTAGCGAATTCACTGCAAATCAGAGAATCCAACCGCAGGTGAGGATCCAGTTGAGCAAAAACCAAAGGCCAAACCACGTGCTTCTTGAGGGCTTTTGCCAGCTCTGCTCTAGACTCTGTTCTGGGGACAAACTGGCCACTTCACCTCTCAGGCCACATGAAAGCTTATGTATTGTACAGGCAGACTTGTCCTCAGCTTGTTGCCTTGATGCTGACACCTTCCCGGCAGGAGAAAAATTATGTATTCTTTTAATTTAAAATATCTTCCCTTTCAGCTTTTCCTGGCTGGCAGGTTGCATATAGAAGTAAGTGTAAACAGGCACAGCGGTGCTTTCTGTAAGAAAGATGTTCTTAGAATTTCATCTTAAAAACAATAGGCCAGTAAATTTTATGTGTGTGTGTGAGCGAGAGAGGGAGAGGGAGGAAGAGGGGGAGGAGAGAGTTTTAACTTTTCGATTATGCCAAAACCCCCGAGAAACCCACAACCTTTTTTCTAAAGCTTTCCTATCTCTCTTTATGAACTCCCATCCCACTAAATTACGGGGAAGAGACCACATGCTTGCCAATGAGAGTAATTCAGTCCCTTTCAGTTCAGTCTTTCTTTGGGAATTATTGAGCATGTCGGCATTTCTCGCTCTTTCTCTCAGGCATAGGGTCTAGAGGTAGAGGAGAGCCTATGGTGAGGACAGAGGCTTAGGATCACTCTGGACTCAACCATAGAAAGGATTTGAGGACTAAGACAGGCCTTGGAACAGAATGGGATACTAACCTCTTCCTCTTTCTGGCACGTCCCCTGAGGGGAGGGAAGCTAGTCTAAGGGAGGAAGTTGCTGGCTGGGACTCCCTGAAGGTGGCCTAGTTCTGGGCTGGAAACCAGCAAAAAGAAGCTGCTTCTGACTGTCACTGGTGCTGACAAGGAAACCACGAGACCCTGACAACCCACAAGACTACCTCTCTCTCTCACACACACACGTGCACATGGTGAAAACATCAGCCTTCTGATGTTTGAGAGGCTTGGTTTCCAGCAACTGGTGGGGCTCAAGCTCTCACACTTGGACTGTTTCAGAAGAAATGTTGCTTGGCATTTGGCTGAGAGGCAGAAGGCAGGTGCTAGCAACCTGCGGAGGACGTGATGTTTGTCTTTGTCTCCCTTTCATGAAACACTTCCCTTCGTCAGTTCTGGGAACCCTTCCTTCAGGGGACCCTCTTCCCACGAGGCTTCTCTCACTGAGGCTGCTGATTCTGTCTCAGCTCCTCCATGGCTGTTCCCTCTGGACCTCCCAGCATGACTGCCTCCTGGCCCTTTGCCCTCCTTGACCCGTTCCTGCCCCTGGTCTGGCCAACTCTCTGCCTTTTGAGAGCACACTGGTTCCTCCAACACTCTCCAGGCTGAGGAGGTAGATATCCACCACTTCTCCAAGGCCACTGGCTAGTCCAAGGTAGAGCTGGGAATTTAACCCTTGCAATCCAATTGCAGGCTCTGGACTCTTCATCCTAAATCTTCCAGACTTTAGAAATCAGCCTTCCTGTAACACATAAACAAAATGCCTTAACTCTATCGCCCGCCTCCAGTGGGAAGTCTAGTGCCTCCCCAACATTTCCAAGAACTCCTAGGGGGTGGAGGATGAGTCATATCCTCTTGGATAATCCCCAAATTAAATTTTTGATCCTTCTTGTCCTCTTGCTTCCAGCATGTGGGGTCTTCTCTCCCCTTCCCTCACCCAAGGCAAGGGTACCATCTCCCCCCTGACTCCCAAAAGCACACCTTTTGGGAGTCAAAACCAGCATGTTAAGTGTGTTCTTAGGAATTGGGGATGGCTGGTGATAACGGAGGGTCACCATGCCACAATAGAGCTCAGGAAAGAGCCGTAAACTCAAAACGGGCATGCTTATCTCGCAGGCCCTCCCCTACATTTTCAGGGAAGGGGCAAGAAAGTACTGGTGGCCCAGCCCTCACCTTTTCTCTCACACCATTCCTAACACCAGCTACATCCCGCACACTAGAGACCTCAGCTATGAACACTCTGGCCCGTGTTTAAACTCTATACCACCCCCTTTTGGCCTCATAAGACCAGGGAATTCCAAGGTCCTAAAGGAGGGGGAATGCCGAGGTGTGGACCTACCCCACTGGCCCCATGCCGTGGAGTGAGCACAGGTGAGCACAGTTTCTTGAGACTCAAATCATTTCTTCCTATCTCCACTTTCAGGGCATCGAACTGGTAGCTGGAAATCAGCTATTGTGTGGGGGAATGCTTACACAATGGAAACCAGCAAACACTTCAATTTACAAAACAAACTGTTTTTTCCCTGGAGAGCCTGTTTATCAGTGCACCGCTGGCCCATAGATGCTTCCCACCAGACACAGGGGCACAGCCGGACTGGAGTCCTCTACGGCTGTGGTTCTCAGATTTTGGTACATATTAGGAATTGCCTGAGAGTTCTGGTGGTGGGCTGTCAGCATGTTTAAAAGTTCCTTGGGTAATTCCAGTGCACAGCTGAAGCTGCAGAGTGTGTGTGTGTGTAGTTGCTTGGTCACATCTGACTCTTTTGCAATCTCATGGACACGCCAGGCTCCTCTGTCCATATTGCAGACCAATGTTCTAAAACATCTCTTATGAAAACAGTGTACATATAAATTGCCTGGGGATCTTTGAAATGAGAGTCTGGTTCAGGAAGCCTGGGGTGGGGCCTGGGATTCTGCACTCCTAACAAGCTCTCAGGTGCTACTGATGCTACTAGTCTATGGACCACAATTTAAATAGCAAAAGCAGAGTCTGAGGGAGGTATCACTATTCTGAGGATCCTCAGCTTTGGAGAGTTTCTCACTGGAATTGCTTTTGTCCTTAAGTCCTGATCTTGGCCATTTTTGGAGCCTAATCTGATCCCTTGTATCCTATTCTTGGTAACTGGACACAAGTCTCCTTTGACGCCTGGGACATGACTGCGTGCTAAGTCGTTTCATTTGTGTCCAACTCTGTGGGACCCCATGGACTGTAGCCTGCCAGGCTCCTCTGTCCATGGGATTCTCCAGGCAAGAATCCTGGAGTGAGTGGTCATGCCCTCCTCCGTGGGGTCTTCCCTACCCAGAGACTGAATCCACATCTCTTGCAACTCCTGCACTGTAGGCAGATTCTTTACCGCTGAGCCTTTGGGGGAGCCCTGATGCCTGAGGGAATCCCCTAATTCCTGCCACTTCATTATACAGATTACTTCAACTCTCCTGCTAGACGATGCTGGGAGGCTCACCTTTGATTACCGAACGGGTGTTTTCCTAAATAACCAAGCCAGTTTTCTTCTGCTTCCTCCCTTCCCCACCCTGTCCACACACCCTCCATCTCTAGAATTCAGACACGCATCTACAGAGGTTTATTTTGTGTGTCATTTGTTTTCCTTTCCTATTACATCAGCGGAGACAGAGCCGTAGTGGCAAGGGCCCTGATGCAGCTGTGAACAACCAGAGCGGAGCAAACCATGTGGGATGAGAACAAGGCGGGACTCGCAGAAGAGGGACCAGGAGCCCAAGGGTAATCCCTTAATCACACGGGCTCCTATCCCCAGACCCTTAGCGAAGAGAAACACGGGATTTGTCTCAGAACTAAAATGATAGCGAGTCTTTCAGTTTGTTGTGTGAAAGTGTAACTGGAGATGAATGAGAACAACCCCTCATTCTTCTTCCAGAGTGCCGGTTCATTCACGATACCAAGGCTTTTGCCGCTCACAGTCTTGATGAAAGCAACTTCCCTTGTGTTTCTGCAGATGAATCTCTGGACAGAGGTGGCCCAGTCCAGTCATCAGAGTCAGGGTTCTGATGGCCACGGTGGCCTTACCGAAGCTACAGCACTGTGCAAGCTCCTGTCTCAGTGTGAGGCGTGCTTGTCTGAGCACGTTCGCCGTCCCGGGCCAGTCCCTGCTCCGCACCGCCCTGGAGTGACTCATCTGGGGGATGTTCTCCTGGTGATGAGAACTTAGATCTAAACGAAGCTGCCTCAGAGTCGCCCAGCTTCCTGAAAGCCACAGAGCTGTTTCACAGGCTCTTTATTTTACCGAAGCTTGTCTCCAAGTGGGTGACTCTCTGTTTCTGGCCTGGTAGAACATTCGCTGAGGTTCTGCCCACAGATGAGGCTGGGGCTTCACCTCAGGGGGCTCAGGCTTTTCTGGTCAAAGGTATCATATTCTTGGGATAGTCCGGAAAGCCCCAAGTTTTCCCATTATCTGCAGTTGTCTTTTTCTTCAACTTCTACTCCAAGTGGCTGCAGCCCCCACCTCATCTTCTGCGGGATTTCTGACGTGCCCCACAGCCTCCCCACCCTTTGAGTTCCTGCTCCCACTCAACATGGGGTGCAGCCCATCTCCCCCAACTGTGGAGGGCCCCTCCCCCACCGCTGTCTCCCTCCCATTTGCTCACAGAACCACTCTTGCAACTCTGTTGCACAGAACAGATTTTAGCTGAAGGTTTTCAGACAATGGAGGGGAATTACAGTTAAGGGCAGACCCAGTAAGAGATTGAGAGCCAACTAAAAGGCATTCTAGGTTCATTGGCAAAGATCTCACTGATCATCTTTTACCTTAGGAAATCTGGACCCTGGTGGTGCAAAACTTGCCCCCGTCCACCTCCAGAGACTTCTCTTCCTGCTTTGAGGGCCCTGGACCTCTGTCTCAGCCCCACCCAGGGAAGACAATATTCTTGCAACTTTACCAGCCCAGTACCATCTAGCTTGTTTTCCTGATGGTTACCTGAAAGGGCTCTCACTTTTCACAGCCAGCCATGTCCTATCAGTCGCCCTGTAAATAGCCATCTGCTACAGTTGTTGCTGTTCACTCACTCAGTCACGTCCGACTCTTTGAACCCCATGGACTGCAGCACGCCAGGCTTCCCTGTCCATCACCAACTCCTGGAGCTTGCTCAGACTCACGTCCATTGAGTTGGTGATGCCACTCAACCATCTCATTCTCTGTCGCCTCCTTCTCCTCCTGCCTTCAGTCTTCCCAGCATCAGGGTCTTTTCCACTGAGTCCGTTCTTTCCATCAGGTGGCCAAAGTGTTGGAGTTTCAGCTTCAGCATCAGTCCTTCCAATAAATATTCAGGACTGATTTCCTTTAGGATTGACTGGTTTGATCTCCTTGCGGTCCAAGGAACTCTCAAGAGTCTTCTCCAATAACACAGTTCTACAGAGATCAATCCTATTCCTTAAATGACAAAAAGAGACCATCGTTTTATCTGTAAGGATTTTTTTCTTTCTGCTACATGAGAAATTAGGGAAATATTTAAAAAAAATTAGGGAATAGTCTGGTGATTCCTCAAAAAATTAAAGAATTACCAAGTGATCCAGATATTCCACTTCCGAGTATATACCCTGAAGAACTGACAGCAGAGACTTGAACAGATATTTATTCACGAATGTTCATTGCAGTGCTATTCACAGCAGTCGAAAGATGAAAAGAGCCCACCTGTCCTCAATGGATGGATATACAAAATGAGCTATAGCATAAGACAGAGTATTACTCAGCCTTAAGCAGGAATGGAGTACTGATACACGTTTCAACCCAAATGAACCTTGGAAACATACTAAGTGAAATAAGCCAGACACAAAAGAACAAATATTATATTATTCCACTGATATGAGATGCCTAGAGTGCTCAATTTCATAGAGACAGACAGTAGAACAGAGGTTACCAGAAGTTGGGAGTGGGGAGAAGGAGGAAATCTCATTTAATGGGTACCGAGTTTCTGTTTGGAATGAAGAAAACATTCTGGAAATTGGCAGTGGTGATGATTGTAAAATGTTGTGAATGTACTTGATGGCACCAAACTGGAAATGGTTAAAATGATAAATTTTATGTTATGTATATTTTACTACAATTAAAAAAAAAAAAAGCAAATTAGGAGTCTTGGCTCTTTCATCTTCCACAGCCTCAGGCCAGGCGTTTCTCATACAAGTCCCAGAAGAACCCCCGAGGGGACAGGTGAGGGCCAAGGGCAGGGTGGGCTGGCTGTTGCAGCACAGCTGTGCCTGTGAAGTAGGTGGGGCTGTTTCACAGACTCTGCTTCTCTTTGGGATTCAGCATCAATGCCTGGCTCACAGGTAAGCCTTCCTTCTAGAGATCCCAAATGTTTTGCTGTTTGCAGTTTTCACCTGTCTTTTGATTGGGTTGAAGCCAGCTCCCTCCCTGGGATTAATATTCACAACAAGCAGTGAGCGATTAATTTAACCAGTTGAAATTTATTGTGCACTCGCCTTAACTCCAAGCCAGCTTCTGCTGGCTGTTTATTTTTCATCATTGATGCATTGCACATGACAGCCCCTAAGCATCTGAATTTAAACCACACCGTTGTGCAGAATTCTTGCTGCCCCCCCTTCCTCTTGCCTGGCCCCCTGAAATCCACAGAATTCTGAGTTTCACCATGTCTCCGAGAATCCTTGACTGTTGGCCTCTGGGAAGAGTGGGAGCCCTGGGACGGTTTAAGATTTGGATTGCATGCCTGGTGCAGGGATCTTGTGGCTCATTTCATTTCAGGGGGCTTCAGTCAATAAATTCTGACTCTGACAAGTGCATCCTACCCTACCGTCACACACACAAAAAACCCCACCAGAGTCTGAGCCTGCCTCTCAGAGCATTCAGGAAGCCCTCTGTGCCGGGTCCACCCTCGCCCAGGGTCATACATGGGCCAGCAGGCATGGTGTAGCTTCTCCAGCCCACCCCCGCCCCCCCTCTGTGCCTCACCCTGATCAGCCACCCTGCAAAGTGACTGCAGAGGAGTCTACTGCCGGCGCCTAACAAGGCAGAACAAAGGCCCGCGTGCTTGCTGAGTTCCATTTGGAGTGCACGACAATTTCAGAGCACAAATGGAAAAAGAAAAAAAAAAAAAGGTTTGAAATCTATAGCTGGCTTTTATCAAACCAGAACTTGTAGCTCTCAGCTGACAATCAGCCAGCAGCTAAACCCCACGAGGGACAGTTCTTCCTTGCAGCTTCTGGCTGGCTATTAGCTACTAGCAGCCTTCTGACCCCCTTCCTGGGGAAGTAACAGCTGGCAGCTGACAAAGGCGCTGGCAGAGTGGGCAACTTTCGCTTCTCTGGAAACAGATATAAGATTGGCAGGAAATAAGGCATTTAAAATATGACGATTAGAAGCATTTTTCACTCGCCTTTATTATGCTTTTGGATGCTGGCTCTGATTGCTGAAATGTATTATGTGCTAAGGAGCTTTGATGGCTTTTTTTTCTCCTTCTTTTTTTTTTTTCAAAACAGATATCTCAGCGCTCTTTCCCTGGCATTGACACCAACTTAGATAAAGGTGCATTCCACCAGTGTTATCTACTTGGATATTTGTGTGTGTACTCCTCCTTGTCTGACTCTTTGTGATCGCATGGACTGTAGCCTGCCAGGCTCCTCTGTCCATGGGATTCTCCAGGCAAGAACACTGGAGTGAGTTGCCATGCCCCTAGGCGGTCTTCCTGATCCAGGGATCGAACCCGTGGCTCTTTCGTCTCCTGCACTGGCAGGCGGATTCTTTACCACCACAACACATGGGAAGCCTCGCTTAGCTGTCTTTAAAACAACTGTCAGTAAACAAAGATGACGGACTAATGGCCATGAGCACAAAGGAGCTTAAACACAGTGCTCCTGACTGTTTAAAACACAGTTTTAGCTTATCTGAGCCTGTCGGGCAGGTCCTTCTGTGGTGTTCGTGATAGTTGAGAAGCAGAACTGGGAAATGTGAGGTATAGATGGATTCACTAGCAGTAGGTTGGAAAAAGATCAATTTAGCCTAGTTTCTTTTTTTCTATGCAGTGCCCAGCCCTCTACCTTTCTGTCAGAAAGGGCAGAGATGGTGGGTACACAGCAGGAGGCCCCGGGGGAGAAGAGAGTGATTTGAGGAGGACACCCACCCTCAGGAGAGGGGAAGGACTTGGTGGGAGTCCTTCAGCCATTTCCATTCTAGCTCTCGTGTCTCCCTTTACAGGGCATAGTTCTAGATCCACTATTCACGCAACATTGCTGTTTTTATCCTGATAATAATATTACAGCTGACTTAACGTGGAAAATTTTAATTCAAGTGTAGATGTTCAAGGTAATGCTTGTCCAAAGAGCACCAGATGGATGAGGTCAAAAAGCTCTGGGTTTTGAACTCAAGTGGCCAATAGAACAGAGAAATATCTAGGTGATCAAAAAAGATGAGACTAGAAGGAAGAAGTATGTTTCCATCACAGGCTTAAATGATACACATATATGTGCATTTTGATTTGTAAGCAGAGGGTTTTCAGAGCACCGGATTCTGTTTCTTAAGCTTTTCCCTAAGAAAAAACCGGTCAAAGTTGAGAGGAAGGCTTATATTTCAAGATGGCAGGCCGCACACGTGTTTCTATTTGCTCCCTTTCAAGAACTCATTAGAGTGATAAAGAAGGAAAATGAAAGAGAGATAACCCACAACATGAAGAGAATCGAGGAGCAGGAGTCAGTGGATGGTGGGAGAAGGTAAGAGAGAGGACAGTTGATTTCCTAAATACGTCCTCTGTATCATCTGTTTTTTAAATTGTGCAGATATACTACTTTTAATAAGCAAGATTTTTTTTTTAAGTTGGACAGGAGCTTGGTTGTTGTTTCTACTCCCAGTTTTAATCAAAACTACACTTGTACCATCCTAAAGACACGAACTGCCATCCTAGTTTTAACAATCCCCAGAGAAATGCCAGCCTCTCCTTAACTGAGCCATTTGTTTGACAATCTTCATGGTTTTGATTCACATTTTCCTTGCAGCCTGAAGGTGATAATGTCCTGTCTGAAAGAGTTAATGTACATCAAGGGAGTAGCCTGGCTCTGTTCAATGAAATAAAATGTCCAGGGCTGTTCTCTTTTTGCTTTATATGGCAACACACTTTTACGTGTGATTAAGAAACAAAACAACAAAGAGAGGAAATGTACGGAGCTTATCAAAGTGCAATAGTTGCTGCTTCACCAGAGAAACTAGTGCTTTCATTCCTTTTCTGGTGTGGTTAGGCTGACCCTAGGAACCAAGGATGTTTTGCACTGAAATGAAAATTAACACTTAACAGCTATAGCCAGCCCATGGCAAAACTGTGAAACAGGCAAAGTCTGTCACTAGGATTTTTCCAGTATCCACTCTGGGCCTTTCTTCTTACTATCTTTTCTCTCAGCTCCAAGGCACCTACTGCTCTCTAGATGCTAGAAAAACAAAATAAGCTATTTTACACTAAAGTGTCATTGACTTCTTGTGAATTTGACCCAAGGACATCTGCAACCCCTATCACTCTGGATCTAGTCAAAAGGGAGAATCTACACAGTAATTTGGATAGAGAAAGTATAATATAAAGATGATTAACTATAACAGGAGATTAAAGTACTAAGAAGTAAAGGAAACGCTAAAGAATTTAGGGATGACAGATGAGGAACAACAACCCATAGGAGTGAGATTGAGTTCTGATGGAGAGGCCCCCAGGGCTGAGATTCAGGTTCTCTGGAAAAGGGCATAGATGTGGCTTCCTGGAGGGCAGAGAAGACTCTGGGATGCTGCCCCGGCGGAACTTACTGGAAATCGGCTTCCTAGGGTGCAGGAAAAGCTGATCACAGGCTGATATCTCACTAGAGGTACCCTGCTATAAAACCACTGGACGTGAGGGAAGTGCCAGCCAGGGAAGCTCCTGGCCACCATGCACTGCAGGAGCTGGGCACTGGTGAAGCTGCTGGTGCTCCGGGAGCCTGGTAAGCTGCAGGAATCTGCTGAACAAGCATAAGGGAGCCAGGGCAGAAGTCCCCTTCCTCCTGCAGTGTCTGTCCAGCATCCTCTATTGACAAAACTTACTATGGGGACAGCTACAGGGTACCGGTCCATTTTTGAAGCTCAGGAAATGAAGGATGAATATGTAGCTGAGGAAGTGATAAATTGGTAACTGGCACACAATCTAAAAAGGAAAGAAAAGATCAAGACGATGTTGAGCCCAGCAGTATGATTCTCCACCGGCAAAGTTCCAGAATAGGCAGTCTAGAGAAGGTATTTTGGAGTAGGAAAGCTTTCTTTCTTTCTTTTTTAAGTTTTGGCCATATTGCTTGTGGGATCTTAGTTCCCTGGCCAGGGACTGAACTTGGGCCCACGGCAGTGAGAGCATGGAGTCCTGATCACTGGACTGCCAGGGAATTCCCAGGAGAGCTTTCTAATGGTCCAGAAATCACTCTGTAGGTGACATAAATGTATATTAGGATTGAGTGGGATTGTTACATGCTGCTTCTGGGTAGACCAGGGATGCGGCCAGGCCTTGAACTCTTCAGGCTCATCTCCGTTTCTGGATGAAGCAGAGAACAGCTAGATTCCCACATATTTTACTTCTTCTTTCAAGCACACGCAGAGATGGCCTTCCCCACAGTATGCAACATGTCCTAGTTGATGGAATGTGAGAAGTAATAAAGGGCACTCTAGATGCAGCCCCTACCATGCCCCATCGGACTGCCAGCTCATTGTCCTTCACTGATGGCTAGGTGATGACCAAGGAGCCAGCAAAGGCTTCAGAGACACTCTCGGGGATGGTGGTTCCGTAGGATGGAAAGAGCCCGAGTCACAGCTCAGAGGAGAGAGAGCCACATTGGATTAGAATGGGACTAAATTGTGTTAAGCTTCTGAGACTTCTGGGGTTTTTGTTATTGCAGCTAGTTTTAATTTCCCTGGGTAAATTAAGATCCAGGACAGACACAACCTTAAATAGAAGAGAGATGGGATCATTCCTTTTGTTTGAGCTCATTAGAACTGGGAAGGTGGATCGTGTATTCCCTTCCATTCTGTGTCTCAGAAGTATGGGATATCAGAGTCCCCAGATAGTTTTCCATGGCCCACTGTGGAGGGCAAAGCATGGCAACTAGGTTTCCTTACTGAGCAGAGCAAAGGTTCCTTGAGGGTGAACACCAGGGGTGTTCTTTTCTCACTTCTGGCAGTTGGTGGTTGGCCCAGAAAGGCTTGACCTGGAGTCCCATGGCTGACCTCGGTGCCCAGGAGAATTTGTCCTGGTGCAGGAAGGGAGCGCTTACCTGCCAAAGTTCAGCCTCTGCCACTTCGGGTGACTCTTCTCCTAGGCCACACCCGTGCCCAGAGCTCTGGGTTCCCCTCTTCTATTAGTCACCAAACAACATGGGCAGATTTAGTTCCCCACTGCAAATATTTCGAAAATGCATTGTTTGCTGTATTTAAACAGACGTATGTTAAATATGTCTATATACATGCCTCCCTCCGTTTCTTTCGAGTGTGCATTGGTAATGAAGAATATTGCACACGGAGTTTCTGCCATCTGCCAAACCCACCAGAGATTTACTTGGGCCGTCTCCTCTGTTTTACGGCTGTCAGGCTTTAAAGCCAACCTCCACCACCTCAGCCTTGGAGGGGCATCACCCCAGACCCCTGCCATCTGCGGTCCTCAGGAGAACTGTGACCCTCAGCTGGCACCTTTATGTGACTCCAGCAGGGTTAGCACAAATCTCTCGAAGCTCGGCCTCCTGTGAGCCAACGTCTTGTGAGTAAATCACTTTTAACAGCAGCGTGGCACCGTATAAAGTTTATGTAGGATGGACATAAATTTGGGTCTGGAAAGAGCACAGTTTCCTGTGGTGACAGGCAGTGAGGCTGGTGTGCTTTAACACCTGCTTGCTCCTTTATTAGACTGCAAATTATATCAGCTGGAGGCCTTCGGAGTCAAACAGAATGCAAAATGAGGGTCTGGGGGTTGGGGGGACCCTGGTAAAGGATATCTGAGCCCAAACTTGGAAAAGCTTTCCATATTGTGAGATTTGCTTGATGTAGGAAGTCTATTACCCTAAGGGCAGTCCCTCTAACCCCAGACAGATACCTTTGTGGATGTTTAGATGAACTCCAGAGAAACCAAAGAATTAGAAAGATGGGGGGTGGGTGGCAATAGTTTTATTCTCTGACACATGGTTAGCTGGTTCTACTTGAGGATTCTCGTTAGGGACTAAGAATCTCCAAAAACACTTGCTGAACCAAACAATTGTGGGGCTTTTTACACGAAATCTCTATCCGTCCCACGGCACTGCAGCAGGATCCACCTTTTCAGCCTTGTCTTTGATTTAACAGGGTTGCACAGGTTGACATTAAGGGACACTGGCGTCTATAGAGTTGAGAGCTTTTCACACACCTAAGCCCCAAACCACATTAGCCCTGACAGTCTTGCTTATGGCAACAGCTCAGCTGCCCACGTGTTATGAATCACTGCTCTCCAAAAGAGAGGTGGGTGTTGGAGGAAGGGAGTGCCTTTTTCAAAAAACGTCAAGTGGCATGGCTAGGTTAGCCCTGGGGCATCCCCAGGTGCCAGGTCATTAGAGGCAGCTGTGCAGGTCTGGAGTGGGATAGGGGCTGGAGAGGAAGGCGAATGCCCCTGGCAGCGGTGACCTCTGCCCTGGGGGAGCCTGGCTCACAAAGGCAGCCATAGCTCCTTAAACCTCAGTGAAGGTGAGGTGGCGAAGAGTGCAGGCGAGGTGCTTCAAGGAATGATTCATGACCCAGAAAAGCTCCCACAGAAGCTGAGCCCACACTGATAAGGTGGCACAGCGCAGCGGTTAGGAGAGTGCACACTGGCCCTGGCAGGCAGGCTGCATTCAGTCTTCCCTTCCCCCACTTCTTAGCTGTGTGACCCCAGGCAAGTCACTTAGCCACTTTGTTTGCTGGTTCCCTCAACTGTGATGTGGGGATAACAGGCTTCACCTGGCACATCAGGGATAATTTAGGAGCAACAGTCATCCAGGTACCCACAGGGCAAGAGGAGGAAGCTGAGGTGTCTCTCCTCTCCCGACCTTACACCTCACAAGACCACAGACACTCTGTTGGCAGAAATGGAGGGCCAGACACATGACAATCAACACAGAATTCACACTTCCCCCTTTGCTCCCTTTTATTCAGGCAGCGTTGGGTGGCGGAAAGACCTTGAGGTGGGGCCTCAGAGGACCTGGGGTTTCATCTCAGCCCTGTCACAGGAGTCAGAGTCCATATGCCCAAACTTCCTGGCTTCCATTTGTTTCTAGAGGCTTCCAGCAGCTGAATGGGCCTTGAAGTTAATCTGGTCCATATTTATAACATCAACAATAACAGTAACAGCTGCTACTATGAGCACGGATTGAAAACTTTCTCTTTCACACACTGTACTTAATGCTTTACGTGACGTAGCTCAGGATTATTGAAGCAGTTACTACTTTTATCCTCATTTTACAGATGGGAAAACTGAGGGAGAAAGTTAGAGAATATATTTTATATACATTAGCTTATTATCAAATTAATAGACTTGAGGTATTATCTCTATTTCCCTGGTAACTCAGATGGTAAAGAATCTGCCTGAAATGCAGGAGACCTGGGTTTGATCCCTGGGTCTGATCCCTGGGTCGGGAAGATCTCCTGGAGGAGAAAATGGCAACCCACTCGTGTATTCTTGCCTGGAGAATTCCATGGACAGACACAACCAAGCAACTAACACTTTCACAGATAAGAAACTGAGGCTTAGAGAATTTAAACAGTCCTCTTGTCCTGGTGGGTCAGAAGTTAAAGGGTCTGCCTGCAATGCAGGAGACCTGGGTTTGATCCCTGGGTCAGGAAGATGCCCTGGAGAAGGAAATGGCAACCCACTCCTGTATTCTTGCACGGAGAATCCCATGGATGGAGGAGCCTGGTGGGCTACAGTCCACGGGGTCGCAAAGAGTCACACACGACTGAGCGACTTCACTTTCACTTGCCCCGAAAAGACAGAGTAGACTTAAATTTAAGTCCTCATAAAGTCTCTTTCAATACGAGCTGCTGCTGTTGCTAAGTCGTGTCAGTCGTGTCCGACTCTGTGCGACCCCACAGATGGCAGCCCACCAGGCTCCCCAGTCCCTGGGATTCTCCAAGCAAGAACACTGGAGTGGGTTGCCATTTCCTTTTCCAATGCATGAAAGTGACAAGTGAAAGTGAAGACGCTCAGTCATGTCCGACTCTTACTCAATTCTTTCCTTCTTTTTGGCCGCGCCCTTCAGCATGAGGCTCCTGGTTACCAGGGATCAAACCTGTGCCCCTGCCGCAGGAGTGCTAGAGTCTTAACCACCCGACCACCAGGGAAGTCTCTCAATTATTTATTTTTTTATCAAGGAACAACTTACACTTAATTATGTGGGCTAGTCTTAAGCGTGTGAAAATGAAAGTGAAGTCACTCAGTTGTGTCTGACTCTTTGTGACCCCACGGACTGTAGCCTACCAGGCTTCTCTGTCCGTGGGATTTTCTAGGCAAGAGTATTGGAGTGGGGTGCCATTTCCTTCCCCAGGGGATCTTCTTGACCCAGGGATTGAACCTGGGTGCCCCACATTGTAGGCAGATGCTTTTACCGTTCGAGTCAGTGGATTTTATGTATACACCCAGTGGAGCCACCAACCTTATCAAGATTTAGAATATTTCCTTCATTCCAGAAGGAAGTGGGCCTCATTCCTTGCGCCTTCCCCCAGTTAACACCCTCCTACCCCCAACATAGTTCTGGTTAACTTCTATCACCACTGATTAGTTCTGTCTGCTTTTAAACTTCATATAAATGGACACATATAAAATGCACTCTTTCATGTATGGTTTCTTTCACTTGACATGATAAGTTTGAGATTCACTCATATTTTGGCATGTATTAATAGTTTGTTCTTTTTTATTGCTATGTAGTATATTCATTTGCATGAATTTATCCAGTTTAATTGATCCATTCTTCTGCTGATGATCATTTCAATTGTTTCCAGTTTTTGGCTATTACAAAGTTGCCATGAATATTCATATACAAGTAGGCATATGCACTAATTTCTCGTGGATGTAGACCTGGAGCGAAATTGCTGGGACACAGGGTAGTAGGCACACACAACTTCACTGTCAGTTTTCCAAAGTGGTGGAACAAATTTATATGCCCACCAGCAATAAATGACCTTTCAGTTGCTCCACATCCTCACCTAGCATTGATATTGTCCGTCCTTTTGCTGTTAACCATTCCATACTATCCCACTGGGACTTTCATTTGCATTTCCTTGATGAGTAATATTGTAAAGTACCTTTTCCAATGCTTATTCGTCATCTGGATATCCTCATTTATGACGGGTCTGTTCAAGACTTTTGCACAGTTATAAATGAGCTATTTGTATTTTTCTTACAGACCTATAGTTCTTATACATTCTGGTTTGAGTATTTGTAAAGAATTTGTCTATTGCAGATATCTTCTCCAAGGCTTGACTTGCTTATTCACTTGCTTAATGGTGTTTTTGATGAACACGAGTTCTTATGTTTAAAAAGGTCCAATGTATTATTTTCTTATTTTATAATTTTTCTTTTAAAAAGGTCCAACATGCATACACCTTGAAAATATTATGCTAAATGAAAAAGGCCAGTCACAAATGATTGCATATTATATGATACTATTTAAATGAAATGTACAGAATGGACAAATCTATAAAGATAGAAAATAGGTAGTGGTTGCCTAGAGCTGAGGGGATGGGAAGGAAATGAGTGAGTGATGGTTACGGGGCTTGGGGTTTTGTTTGGGGTGCTGAAAATGTTCCAAAATTGGTAGTGGTGATGATCACAACTCTGTGAACCTACAAAAAGCCATTAAATTGTATGAATCAGATGCATGAGACATATAAATGAGTGACTCAAAGTATATCTCAATAAAGCTGTTTAAAAATTTTAAAAGTTATTTTGTCCATAATCTATTGTTATAGGCTGAATTGTGTCCTTAGCAGAAGCAGTGGCAGATTTTATTTTCTTAGGCTCCAAAATTACTGGATGGTGACTGCAGCCATGAAATCCAAAGATGCTTGCTCCTTGGAAGGAAAGCTCTAACAAACTTAGCATATTAAAAAGCAGAGACATCACTTTGCTGAGAAAGATCCATATAGTCAAAGTTATGGTTTTTCCAGTAGTCATGTGCAGATGTGAGTGTTGGACCATAAAGAAGGCTGAGGGCAGAAGAATTGTGTGTGATGTTTCCGAATTGTGGTGCTGGAGAACACTCTTGAGAGTCCCTTTGACCGCAAGGAGATCAAACCAGTCGATCCTAAGGGAAAGAAATCCTGATTCTTCATTGGAAGGATTATTGCCGAAGCTGCAGCTGCAATATTTTGGCCACATGTTGTGAAAAGCCACCTCACTGGAAAAGCCCCTAATGCTGGGAAAGGCTGAAAGCAAAAGGAGAAGCAGGCAGCAGAGGATAAGGTGGTCAGACAGCATCACCAACTCAACGGACGTGAATTTTAGCAAACTTTGGGAGACAGTGGAGGAGAGGAAATCCTGGTGTGCTACAGTCCATGATGTCGCAGAGTTGGACAGGACCTAGTGACTGAACAACAGCAAGATTTGTATTATCCCCAGTATTTCAGAATGTGACTGTATTTAGAGGTAAGATCTTTGAGAGGTGAATAAGTTAAAATGAGGCCATAATCCAATCTGACTGAAAAAGATGAGGACAGGGAGACGTTAGGGATGCCTGCACACAGAGCTTGACCTGAAGCCTGGATCCAAGTCCTCCAGTGGGTAACTTGGAACTCTGAGCCTGCAGTCCAGCTAAACTCTCTGGGCTGTGGTTCAACTATAGATCACACTGAGAAAAAAGCCCCTAAACTTGTTATTTTAAGCCACTGGGTTTGGGAATAACTTCTGTTAAGTGTAGTGTTATTGCAGCCATGGTCAGTTGATATAACCACTCTGTCCTCAACGTGTGGTCCTTAGACACCTGCATCCAAATGAAGATTCCAGGAAAATGATAACTTACTGNACAAGTGAAAGTGAAGACGCTCAGTCATGTCCGACTCTTACTCAATTCTTTCCTTCTTTTTGGCCGCGCCCTTCAGCATGAGGCTCCTGGTTACCAGGGATCAAACCTGTGCCCCTGCCGCAGGAGTGCTAGAGTCTTAACCACCCGACCACCAGGGAAGTCTCTCAATTATTTATTTTTTTATCAAGGAACAACTTACACTTAATTATGTGGGCTAGTCTTAAGCGTGTGAAAATGAAAGTGAAGTCACTCAGTTGTGTCTGACTCTTTGTGACCCCACGGACTGTAGCCTACCAGGCTTCTCTGTCCGTGGGATTTTCTAGGCAAGAGTATTGGAGTGGGGTGCCATTTCCTTCCCCAGGGGATCTTCTTGACCCAGGGATTGAACCTGGGTGCCCCACATTGTAGGCAGATGCTTTTACCGTTCGAGTCAGTGGATTTTATGTATACACCCAGTGGAGCCACCAACCTTATCAAGATTTAGAATATTTCCTTCATTCCAGAAGGAAGTGGGCCTCATTCCTTGCGCCTTCCCCCAGTTAACACCCTCCTACCCCCAACATAGTTCTGGTTAACTTCTATCACCACTGATTAGTTCTGTCTGCTTTTAAACTTCATATAAATGGACACATATAAAATGCACTCTTTCATGTATGGTTTCTTTCACTTGACATGATAAGTTTGAGATTCACTCATATTTTGGCATGTATTAATAGTTTGTTCTTTTTTATTGCTATGTAGTATATTCATTTGCATGAATTTATCCAGTTTAATTGATCCATTCTTCTGCTGATGATCATTTCAATTGTTTCCAGTTTTTGGCTATTACAAAGTTGCCATGAATATTCATATACAAGTAGGCATATGCACTAATTTCTCGTGGATGTAGACCTGGAGCGAAATTGCTGGGACACAGGGTAGTAGGCACACACAACTTCACTGTCAGTTTTCCAAAGTGGTGGAACAAATTTATATGCCCACCAGCAATAAATGACCTTTCAGTTGCTCCACATCCTCACCCAGCATGGATATTGTCCGTCCTTTTGCTGTTAACCATTCCATACTATCCCACTGGGACTTTCATTTGCATTTCCTTGATGAGTAATATTGTAAAGTACCTTTTCCAATGCTTATTCGTCATCTGGATATCCTCATTTATGACGGGTCTGTTCAAGACTTTTGCACAGTTATAAATGAGCTATTTGTATTTTTCTTACAGACCTATAGTTCTTATACATTCTGGTTTGAGTATTTGTAAAGAATTTGTCTATTGCAGATATCTTCTCCAAGGCTTGACTTGCTTATTCACTTGCTTAATGGTGTTTTTGATGAACACGAGTTCTTATGTTTAAAAAGGTCCAATGTATTATTTTCTTATTTTATAATTTTTCTTTTAAAAAGGTCCAACATGCATACACCTTGAAAATATTATGCTAAATGAAAAAGGCCAGTCACAAATGATTGCATATTATATGATACTATTTAAATGAAATGTACAGAATGGACAAATCTATAAAGATAGAAAATAGGTAGTGGTTGCCTAGAGCTGAGGGGATGGGAAGGAAATGAGTGAGTGATGGTTACGGGGCTTGGGGTTTTGTTTGGGGTGCTGAAAATGTTCCAAAATTGGTAGTGGTGATGATCACAACTCTGTGAACCTACAAAAAGCCATTAAATTGTATGAATCAGATGCATGAGACATATAAATGAGTGACTCAAAGTATATCTCAATAAAGCTGTTTAAAAATTTTAAAAGTTATTTTGTCCATAATCTATTGTTATAGGCTGAATTGTGTCCTTAGCAGAAGCAGTGGCAGATTTTATTTTCTTAGGCTCCAAAATTACTGGATGGTGACTGCAGCCATGAAATCCAAAGATGCTTGCTCCTTGGAAGGAAAGCTCTAACAAACTTAGCATATTAAAAAGCAGAGACATCACTTTGCTGAGAAAGATCCATATAGTCAAAGTTATGGTTTTTCCAGTAGTCATGTGCAGATGTGAGTGTTGGACCATAAAGAAGGCTGAGGGCAGAAGAATTGTGTGTGATGTTTCCGAATTGTGGTGCTGGAGAACACTCTTGAGAGTCCCTTTGACCGCAAGGAGATCAAACCAGTCGATCCTAAGGGAAAGAAATCCTGATTCTTCATTGGAAGGATTATTGCCGAAGCTGCAGCTGCAATATTTTGGCCACATGTTGTGAAAAGCCACCTCACTGGAAAAGCCCCTAATGCTGGGAAAGGCTGAAAGCAAAAGGAGAAGCAGGCAGCAGAGGATAAGGTGGTCAGACAGCATCACCAACTCAACGGACGTGAATTTTAGCAAACTTTGGGAGACAGTGGAGGAGAGGAAATCCTGGTGTGCTACAGTCCATGATGTCGCAGAGTTGGACAGGACCTAGTGACTGAACAACAGCAAGATTTGTATTATCCCCAGTATTTCAGAATGTGACTGTATTTAGAGGTAAGATCTTTGAGAGGTGAATAAGTTAAAATGAGGCCATAATCCAATCTGACTGAAAAAGATGAGGACAGGGAGACGTTAGGGATGCCTGCACACAGAGCTTGACCTGAAGCCTGGATCCAAGTCCTCCAGTGGGTAACTTGGAACTCTGAGCCTGCAGTCCAGCTAAACTCTCTGGGCTGTGGTTCAACTATAGATCACACTGAGAAAAAAGCCCCTAAACTTGTTATTTTAAGCCACTGGGTTTGGGAATAACTTCTGTTAAGTGTAGTGTTATTGCAGCCATGGTCAGTTGATATAACCACTCTGTCCTCAACGTGTGGTCCTTAGACACCTGCATCCAAATGAAGATTCCAGGAAAATGATAACTTACTGGTATATACACTGATCAATGGTTTGATGGGACAATTCAGCAGTATATATTAAACTTAAAAATGTATTAAAATGAATACCGAAGCAATTCCACTTCTAGATAGTTTTCCAAGAGAAATCCTTGCTGATGTCCACCAAAAACAGTGCAAAGATGTAGGTTGTTTGTAACAGTGAAAATCTGGAAATAACTATGGATCAGTGGGAGAATGGTTACATGAATGATGCTGTTTTCATTCTATGGAATCCTGTTGAATACCATTTGTTAAAAAGAAGAAAGTAAATCTCAGTGTGTAGACATGGAGAGTTCTCTGAGACGGATTACTCGGTGAAAAGCCAAGGTGCAGCATGTGTTTCACTCCCATAAAGAAAAAGCCATGCCCATGTAAATGCGTTCCAAGATGATTGCAAAGATGCAGACAAAGATGGTAAGCGAGAACCTGTGGAAGATAAGGCGTTGGAAAGGGGTGGGCCGGTGGGGGGCATGGATTGCTTTGTGTGAGTGCTTATTGTGCTCAGTTGCTCAGTTGTGTCTGACTCTTTGCGACCCCACCAGGCTCCTCTATGCAAGGGATTTTCCAGGCAAGAACACTGGAGTGGGTTGCCATCTCTTTCGCCAGAATGCTTAGTGGTTTTACCCTAAGAGCAGCTGTTACCTGTATCACACATATTACTTGTGCCATCAAAATGAAAATCGTTATGTATTAAAAGAAAATGGACATTTTTGCATCTTGCCTCAAGAGCAGAAGAGTCTAGGGATTTGTACTTAATGGAAATTTCAGACCCTGTTCTCTTAGCTGTCCGAGTCAGCAACTACCTTGCAAGGAAGCGGCCAGCCAGGGTAAGAGCTGCTCACTGAACTAGGGAGGGCCAAAGACAAACTGTAGGATGTGCCCTGTGAGCCAGAGGTAGAAGACAACTTTACCCAAGCGTTTCTCAGTTTTTAGGAGGTCAGGTGTGGCATGAAACTCTGGAGTCTTTCAGCTTCTGGAGAAAGTTCCTGTCAGTTGCTAGCATTTCCTATACACAGTGTTCTCCATCCCACCTCTGGGGGAGCATACTTGAGTCTCTGAAGGGTGGAGGGGGTACTTGAGGGTTATCAAAAGAGGGCATAAGGAGTGAGGGAGCATCTGTCACCATGGCCAGCCCAGGGCCAGGACCCTGCAGGCCGCTCCACACTTAGATTCTTTTGTTAAGAAAAGAGCAAGGTCAGGGTGTGGGGGACAAAGCACATGGGAGTTTCAATGCATCCTTTTGGTTTCATCTATAAAATCAGGGGTTTGCTTTGAAAACCTGTCCCTTGTACCACGTAAGTCAGTGACCTTCCGGGATGCTCTGCTAGAGGTCAGGTTCATCAAATCCAATAGAACAGCATCTCTTTGAAGCGCTGGGGTTGAGGTCCAGGCAGAGGCCCTGTTCTGCGGCCCCAGATCACGTAGGAGATGAGATGTGAGCCGCATGTCACCTGGTGGGATGGGAGTCAGGTTGTCCTGCTCCCCAAATCCCAGTCCAACCTCTCAGCAGCCCCGACAAGACTGGCCGCAGGTCACTGTCCCTGTTGTGGCAGGGGCCTGCTTTCTCAGGGGTTGAGTCGGGCCAAGTCTGCCTGGCCCAACTGGCTTCTGCAAAAGCTGAAGGCCCATACCTGAGACCGCCCTGCTGCCCTATCTGGAGCAGGGCACCCCCTGCTGAGTCCTGAGGGCTCCCATCACGAGCCCTTTTGGTGGCCCTCCTCCTAGCAATGTGTCCTTCCCTTCCTGGACTCAGGGGCAGGGGCTTGGCTCACCCCATGACCCAGAACCTTCCAACCCAACCCCTGGTCCAGAGGGAACCTGGGCAACCAGGCTGGGAGTGTGGCAGGGAGGGCAAGCCCAGGGATAAGCCCTGCGCAGAGGGATCCGGAGGAGTGGCCAGGCCACAGCAGCGATCAGGATGCTGGTGAACAGATTCTTGAATATTTGCAAAACTCATCCAGCCTCTCAAGTGCTGTCTGCATGAACAGCTGCTTTCTATTCTCAACACAGATCTGCAGGATCTTGAACCCGAGTGGACATGTGTCCACATGCAACAGACACACCCTTTCTTGATCTGCTGGGAGCCGGGTGTGCCTGAAATTCTAACTAAGGGCAGGGCTCTGCAGGTTCCCCATCAACGATGGAGGCTTCTTCCAAGTCAGGCCTTCCGGACTGACTAGCTAGTTTTAGCAGGAGGCACAGGCACTTTAACGTCAGATGAGAACATCCATTTACCATAAAGAGGCGACAAACTTTCCACCAGGCTAAAAGTTTCAGCAAGTTTTATATTCCAGCACCAAATCCAGTGTTATGGTTCCAATCAGTTCAGGAAATAAAATGTCTACAATTTATTTGGGTCTGTAAGACTCAGAACTCCTGGCCAAAAATGCACCCTTTGATCTTTATCCCTTTAATCTGAAGCATTCTCTAAATGCATTTCCATTTTAATGAACAATGCCTTATATTGGCATAATAGTTGTTATGGAAGAAACTCGGATGGTATTTGAGGTTTTCTAACCCTTGGTGTAAATTCACTGTTGTATCTGAGCATTTAGCACAGGCCAACTTCCTATTGGCAGCGAGCACAGAGACGAGGAGGCGCGCTCGGGGTGGGTGCAGGAGACCCTGGGGAGACCAGAGCCCAGAGTGGGGAGCTCTTGGGAGGAGCCACCATTTATGACTGAGGGATCAGAGAGGAAGGAGGAGGTGTTTGAGTGAGGCCTCCAAGGATGGATGGGTGGTTAAGAAGAGAAGAGAGGGCAAAAGAACGTTACAGGCAAGAGGCAAAGGCTGGCACAGTGCAAAGTGTGCTTGAGGGGCTGTGGGCAGTGCAGCGCAGACAGGATCCAGGGCAGGGGTGATGGTGGAGGGAGCGGGAGAGATGAGGCAAACAGTGGAGCAGGACTGCAGGGGCCTATACTCCCTGGAAATAGCTCAAGGGACAAATGGTGTCTGTGGGGGCTTGAGGAATCTCAGAGAAATGGTGTATTTTTCTGGAAGTAGTGTTAGATCTGCAGACGGAGGAGCTGAGCAGCAGCTGTTCCCAGCCACTCACTCTTTGGTGGCCGGTGGTCTCTAGCCACTGCTTCGCTCTGCTCTCCATGGGGCCATCTCTGGCCCTGACTCAACCTAACCTGTAGGCCCAGCAACCATCACCAGAGCCTCTTGATTCTTGGACACAGTTCCATTAGCTAGTGGCCAGTCAACAGACTGATTCCCCCGTCAGGCGTCTGTCCCCAGTATCATCAGCTGTTTTGGTAATCAGGAGGGTTACATGGTAAAAACTTGACTTTCAATAGAAAATGCAATGCAAGGGGTGGGGAAGAGTTTAAAGAGGCGTGTGCTGGGCAGCCCATCCAAACTAGTTTCCCTCCACTAGTGGGGACTGGGGAAGCCATCATAATATTCTCTAATAGGAGAATAACACAATCTCAGCTGAGATTTTAGGGTAGTTTTCCACCACATACAGGACAGACCAAAGATGAAGGGGAGGTGCCCACAGGGATCCAGCATCTTCCGCAGACCAAGCACTACGCTCGGTGCTGCCTGCATATTCCCTTACTTGAGTTTGACAAGAGCCCATTTCACTTGTGAGGAGACGGAAGCTAAGAGGCTTAGAGATGTGAAGAAAGTAAAGCCACACAGTTAATAGTGGAAGAGTTGAGATTTGACCCTGAAATCAGGCCAGACTTGAAATCATGCTTTCCCACCACACTACGCTGAAAACTGGCCAGAACAGCCTCTCACAGGTGTCCATGGGGCCTCACCCACCCAAGTCTACACCAAGTTCACCAGCTCCTGCCTACTCTTAGCTCCTCCTCCTGGGATTTTCATCTCCATCAAAACTTTACCAACTACCCAGTCACCCCGTCCCCAGCCTCTCCCCACGCTTTCCGATTTTAACAGTATGTTCCAAAGGCTGTTGTGAGACTTAAGTAAGATGGTTCTCACGGAGTGCTCAGAGTTGAGCGTGGCGTGTGTGTCTGCAGAACTGACAGAGTGATTGATTGGATGTGGGCNTTTACCAACTACCCAGTCACCCCGTCCCCAGCCTCTCCCCACGCTTTCCGATTTTAACAGTATGTTCCAAAGGCTGTTGTGAGACTTAAGTAAGATGGTTCTCATGGAGTGCTCGAGTTGAGCGTGGCGTGTGTGTCTGCAGAACTGACAGAGTGATTGATTGGATGTGGGCACAACAGGAGCCTGACTTGGAGTTTTATTTGTTTAATGCAGGAGTTGGCAAACGTTTTCTGTGAAACGCTAGGTGGTAAATATTTTCAGCTCTGTGGGTCATATAGTCTCTGTTGCAACTGTTCAGCTTTGCCATTGTAGCGAAACACTGGCCAGAGCCAAGACAGAAGTGAATGGGCGTGGCTGAGTGCTAAGAAAACTTTTCCACAAAAATGGGCAGGGGCTGACTTGGCCTGAGGGTTGTAGTTCTCTATTTCCCGGTCTGTGTCTTAGCTCCTTCCATGAGGGTGGTGCCAATGTTTGTTCAGTTCACAGATTCTTCTTCAGGGTCTAGCACAGTGCCTGGCAGTGGAGTTGTTGCTGTTCAGTCACTCAGTTGTACCTGACTCTTTGGGACCCCACAGACTGCAGCATGTCAGGCTTCCCTGTCCTTTACCATCTCCCGGAGTTTGCTCAGACACGTGTACTTTGAGTTGATCATGTCATCCAACCATCTCGTCCTCTGTCTTCCCCTTCTCCTATTGCCTTCAGTCCTTCCCAGCTTCATGGTCTTTTCCAATGAGTTGGCTCTTTGCATCAGGTGGCCAGATTATTGGAGCTTCAGTTTCAGCATCAGAACTTCCAGTGAATATTCAGGGTTGATTTCCTTTAGAACTGACTGGCTTGATCTTTTAGGATTGACTGGTTTGATCTCCCAGCTGTCAAAGGGACTCTTGAGAAGATTCTCTAGCACCACAGTACAAAAGCATCAATTCTTCAGCACTCAGCCTCCTTTATGGTTCAACTCTCACATCTGTACGTGACTACTGGAAAAACCCTAGCTTTGACGATATGGAACTTTGTTGGCAAAGTGATGTCTCTACTTCTTAATATGCTGTCTAGGTGGAGTAGGTATGCCATAAATATTTGTCAAAGGAGTGAGTACATGAGAGAAAGCAAGCAAGAACAATGGTGGCTGAGAAGGGATCAGTGTGTAGGATTCCTAAGTTGAAGGATTAATATAGGAAATAGGAACCAGACTAGGGTTTTTAAGCAAAAAGGTGGAATTACAAACTTGCTGGATGGCTGGAAGAGAAGGCTCTATGCTGGATTTCTAGGAATGATTCCCAGCATGTGGCAGAGCTGGCCTGCCAGGAGTGGTGGCATCACTGCCCAAGAACATGGTAGCTGCAATACCCCAGCATTTGGTCAGACAGCTGGGGACATCTACCTGCATGCTGGGACATGCGGGAGCCACTGCCACCTCCTCAAGTGACTGACACCATGAAGCTGGAGATTGGACGTCGGTGGCCCCATGGCCTTGCTTTCCAACAGAAAACACACAAAACCTGTAGGAACTTGGCTTCTGTCTCACTTTTGCCTTCCAAACTCTGTGCTAGGACAACCTGACTGACACTCGTGACCCTCATGGTAAGAGAGTCTGGGAAATGTAGGGTTTTTTTCAGCTTCCTTTACTCCATGCACCTACAGGCATCATAGGAAGACGTAGGAATGGTTCCACATCCCACTCCACCTGTGGTTCTGGTGATCTATCGCTGCAGAACAAACCACTCCAAACTTCAGTGACTTAAAACCAGCCATTTCTTTTTTTCAGAAACTGGGAATTTGGGCAAGGTTTGGTGGGGGCAAGATCTCCTGGAAAAGGAAATGGCAATCTTCTTCAGTATCTTTGCCAGGAGAATTCCACGGACAGGGAAGCCTGGCGTGCTACAGTCCATGGAGTCGCTAAGAGTCAGACACAACTGAGCGACTAACACTTTCACTTTACTTTACTTTTGGTAGGGGCAGCTTGTCTTTGCTTCCTGAGGAGTCAGTTGGGGTGGTTCAACCGGTGGTTTAGCATGAGCTTCATGGTGTGAGCAAGCCCCCACAAGCCACCTGGGAGCCCAAGTGGAGAGGAATCAAAGCCCTTGGCAAGAGCCCCAGCCAAACTCCTGGGCAGGAGCCAGCATCAACTCAGCGGCCATGTATACACCACTGGGAAGGCAGGTCCTCCAGCCACACAGGGATGCTCTAGTTGATGCCATGTGGAGCAGAGATGTCCCTGATGAATGCTGTCCAAATTGCAGACTAGTGAGCAGAATAAATGACTGTTTCTATTTCTGCCACTACGTTTTGGGGTAGTTTGTTTTGTGGCAAAAGATCACTAGAACATGCAGGTTGTACTGAATGTGAAGGAGGGAGGGGAACAACAGATGGAGCGATCAACAAGAATGAAGCAGCCAATGCCAGGGAGAGGGAAAGGTTGACTTAAACGTAAGCCAAGTTCACGTTCCTCCTTTACCTTCAACACTGAGACTTACCAGCTTTCTAAGTGATGCTTCCTGAAAATCAAGCCAAGGTGGTTTGGGCTGTATATATCCAGCCAGTAAGCCAATCTCGGGCTGAATAGGAACCCTTTATTCTTATGAGTATTGCTTCCTGGGGGCTCTTGGTCTCTTCCAGAGATTGCCTCNGGTGGGGGTGGGGAGCGGGGGCAGGTGGGGGAAGGAAAATGGACAGTGACTGCCATGGGAAAGCACTGTTTAAGTGGAGCTTAAATTCTGGTCCACCACAGGAATTCCACCCCCCTCTGACCACTCTGGTTCAGGAACAAGCATCATAACTCATAGCACTAGCACAGCTTCTGAATGTCAAGGTAGATGACATGATGCCTTTCTATTCCAGATATTATAGACTGCAAAATCTTTACAGTTGGAACAATGTTCTCCATTTTGCACCTGATTCCAAAAGAGAGTCCCAGCCAAGCACAGCTTTTTGTTTTATCTACGCATCTTCCAAGGGCTCCTTTGGCTGCGCATGTTGCTTTTGTTCCTGGCTTGCTGTTTTAAGTACAGCTTTGCTACGTTTCCATTTTCCCTAGTATCCAGAAACAAGTACTCATTTGAATTAGAGCCAGAAAAATATTGAATGGAATGAAGCATTGCTTTCCCCCTCTCAAACATGGTGAGGTCATGGTTTAGTGACAGTGGTGACAGTGACAAATGCCTTGCACTTTCACTTAGAGACCTTCAGGAACGGATAAACAAATATTTTCTGAAATGCACAGGTGAGGGGGAGGTGAAGTGGTTCACATAGGAGTGTGCTGATTATGGTCTGATTCATTTCCCCCTTCTCAAATATCTCAAAAACTATGTTTTGGTGAACAGGACTGGAGTCGTTCATACTTTAAATCAAACTGAAGTCCACTGAAGTAGGAAAATTAGGCATTTTACATAAATGATGTGGGCAAATTATTATTCAATTTTTAACAGGGTTTTTCCATCACTTTGCTGTGCACAATGTAACATGGTTAATTTACCATATAGCATTGTTATTCATTCCCTAATTCTCTAGGCAACCGCTGCCTTTTGCTTACCATTTCCTCGTTGCTCTCTGGGAATTGACAGACCTCCTGGCTCCATTTAGGGTGGTTTGGTTCCAGGGCGATCTCTAGGGGCTCCGCTTCTCTCTTGTCATCTTCCAACGCTTACCCCTTGGGAGGAGTCTAAAAATGAAAGGATTCACATATCTGGATTTAGTTTCTGAGTGGCTTTAAATGAATCCTTTTGTAAACACACACACACATACACACACACACACACGATAAAATCTCTTGCTGCTTAGTAATATTTCCCCACAGTATTACATGCATGCCTTCTGTTAAAAACACTATCTGAATAATTCCCATTTCATTCCCTCTTACTTCTAATTAGCTGCTCATTGATTATTACATAGCAAGCACTCGATAATTAACTAAAGGAAAAAAAATTCAAACCAAAACAACCAGAATGCCTTGCATCTAATATATACCTGCTTTCATGAATTTACATATTACCTGATGATTCAAACAAAATAGCCTCTTAAATGGGAGGGGAGGAATGAATGACAACAGGGGCACCAGTGGGAGAAAACCCCCTACTAATTATTCTTAGGAGAGGAAGTATACAAGTCCTGCAATTCTCTTATTCTCATACTCTATATAGTTCAAAACACATTCCAACTAGGACGCTGGAGTCAAAAGCCTTCCTGAAACCTTATTCTGTCCTTTTACGGTATTATCTCCCATCCGGGTAGTTAGCAGCACAATAATCAGAATAACCGATGCTACCTACTACCTTTTAATGTCTGTGTTTGGGGAGGGGGAGGAAGGAGAAAGAGATTTATATTTTCTTTGCTTGGTTTTGGTTTCTCTTCATTTAGATGCATTTGTTGAACACTTTCTATATTCAAAGCAGATTCTATATTTAGAGCTGGCCCCTAACTGAAGTTGGGGATTAGAAGAAAATACAACTGAAGGCAAAAAATGCTGAGCCTACCATTACGCATTACATAATCCGCCTCTGCTTGTCTTTAAGGCACCCACTCCTCCAGGAAGCCTCCCTTGAATTCCCCATTCTGGGCCATTTGGCGCTCCTTTGCTGCCCCTTGTGTTTCCTCCTAACAGAGAGCTTATTGCAACTATCTTTTATGGACCTCCTTCTCACTGGAGAAGGTAATGGCAACCCACTCCAATATTCTTGCCTAGGAAATCCTATGGATGGAGGAGCCTGCAGGCTACAGTTCATGGGGTTGCAAAGAGTCGGACACAACTGAGCAACTAGACTGGGAGTATTAATTGTCTCCTTAGCTTTCTAGTGGTAAGCACAGGGTCTAACCCATAATAAGTACTCAAAAAATGTTTGCAGAAGAAATGAATGATTAAGTCCTTACACATAACCAAAGTCATCTCTTTGGTGGTCATCCCATTGCCTTGAATAGCCTCAGCAAAGGGCTCCTTTCATCCCAGTTCTGGTTTCTTCCTTTGTCCAATGTCTCTGTCTTGTCTTCCCCAATTTGCTGCCATCTTGGACCAGCAGGCTGACCTGATCAGACTTTCACTTCTAGGCAGTTCTGGATCATTTTCCTCTTCCTATGACCAAACCCTCCCATCTTCTGTCCCGTTCTCAGTCAGGGGGCTGTTTTTGCTGGGTGAAAAATGGGAATCAAATATAGAGAATCTATATTAGTGGTGGTTAAGATTACCTCTCCCAATTACAATATATCCATGTTAGCAGTAGTATCTTATGGACAAGATCTTCATCCTGTGGTTCTTAAGAAGGGTATAGGGACCCCCTGGGTCATGCCAGAGTTTTGCCGGGCATACTACAAGCCATAGACTTGTTAACAACGCACAATCTGAAGGTTGGGAAAAGAATTTTAGATGAAGACAAAAAATGAGTATCTTAGGAAAATATCCATTTTTTCATAAAATGCACGAACATTAGCATGAGATTTTGAAGGCCCCAGGTCACAAGGGGTACAGGTTTATTCCCACTGGTGTGTGGATGAGTTCTGGGGGAAGATTCAGGAAACACTAATGGTGTTCACTTCAAGCTACAGACTGGGTCTTCAAGTCACAGGCACACATTCACGATGGCAATGCTAGTGCCTTGGGCAGCTCACAGCAAATCCCAGGGTGCCTAGCAGGCCCTAAGGTAACCATATTTTTCATTGGTGTACCTTTTGCCCCACAGGATGGCATCATCCATCTAGCCATCCACCCACTCAGCCAATATCTACCATCAGCTCGTCACTGCCCTTGGTGCAGGAGTAGAGTGATGAACAAGTTAGGCAGTTTCTGTTCTCAAGGAGCTCATAATCTGGCAGGGAAAATGCATCAAGAGAAGAGTTATATTATTAAATACATTATTAAAGAGACATATTCTGGAAAGGAGCATAGTATTCTGGCTTCTGGGGGAGCAGTCATATTTTACTGATCACAGTCTCCATAGAATCATCCTTGTCACACTGGAAAGCCATTTATTTTTATTTCTAGTCCCCAGAATTAATTTAAAAAAATAAGGTATCTCTCCATCACCACCCATGGGATTCTGAATATTTTGCATGTTTGGAAATAAAGAGGTATGCTTTAGGAATTTATTGTGAAAATTTTCTGAGAATCTAGGTATATATAGACTATGAAGCTTCATTTGATATCACAGAGATAATTTTTCATTGTTTTCTTCTCTGGAATTGGAATCTATTTTTGAGGAATGAAATAAATATACCATTGGTACCTGCCTTAGTAAATTCATACCCTACAATATAATTTTTAGAGTGAGAATTTGTCTGAACCTCCTTTCTCCTCACTCTCCCTCCCTTCCCGCTTATTCTCTCCCTCCTTTCCAGCAAATATTTTAATCACCGAATTGAATTCCAATCATATAATATATAGTGATAAGAAAGCCAACAAAACATATCTAAACCTATTAAAATACCTTTCAGAACCGACGTGACCGAACGCCATTTTATACCAGTGCAACTTGTTCGGAAATTCCCATTTGGTCAAGTGAGGTCTCTTGTCCAGAGCTGTGACAAAACAGCAGATGATATACCTCAAGCTGTGGGCTTCCGTCCGTCCTCCTCTGAATCCTGCAGAAAACCTTACCTTCTTCCAGCACTCAGGAAAGAACCGTGCCATTTAACACGGTATACATTCTTGAAGCCCCACAGGAAATTTCAGGAAAGATTTTGCAGCTCCAACGCTACTAGAAAAAGATCCTCTGGTGCCAAGATTTAGCCACAGGAGGATTCCTGTCTTTCTCTAGGCAGGTAAATACCCTCTTGTGCTTGTCAGGGAATCTTCGGTTGTGTGGCTGTATTGGAGGGATTATGAACACCTTTAACTCTTCTTGTGGAAGTGCCTTGATCCTCATACCCCTGTCTTTGCCATGNGAGGATTCCTGTCTTTCTCTAGGCAGGTAAATACCCTCTTGTGCTTGTCAGGGAATCTTCGGTTGTGTGGCTGTATTGGAGGGATTATGAACACCTTTAACTCTTCTTGTGGAAGTGCCTTGATCCTCATACCCCTGTCTTTGCCATGAACAAGGCAGAGCCAAATGCATCGTGGCTTCGGTCTACACCTTAGTGCTCTACCGCAGGGGAGACCCAGCCTCGACTGGTCCTCCCTCAGGTCCTTCTGGGCCATCAGTACATGTGCAACAAAGCAGACTCAGAGGCGGGAGCGAGGCATGAGCATGGCTGAGCAGAAATCACTCTGTCTCATTTACAGCATCTGAGCATTGTCAAGTCGTCTTCTCCGGCAGTTTTACAATTTGATTTTAAGGAAGTAAAAACAGCTAGATTATTAGGAAGCTTCCCTATGTGGCCCAGCAATGCCAGATGCCAGCCTTCCTCAGGGAACAGAGCAAGTCCTTACTCACTGCCAGGTTATGAAAGACAAAAACAGACATTTCACCATCACTTGCCACTAAGGCACCTTTCAAGATACAAGAGAACTTTTTGGGTCAGTGGGTTCAGTGTCCTCCCCCCAAACTTCTAAAACTTTTGAGAGGTGTGGGGATTCCCTGGAAGTGATGTCTCACGTGTCTGGACTAGTCTGCATCAGGGAGGTCTCTTGACAGCTCATAAGCTGCTTGGAAGAAAACACCTGAAATGTCTCTGATTTCTTCATATTCACAGCTACTTTTACCTTTATTCTGCAACCCTACTCTGTTTCAGAACAGTTTTCAGCAAGATGCATTTCATAAGTGTGTCCTCAAGTTAGCCAAAGTCTTGAGTTTTGCTTCACGTAAGAGAACTCACAATTAACTCAATGGATGAATTAAAGGCTATACTTTGAAGAGACTGTTTTCTTTTTAAAAAATCTGTCTAAAACATGCTGTTGTGACTTTTTCAGATATTTTTGAATGACTGAGTCAGAAACATACACAAAAATCCCCCAGAGAGTACCTGAAAACTATCCAACCTATTGGGATGTAAAGATGAAAAACACAGTTACAGGTTTAAACACATCTAGAACGGTAATTAAAAAACTGCCCAGTACTGTGATAATAATTGTATGTAACAAAATTTTATTAAATTTTATCAATTTAGCAATTGTATTAATACCAAACCAATGCCATAAAAACTTGGTTAGTCAGAAAAATCCCTGCTTCACTTAAAAAATGTTGGAAACTTTCTAAACATATAAAGGCTATATCAGCAAGAGAGCTGTCCTCTTTGTATAATTCCACATGACATCAGTGATCTTAGCATCCCAGGATCTCAGATGTAGGAACTTATAGCAAATCTCATCCAACTCCCTCATTGCTACAGATAGGACCTGAAAAGGGGGCAACTTCAGGTGACTGTTGAATGAAGGCAGCTGAATGAGGGCAGAGCCAGGCCTGGCCTGCTGGCCCCGTCCACCCACTGCCCCATCTGCCACACCAGGCTGTTTCCCTGCTTAGCAACTTCATTACTGAGGTGGAGGGGCCCTGGGAAACATGCACCGACTCCAGGACGAGAAGATTCTTCTCCTACGTTGGGGACACAGAAAATTCCAGTTAAGAGAAAACGTCTCATAAATTTAAATGTTGTCGTCGTGTCTACTCCTGCTTTGATGATCCTCTGCATTAACCAGACAATGGTCTAGCCTTTCTGGGTGAAGAAAACCTCACTCCAGCTGTTTTGAATGTTTCTGTCATTTGGAAATCATTGCACAATGGTTAAATTTCCAGGTGAGNACACACACACACACGATAAAATCTCTTGCTGCTTAGTAATATTTCCCCACAGTATTACATGCATGCCTTCTGTTAAAAACACTATCTGAATAATTCCCATTTCATTCCCTCTTACTTCAAATTAGCTGCTCATTGATTATTACATAGCAAGCACTCGATAATTAACTAAAGGAAAAAAAATTCAAACCAAAACAACCAGAATGCCTTGCATCTAATATATACCTGCTTTCATGAATTTACATATTACCTGATGATTCAAACAAAATAGCCTCTTAAATGGGAGGGGAGGAATGAATGACAACAGGGGCACCAGTGGGAGAAAACCCCCTACTAATTATTCTTAGGAGAGGAAGTATACAAGTCCTGCAATTCTCTTATTCTCATACTCTATATAGTTCAAAACACATTCCAACTAGGACGCTGGAGTCAAAAGCCTGCCTGAAACCTTATTCTGTCCTTTTACAATATTATCTCCCATCCGGGTAGTTAGCAGCACAATAATCAGAATAACCGATGCTACCTACGTACCTTTTAATGTCTGTGTTTGGGGAGGGGGAGGAAGGAGAAAGAGATTTATATTTTCTTTGCTTGGTTTTGGTTTCTCTTCATTTAGATGCATTTGTTGAACACTTTCTATATTCAAAGCAGATTCTATATTTAGAGCTGGCCCCTAACTGAAGTTGGGGATTAGAAGAAAATACAACTGAAGGCAAAAAATGCTGAGCCTACCATTACGCATTACATAATCCGCCTCTGCTTGTCCTTTAGGCACCCACTCCTCCAGGAAGCCTCCCTTGAATTCCCCATTCTGGGCCATTTGGCGCTCCTTTGCTGCCCCTTGTGTTTCCTCCTAACAGAGAGCTTATTGCAACTATCTTTTATGGACCTCCTTCTCACTGGAGAAGGTAATGGCAACCCACTCCAATATTCTTGCCTAGGAAATCCTATGGATGGAGGAGCCTGCAGGCTACAGTTCATGGGGTTGCAAAGAGTCGGACACAACTGAGCAACTAGACTGGGAGTATTAATTGTCTCCTTAGCTTTCTAGTGGTAAGCACAGGGTCTAACCCATAATAAGTACTCAAAAAATGTTTGCAGAAGAAATGAATGGTTAAGTCCTTACACATAACCAAAGTCATCTCTTTGGTGGTCATCCCATTGCCTTGAATAGCCTCAGCAAAGGGCTCCTTTCATCCCAGTTCTGGTTTCTTCCTTTGTCCAATGTCTCTGTCTTGTCTTCCCCAATTTGCTGCCATCTTGGACCAGCAGGCTGACCTGATCAGACTTTCACTTCTAGGCAGTTCTGGATCATTTTCCTCTTCCTATGACCAAACCCTCCCATCTTCTGTCCCGTTCTCAGTCAGGGGGCTGTTTTTGCTGGGTGAAAAATGGGAATCAAATATAGAGAATCTATATTAGTGGTGGTTAAGATTACCTCTCCCAATTACAATATATCCATGTTAGCAGTAGTATCTTATGGACAAGATCTTCATCCTGTGGTTCTTAAGAAGGGTATAGGGACCCCCTGGGTCATGCCAGAGTTTTGCCGGGCATACTACAAGCCATAGACTTGTTAACAACGCACAATCTGAAGGTTGGGAAAAGAATTTTAGATGAAGACAAAAAATGAGTATCTTAGGAAAATATCCATTTTTTCATAAAATGCACGAACATTAGCATGAGATTTTGAAGGCCCCAGGTCACAAGGGGTACAGGTTTATTCCCACTGGTGTGTGGATGAGTTCTGGGGGAAGATTCAGGAAACACTAATGGTGTTCACTTCAAGCTACAGACTGGGTCTTCAAGTCACAGGCACACATTCACGATGGCAATGCTAGTGCCTTGGGCAGCTCACAGCAAATCCCAGGGTGCCTAGCAGGCCCTAAGGTAACCATATTTTTCATTGGTGTACCTTTTGCCCCACAGGATGGCATCATCCATCTAGCCATCCACCCACTCAGCCAATATCTACCATCAGCTCGTCACTGCCCTTGGTGCAGGAGTAGAGTGATGAACAAGTTAGGCAGTTTCTGTTCTCAAGGAGCTCATAATCTGGCAGGGAAAATGCATCAAGAGAAGAGTAATATTATTAAATACATTATTAAAGAGACATATTCTGGAAAGGAGCATAGTATTCTGGCTTCTGGGGGAGCAGTCATATTTTACTGATCACAGTCTCCATAGAATCATCCTTGTCACACTGGAAAGCCATTTATTTTTATTTCTAGTCCCCAGAATTAATTTAAAAAAATAAGGTATCTCTCCATCACCACCCATGGGATTCTGAATATTCTGCATGTTTGGAAATAAAGAGGTATGCTTTAGGAATTTATTGTGAAAATTTTCTGAGAATCTAGGTATATATAGACTGTGAAGCTTCATTTGATATCACAGAGATAATTTTTCATTGTTTTCTTCTCTGGAATTGGAATCTATTTTTGAGGAATGAAATAAATATACCATTGGTACCTGCCTTAGTAAATTCATACCCTACAATATAATTTTTAGAGTGAGAATTTGTCTGAACCTCCTTTCTCCTCACTCCCCCTTCCTTCCCCCAGTTACTTCCTCCCTCCCTCCCTTCCCGCTTATTCTCTCCCTCCTTTCCAGCAAATATTTTAATCACCGAATTGAATTCCAATCATATAATATATAGTGATAAGAAAGCCAACAAAACGTATCTAAACCTATTAAAATACCTTTCAGAACCGAAGTGACCGAACGCCATTTTATACCAATGCAACTTGTTCGGAAATTCCCATTTGGTCAAGTGAGGTCTCTTGTCCAGAGCTGTGACAAAACAGCAGATGATATACCTCAAGCTGTGGGCTTCCGTCTGTCCTCCTCTGAATCCTGCGGAAAACCTTACCTTCTTCCAGCACTCAGGAAAGAACCGTGCCATTTAACACGGTATACATTCTTGAAGCCCCACAGGAAATTTCAGGAAAGATTTTGCAGCTCCAATGCTACTAGAAAAAGATCCTCTGGTGCCAAGATTTAGCCACAGGATTCCTGTCTTTCTCTAGGCAGGTAAATACCCTCTTGTGCTTGTCGGGGAATCTTCGGTTGTGTGGCTGTATTGGAGGGATTATGAACACCTTTAACTCTTCTTGTGGAAGTGCCTTGATCCTCATACCCCTGTCTTTGCCATGAACAAGGCAGAGCCAAATGCATCGTGGCTTCGGTCTACACCTTAGTGCTCTACCGCAGGGGAGACCCAGCCTCGACTGGTCCTCCCTCAGGTCCTTCTGGCCCATCAGTACATGTGCAACAAAGCAGACTCAGAGGCGGGAGCGAGGCATGAGCGTGGCTGAGCAGAAATCACTCTGTCTCATTTACAGCATCTGAGCTTTGTCAAGTCGTCTTCTCCGGCAGGTTTACAATTTGATTTTAAGGAAGCAAAAGCAGCTAGATTATTAGGAAGCTTCCCTATGTGGCCCAGCAATGCCAGATGCCAGCCTTCCTCAGGGAACAGAGCAAGTCCTTACTCACTGCCAGGTTATGAAAGACAAAACAGACATTTCACCATCACTTGCCACTAAGGCACCTTTCAAGATACAAGAGAACTTTTTGGGTCAGTGAGTTCAGTGTCCTCTCCTCAAACTTCTAAAACTTTTGGGAGGTGTGGGGATTCCCTGGAAGTGATGTCTCACGTGTCTGGACTAGTCTGTATCAGGGAGGTCTCTTGACAGCTCATAAGCTGCTTGGAAGAAAACACCTGAAATGTCTCTGATTTCTTCATATTCACAGCTACTTTTACCTTTATTCTGCAACCCTACTCTGTTTCAGAACAGTTTTCAGCAAGATGCATTTCATAAGTGTGTTCTCAAGTTAGCCAAAGTCTTGAGTTTTGCTTCACGTAAGAGAACTCACAATTAACTCAATGGATGAATTAAAGGCTATACTTTGAAGAGACTGTTTTCCTTTAAAAAATCTGTCTAAAACATGCTGTTGTGACTTTTTCAGATATTTTTGAATGACTGAGTCAGAAACATACACAAAAATCCCCCAGAGAGTACCTGAAAACTATCCAACCTATTGGGATGTAAAGATGAAAAACACAGTTACAGCTTTAAACACATCTAGAACGGTATTTAAAAAACTGCCCAGTACTGTGATAATAATTGTATGTAACAACAAAATTTTATTAAATTTTATCAATTTAGCAATTGTATTAATACCAAACCAATGCCATAAAAACTTGGTTAGTCAGAAAAATCCCCGCTTCACTTAAAAAATGTTGGAAACTTTCTAAACATATAAAGGCTATATCAGCAAGAGAGCTGTCCTCTTTGTATAATTCCACATGACATCAGTGATCTTAGCATCCCAGGATCTCAGATGTAGGAACTTATAGCAAATCTCATCCAACTCCCTCATTGCTACAGATAGGACTTGAAAAGGGGGCAACTTCAGGTGACTGTTGAATGAAGGCAGCTGAATGAGGGCAGAGCCAGGCCTGGCCTGCTGGCCCCGTCCACCCACTGCCCCATCTGCCACACCAGGCTGTTTCCCTGCTTAGCAACTTCATTACAGAGGTGGAGGGGCCCTGGGAAACATGCACCGACTCCAGGACGAGAAGATTCTTCTCCTACGTTGGGGACACAGAAAATTCCAGTTAAGAGAAAACGTCTCATAAATTTAAATGTTGTCGTCGTGTC
Organism: Neotragus moschatus; assembly: GCA_006410615.1. Classification (NCBI taxonomy): domain Eukaryota; kingdom Metazoa; phylum Chordata; class Mammalia; order Artiodactyla; family Bovidae; genus Neotragus; species Neotragus moschatus. The sequence continues at coordinate 1,351,915 of SJYA01001566.1, read as the reverse complement.
TACTCCTGCTTTGATGATCCTCTGCATTAACCAGACAATGGTCTAGCCTTTCTGGGTGAAGAAAACCTCACTCCAGCTGTTTTGAATGTTTCTGTCATTTGGAAATCATTGCACAATGGTTAAATTTCCAGGTGAGTCCTTACCACTTGGTGTGGAACACATATGTCATTCCTAGAGTACCTTCCATGATTTAAACAAATGAACCAAAAAAAAAAAAAAAAAAATTCAAATGGAAAATGCTCTCTTTTTAATTACTAAATTAAGAAAGTTAACCAATTTAAAAATGTAAACTCACAAAGAAATAACAAAAAAGGAATTAAGACTTCAGAGTTGCTACTCAGTATTAAAAACTCAAATAGAAATAGGGCTTTTGATTTGTTGTTGTTAAACATTTGTAATTCAAGGTTGGCACAAACAGCAACTAAAAACGTAATACTTTTTTTTTGTGCATCCTCATGAAATGTAAAGTAGTGCATAGTTATTTCACTGGAGGACTCCTGGACATANAACTATGAATCTAAATTTATTTTTCATTAAATCATTTTACTATGAATAAGAAGACAGTTGGTTATAAAAGAAGTTCTTGTAGGTGGAAAATTTTCCTAGATGGCTAACAAAGTTGATTCGTACTTTAATATTCTAGGAAGCAAACAGAGGCTCTTTTTTTTAGTATCCCTTTTCTGGGAATCAGACCCCACTCTGCCAGGCTTCAAGGTGAAAAAACTTGAAAGCTGGCTGGGACTTCTCCTTCTCCTTAAACCCATTATCTAACCCATCACTAAGCCTCTTGCTTCCCTCTCTGACAAGCCTCTCAAACTTTCCCTTTCCTGTTTAAGTTCTCTGCCAAAACTTGATTTAGGTCCTCATCCCTCTGTTTAGACCTCGAGCCATAGTGCCCAGCCTTCAGCTCATTGTTTCTCCAATTAACAATTTTAAGCCTCAGCTTCATAATGTCCACCCCAGCCTCCCCCACAACCACACAGTAGGTTCCCTACTGCATTAAGTCAAAATCTCCCACCCAGTTGTCTAGGACCCACATATCTATTCAACTTTGGTTCTTTCTGCCCCAAACCCATAGTTAAATCTAGTTTGCTTTCCTGTAACCTGTACCCTGCACTTGGCCTGATCATGAACTTGCCTCTTCTACATTAACATATTCTAAACGTTGTCTCTCCTTCTACCTGCTTAGCTAAAGCTTGCTCAGCTCAAGCCCCACCTGCTTCATCAAGTCACCTCTGACTACTCCAGTCTTCACTGAGCTCACCCATGCTCCTGGAGCCAGTGTGCTAAACAAGTTTAATAAAGCTGACGTTAGAAGCTCCCACAACAGCTAAGCGTATATTGAGTGCTTGGTAAGTGGCAAGCATCATGCTAAGTGCTCTACCCATATGAGGCAGATACCAATTGCAGTCCTGTTCTACAGATAAGAAAACCGAACAGAGGTAAAGCGATATGCCAAAGGATGAACATAAATGGTGGAACTGGGATTTGAACCAAGGGAGTCTGGCTCCAGAGTCCACACACTCCACCACCACAGCTACATCCTGTTTCCAGTATCTCTCTCTCCTAGTTATTCTCCTCTCCTTAAACAGAATGGAGATCATTTGCGGCTGGAGCCCATGTTTTATGCTGCTCTTCCTTCACAGTACCTTGCCTAAGGCTGGTTAAACAGCAACTGCTCAATAAATGCTTTAATTGGTTAAAGGGTCAACCTAGCAATTTCTCCAACACTCTGATGGCCACAGAGATTCTCTTCCTTTATTCAATCAAACCAAACAAAAAACAGTGACACAATACAGCTGCGGAACGAATAATTATTTTCACCCTTAGAGTTACAGGAATCAGAGCCTCCTCACTGCACTCCAGGACAGTCTGACCGAAGGCTCTTGGTGTTTAAGTAAAAACAGGATGACCAGCTAAATTTCATTAGGTCAGGATGGCTCATCCCAACCTCCCAGGCCCCGATCAACTGAATGAAGGTCCTTTTGGGCTAGGCAATCTGCTTTCTTCCATCTTAAAAAGAAACAGTTCTTACTTGATTCAGTTACAGTACTTTATGCATCTCCGTGCATCGAGGCCCTTGGTGTTGGCATTTCAGATGCTCAACTGAAGGCCGCAGGGACTTTCACTTTC
>SJYA01001566.1:1253081-1339997 GCA_006410615.1 Neotragus moschatus | reverse complement strand
GAGGGGGAGAGAGAGAGAGAGAGAGACGGACCCATGTGGAATACAAAACGTGACCGCCCAGTGCAGAGAAGAGGAAAGATATTCAGACAAGCTGAGCTCTCGGTGACCCAGGCTTACAGCAGGCCCATCAGTCCCCTCCCTTCTGCCCCCCAGGTGCAGAGTCAGGGAGCAGCCAGGCTATGGGGATGGAAGGAATGAATCCATGTCCTCCCAGCAAACAGTTTTAATTTTAAAAGAGACAGTGGGGGAGGCAGGGGTGAATTTTCCTTTCCTTTTAGTCTTTGGCTTGCCCCGCGTCCCTTTTCCGAGGAAAACACGATCTGCCCCACCCATCAGCCTCTCTGGGGCAGCCTGACCGCTCCCCGCAGCGTAGAACCTGACCTCGGGGCTCCGCGGAGGGTGCGCAGATAAACAAAGCGCCCCTCTCGGAAAAGCCGGTGGAAGCCCAGCCGCCGGGGGCGGAATACAAATGAAGGCGCTCTCTGCCTGTGACGGAAGTGCACCAAACTTGGAATCTGGGAGGCTTGATTGGAACCAGGCTGGGCTCTGGCACGCAGCTCTCTCAGCAACAGCAGGAAGGAGGGCTGGGAGGGCCTGGCCGAGGGCAGGGAGAGAGCCTTGGGCTCTCAGCAGACACCCCCGGGACCAGCGACCCTGACCGAGGCCCAGCGGCACGGTCAGTTCAAACAAATGAGCTTCCTGCTCCGTGCTTAAAACAATAGCTGAGCTGGAAAGGGTTTGCTTTTTGTCAAAGGATGATTTGCTTCTCTAGCATGGGAAGAATTAGATTAAATTCAATAATTAAAAGGGTTCCCCCCCTCCTCCTCCCCTGACATTTGCTGTTCAGGTCACAGCACACTGTGTGGGAATGGCAATGCTGTTGTTGACAGAGAACAAGAAACGCATGTGCCGGCGGGAGCAGGGAGGGCATCTCGCAGCGAGATCAGCCTTGATCTGCCTCCGGATTACAGGGGCCTCAGAAGAGGCTGATTAATAATTCTGCAGGAGCCCTTGAGCTGGAAAGCTGGCGTTCTGAGTCTGATAATCCCCAGTCGTGGCAGTACAAAGGAAGGACAGGAATTGAATTCACAGTTCTGAATGGTGGAATACAAAATCTGAAAGAAATAGGGATCTGCTTCTTCCTGACTGTGTTTGTCAACCTAGCTGCCTGCTTGTTTGTGTTAAATGGCTACTGTGCTTTTTGAATCCAAAATCTGATTATATTTAATTAGTACAGGCATCTGGGATTTCTAATACACAAAGAGTTATTAAAGTAACAAATCTTTCTAAAATATGTTCTCCATGAAAGAATGTGTTAATTTATGCAGCAACAATTTTTTAACATGAAATAATTAACATAAAAACTGCAACAATTATGAATTCTTTGCAGTCTAATTTATATGGGAATTTTCCTCCAGATAATAATCTATTCAACCTAAACCCTCATTTGAACAGACTTATTTTTCTTCTATTTAATACATAAACCTAAACCTACAGCAGGTTTTATACAAAGTCCTAAATGCCCCTGTTTCCATACATTCCAAAGATCCAAAGATTAAATGGGGCTTTGACATTTGCTTTCTCAGCAATGATCCTGTCATTAACTTAGATCTTAAAAACCCCCAGAAAACCCCCAAACCTCAAATAAACCTAAAACACAGAACAACTCTAAGTTCCCATCTTTGTGATGATTCAAATCAGGAGAAGAAAGGGTTAAATAGGCAGGTCCTTTTTTCGGGAGACCCTGATGGAGGGGGTAGGGAAAGACCAAGAGAGAGAGTGTGTGTGTGAGTGTATGTGTGTGTGTGTGATGGAGGGGGTAGGGAAAGACCAAGAGTGTGTGTGTGTGTGTGTGTGTGTAAGAGAGAGACTGGGCAGGGAAAGGATAAAGGGAAAAAGAATGCTGTTACTACTGCTACTACTAGTAACTAAAATTATACAACTGTCAGCTCAGCATCTGCTTTGTGCTAAGTGTTTTCTGTATGTTCTCAGGGAAGCCATACAACAATTCTCTGATATAGATAACTATTATCATCCCTGTTTTTAGAGGAGGAAATAAAGGCTCAGAGAGGTTAACTAACTCATCCAGGGCCTCACAACTCAGCAGTGATGCTAATAGTCACATCAGGATAACCTGATTTCATGGGTCATACTCTAAACCAGTCCAGTCCCTGCCATCTCTGGAACGCATATTTGCACATGCATGTGGGTGTGCATGTGCACACACGCATGCACAACCATCAGTGACACTGCTGAGAATGTCCATCAGATGTTCAGACTTGACAAGATAAAAAATAATGGAGGTAGGGACAGTTCTCAACAGAGAAGGCAAATCTGAGAAAAAACGAAACTCTGCTGGAGAGGCTGGTGAGTAGACCACCAACTCTCAGCTGTGTGCAGAGGGGCCCTTGGGCATGCAGATAAACCAAATGGCACCTGCCCAGACCAATGGAATTGGCTGTAAAAAAATGAAATATATTATTTTTCTTACAAGAATAATTACTCTTTATTATTCCTTACTAGCTTTTTCCTTAAAAAGAATTTTTAGTTAAGTAAATAAAGACCTCTTTCAAGGCAAATGTATATCACACACAAAATGTTCGGGTTACAAGAATCGTTTATATTTCACAACCCTCCAACAGCTTTTATAGAGAGCCCGTTTAATTCTCACACTAATTATGTGAGGTAATTATTTTTATTATCTCTATTTTACGGATGCTAAAAAATGAGGCTCAGAAAGGTTAACTGATTTGCCTGGGGACACACCAACTTTGTAAGAGACAGCTAGTTCAAACTCGGGCTTCCTGACTGCCAGCCACAGCTTCCACAGCCTCACCACGCTGCCTTAGCGACCTAAAGAGAAGTAAAACCCTGTACAACACAGGCACTGTGTATTCTATCTTTAAAGATAAGGCCACAAAACCTGCTGGGCAGTACAGGTCTGTCCTAAAACCAACAATTCCACTACTAGAACTATACCCAGAAGGTAGGAGGACANAGGTGTGGAAAAGTTAGGTAATGTGCCCAAGGCCCCAGAGCTGGTGGGTGACAGGGGTGGGTTTCAGATCTCATCTGACTCCATGCTGGTAGCTTGCCCCGGTTGTCTTTGGCTTCTTTTGCTCAGGAACTCCTATCAAAGCCCCTTCCTTTGAAGGGCACTCGAATAATGACGGTTGCCATTACTTGGAGACCCAGATTGGACAGAAGACCTAACTGCTGTCACTGGGGGACATGCCGAGGTAGGAAAATGAGTGATAACAAGTGATTGCTAGGTGCCTCCAGAATGCTACTGGCAGAGGATCACCCTCCCAGCTCTGGGCCTGGTCTGACCTTCTCCCTGATACGGGGCTGCCGCTTACCATCCAGTGGGGCAGGGAGGGGAGGACAAAGGAACTCAGGAGCGGCTGTTTAACTCAGGTCCCAAACCCAGTTCTGCAGGTGCCAGCTCATCCACCAGACAGGAGGAGGGAGAGACATTTCAGCGAGCCCTTAGATGGGAACCTCACCACTGTGTTGAGAAACAACAGTTACCCACAGTCTGAAAATACCTGTGATCCGCACACGCTTCTCAACACTGCCCACACTTCCATAAACAAGATGCAGCCTGGCTGAGGCCTGTGGGGATCATAAAACCGGACTTGTAAATATTTTCAGGCACACGGAGCAGCTGTCTGGAAGAACTGACTAATTCCCTGCAGGAACTTCACCATGAAGCACGCATGCCATCTGCAGAGCACGCCAGTGGATACACACTGGGCCCTTCCTGCCTCGTAAAGCGACCTGGGCACAGGGCAGGCCCCCGGAGGTGTTCTGTAAACAGCTGGGCTGACCGAGAGCTGGCAGATGAAGGTCTTCCAACTCCCCTCACGTGCACTTTAGAAGGTGCCTGTTAAAAGCGCTTCTATAAAATAAAGGGGAAAAGGAGCTTATGACTAATCCTCTCAATTTTTAAATTTTTCTCTTCTTTCAATCACTGTCCTGATGAGAGGCAGTCAGCATAGCATAAGAGGGTTGATGCAACAGGACCAGCCATGCCTGAATCCAAATCCTGACTCTGCCCTTTGACTAGCTGTGTGACTGTCTGTTACTTAACCTCTGAGCCTGTATCTATCTTTCCCACTCAACTCCTCACATTTGCCCGCTTGGACCTGGCACTGGGTAGGTTTCCTATAAACACCCCTGCTCCTTCTTTGTCTTCTGTTGCAACATTTCTTTTATTCTCCTGGCAAATCCCAGGGCCCCAGTCTTTGTTTTTTTTCTCTAGTCCATAGGGTTGCAAAGAGTTGGACATGACTGAAGCGACTTAGCACACAGAAGATACTTGTAAAAGGGAAGAGAGAAGAAAAGAGAATTGGAAGAGGGAAGGGTGGAATATTCTATTTGGAAATTAAGGGTGTGAAGCTGGCCCTCTGAAGGGCATCAGGACAACATCTGGGAAGGTGATGGAGCTGGAGAGGACACCACCAGAAAGACAATCGGGAGGAAGGCAGGACGGGAGGCCTGGGGTTCAGGGCAGCCACACAGCCTTGCTCCACAGCAGCGGCACGCTTTGAGGGGACTGCAGCGAGGGCTCCTGACATGCCTTCCCCCAGACGCCAGTCACCCAGGGCCACAGGCTGGGCATCTCACCCCATGAACTAAACACCCAGCCCTGTCAACAGCACCCCTGCCAGCATGCTTGGGCTTTAGGCCCTGCAATGTTCTCATTTACTGATGACTCAAGGGTGCTAACGACAAATTCCAGACAGCCCAGAGCCTGGGGGGAATGGGAGAAACAAATCCTGAACTGCTCCCTCCAGCCCCAAAACACTCACACACGGAAAGATGCTGACGTGACTCACTCCTTCCTAAACCAAAGATTCATGTCTCTCAACCTTTACTCATTCGCCTCTCCTTCTGGGTCTGTGAGCTGGGATCTGACAGGTTTGCCTCAGGGTAAACTCTCTCATTTAGGGCCAGGTCTCAGACCCGGGGGCACTTCAGACCCTCTCAGCTCATCCTGACTCAAAATCGTGCCCACAGTCCTCTCTGGACTGCAGCGCCAATCAAAGCTGCCCACGTGCCTTTGATTAGTGATTCGGCATACCATCTGGCCCTGCACTGTGTGTGTGTGCGTGCGCATGTGTGCATATGTGCACGTGCTTGTGTGTGATGAATGGGCATGCTCAATGTGTCGGCCTTTGGCTCCAGGACAAGAACTGCCACATGTTGGGGAAATTCAAATAGCCGAGCTGTCTGACCGACATGTAATTTAGCCTTTGGACAGTATCTGTACGAGGCAGGGTCTTAGTTTAGCATTTTCTTCCCCTGATCACTTGAGACTGCCAAGAAGGATAAAAGCAGGGAAGAACTGGCATGAAATGAAAGAATTAAAAGGGAAGGCGAGAAAGAAGTGCAGAGCTAACCATTATAACCTCCAGTAGATAACACTGCCCTGTAACCTATTCCAGTCATTGCTCAGCCTTGCTCAGAGTGACTGGGTTTTGGTTAAGAAAAATGATGAAGCTGACTCCGCTTCCTTCAGACGTGTTATGTTCACCACGAGGAGCCTATGTTCCATTGCAAACTGCACACTTAATTCCACACATTTACCCTTTGACCACCGTATAAAGTTCTGGAAGAAAGGAAGTAACCGTGGGAATTCCTTCTCCCCTATCTAGTACTCTAGAAGAACCTGAAAAGTTGTCCCACTGGAGTGGCTGTTGGTTTGAGAGGTGTTTTATCTGGAGGCTGATTTCTATAAATCTTCTGAAAGAGGGGAATAGAGGGGGATGATTCAAGGAAGTAGAGCTTTTCGAGTGACTCTTGGTCTCTCCTGTTGGCCCTCTAGATCCCCTCTCTACCTGTCTTCTCCCTTCTCGGGGCCCATCTGGACTGTCAGTGGCTCCTCTGACTGCTGGCTCTCGTTGGGCTTGGCAGGAGACCTGTAGGAGGGCTGAAGAGTGAGCCTGGGCGTGACTTCCCCAGAGGCCTGTCTCAGCCAGCGGTGGTCTCCGCGCACGGCTGCTTGTTCTTAGTTCTGGTGCTGTTACAAGCTCTGGGAGGCCGCATCTCGCCCTGCTGATTTTCTTAAACCCTGCCTGCGCTGTCGCAAATAACTCCTTTATTAAATTCTCCAATGAGAGTGCCTCCTGTTTTGGCTGAGACTCTGACGGAATGATGAGAGGCTTTCTGACTGCTCTCCTGGCCTTCCACACCCTCTCCCTGAAAGGCAGAGGGTCCCGAGCCTGGATGCAGGCACGAGGGTGGCACAAGCCAGGGGGACATCAGTGGACACTCGTGCATGAAAAAGCAACAGCTCATCCACCAGCTGAACCCACTACGGTCTCCCATCTGCAGTGCGGTCAGATTCTTGCCAGATCAAGAAGGAAAAACCCAGCAGAAGACTGACATTCCGGATATTTCTGGAGGAAGGGAGGGAAGGGATGTGCAGGATGGGATCACGAGCCTTCCTCACTCAAGCGCCCACCTTGTCTCGCCGTGTACTCATTGTCCTCGATCAACCTGGCCAATCCGAAGTCGGCGATCTTGCAGATGAGTCCATTCCCCACGAGAATGTTTGCTGACCGCAGGTCTCTGTGGATGTAATTCATGCGCTCAATGTACGCCATTCCCGCGGCAACCTGCGCAGACCGAGGAAATGCACATTACACGTGGCTCCACGTAGCCACTCGCTGGTAAATCTAAGGCAGGAATCGAGGGCCTACCTGTGCTGCCATATCCACAAGGTTTGGTAATTTCAGAGCTCTTCCTTCTCCATCTTTTAAGAAATCGAGTAAACTTCCTATGAAGAAAACATAAAGTCATTTTGATTTCCTTTGAAAGGTCAAAATTCCCAATGAAGGGCTGTATTTGGTTTTCTTATTAGAAGGAATGAGGTAATCAGAGGAAATGAGGCTATCAGTGAAAACAAGGTTCGCACATAAAAACTGGGCAGAAAAAAAAACTATGCACTGGAGGCTGCAGTTTTACCTTTTAATAGTAAACAGTGGGGACTCCAATTCTAAGGACAACAAAAATGGGATGAAGCCAGAAGAAACGGGACTNCTTATTAGAAGGAATGAGGTAATCAGAGGAAATGAGGCTATCAGTGAAAACAAGGTTCGCACATAAAAACTGGGCAGAAAAAAAAACTATGCACTGGAGGCTGCAGTTTTACCTTTTAATAGTAAACAGTGGGGACTCCAATTCTAAGGACAACAAAAATGGGATGAAGCCAGAAGAAACGGGACTTCACGTCATAAGCAGCAGCCTTAAATGAGATTAAAGGCTGCGCCACTTCAATCTCATTCCTGACAGTCCGGCTCAAGAGTGATGTGGAGAAAACAGTGCCCAGCTAAGTGGTTCCCAATACGTGGTCCTGGACCAGCAAGAACAGCAACCCCCAGGGAACCAGTTGGAAACACAAACTCTTAGAACTCATCTCACATCTACAGAATCAGAAGCTTGGGAGTTTTGGCCCAGAAACTTATATTTTGAGAAGCCCATTAGATCAGTGGTTCCCAGTCTTTTGGGTACTAGGGACAAGCTTCTTTAAAGACAATTTTTCCATGGACTTAGGGGTGGTAGGTGCTTTAGGGATGGTTCAAGCACATTCCATTTCTTGTGTACTTTAGTTTTATTATTATTACATCAGTTCCACCTCAGATCATCAGGCATTAGCTCTGAAAGGTTGGGGACCCCTGTATTAGGTGATTCCAACAAACAGTAAAGTGTACAATCGGTGGCTCAGCTTATTGACAGATGTTTACATCAAGAAAATGGTATCTGAGGAATACAGGGTTGGGGTAGGTGGCTCCCCACATTATATCATGGCCAATCAGGCCTTGAAAGATACCTGAAACCAAAGGCTGGAGCTTCAGAGCCAGTGTGACGACTCTGCCTAGGGAGCTCAGAATGAACACTGGGGCTGAAGCAGTCATGGGCGGAGGCTGGAGGTTCATGTGATCACTGGTATTTTTTTTCATGCTTTAATCACAAAGTTATTTACCAAATAACCAAATACAAAGGACAAACAATCTGCCAGNTTAGAAGGAATGAGGTAATCAGAGGAAATGAGGCTATCAGTGAAAACAAGGTTCGCACATAAAAACTGGGCAGAAAAAAAAACTATGCACTGGAGGCTGCAGTTTTACCTTTTAATAGTAAACAGTGGGGACTCCAATTCTAAGGACAACAAAAATGGGATGAAGCCAGAAGAAACGGGACTTCACGTCATAAGCAGCAGCCTTAAATGAGATTAAAGGCTGCGCCACTTCAATCTCATTCCTGACAGTCCGGCTCAAGAGTGATGTGGAGAAAACAGTGCCCAGCTAAGTGGTTCCCAATACGTGGTCCTGGACCAGCAAGAACAGCAACCCCCAGGGAACCAGTTGGAAACACAAACTCTTAGAACTCATCTCACATCTACAGAATCAGAAGCTTGGGAGTTTTGGCCCAGAAACTTATATTTTGAGAAGCCCATTAGATCAGTGGTTCCCAGTCTTTTGGGTACTAGGGACAAGCTTCTTTAAAGACAATTTTTCCATGGACTTAGGGGTGGTAGGTGCTTTAGGGATGGTTCAAGCACATTCCATTTCTTGTGTACTTTAGTTTTATTATTATTACATCAGTTCCACCTCAGATCATCAGGCATTAGCTCTGAAAGGTTGGGGACCCCTGTATTAGGTGATTCCAACAAACAGTAAAGTGTACAATCGGTGGCTCAGCTTATTGACAGATGTTTACATCAAGAAAACGGTATCTGAGGAATACAGGGTTGGGGTAGGTGGCTCCCCACATTATATCATGGCCAATCAGGCCTTGAAAGATACCTGAAACCAAAGGCTGGAGCTTCAGAGCCAGTGTGACGACTCTGCCTAGGGAGCTCAGAATGAACACTGGGGCTGAAGCAGTCATGGGCGGAGGCTGGAGGTTCATGTGATCACTGGTATTTTTTTTCATGCTTTAATCACAAAGTTATTTACCAAATAACCAAATACAAAGGACAAACAATCTGCCAGGGAATAATTCCAAATATATTTTAATAGAAAGTACATGGAAAGGGAAAAATTGCACTGGTGTCATCTGATATACAGTGCATTGCCTTTTAAGGCTGTTTCTTGTTTGGTTCATCTATTTTTTCCAAAACAAAGTGATCTGTGATCTTATCCCCAACAATCTTGCTTTGATTAGAAAGACAGAGAGAGACAAAGAATAAGAATATAATGTGTTCTTTAAATGTTTAAGAAGAGAGCTGAAGGAAAAAAAAAAAGATGTGGAAAAGATGGAGGCTAAACTTAACCCAACATTTAATTTTTAGAAAATTTGTAAGAAAGTAATTCATTGTTAAGATGGTTAAGCTACGTATGCCACAAAACCTTTCATAACACAATTTCCTACTTTTATGTTTCTGTACACAAAAAGGCATTTTCAAACAAAATTTTACTGCAAAACAAATAAGTTTTCAACTGATGTGATTAAAAAAAGCTCACCCTTGATAAGGGTTGCCAACATGGTCAAGGTTGTGGTGTCCTGAGTTGGGGACTCAAGACAGACAAAGGTGGTGGGAATGAGGCAGGAGAGATGAATACCTGAAAACTGTATAGCCTCATATCTTTGAAAAAAATTTGATTTTTAACATAAGCTGTGGCATTCCTAACAACAGCAAACTTTTATAGCCCTCTGTATCAATGGCAACCCACGCCAGTATTCTTGCCTGGAAAAGCCCATGGATGGAGGAGCCTGGTGGGCTACAATCCATGGGGTTGCAAAGAGTCAGACACGGCTACACATGTATGCACTGGTCGCTCCAATACTAAAACTGAATTACTTCCATTATGGAGAGGAGCTGGAAATCCTGACATGTGCAATAGCATGCAAAGGAATCTGGGGGTCAAACTCAAGGTCACTGTCTGTTCGCACAACGTTTTCGCCAGTGAGCACATAGTCTGTGCTTCCTGACAAAGAATGCTTGACTCGTGGAGGAAGGAGGGAAAAAGCAGGCAGGCAGCTCCACTCCCCTCCCTGAGACAAGCCTGCAGGCCCCTGTGATGGGGAGCCGAGGGGCCCAGTCCAACCTTTATTCATATACTCGGTGACGATGTAGATGGGCTCCTCGGACACCACGGCGTACAGCTGGACCAGTTTGTCGTGCTTCAACTTCTTCATGATCTGCGCCTCCTCAAGGAAGGATTCAGGGGACATTGTGCCTGGTTTAAGAGTCTTTATGGCTACTTTTGTGTTTCCATTCCAGGTACCTGCAGACACCCCACAATATTAAGTCAAACCAAAGATTCTCTTTGGATGAGAAAAAAACTTTTTTAATGAATAGTTATTTGTATAAGGTTAGATTTTAAGTTTAAAGAAAACTTAATAGAGTTGTTGCTGTTGTTGTTGAACAAAGACAATCAAATGCAAGGACTCTGTCAAGTATTTTCAACAGGAAAAAATGTGTTTACTTACAGGCTGTATCATGGTTTACAATTCTTTAAAAATTTTTCGTATTTTGATATATATTACTTTCCTTTTCTGGTTCAGCCACGTGATCACAAATTGGTATCAAAAGCTCTGGATACTTCATTGTTTTTTTTTCTTCTAGCAGTTTTTGAGATATGGTTGACATAAGGCACTGTATCAGTTTAAGTTGTAAAGCATAATGATTTAATTTACATACATCATAGAGTGACTATTACAGTTAAGTGTAGTGAAATCTATCATCTCAAATAGATGCAAAATTAAATACAAATAAATTTTTTCGTGTGATGAGAACTCTTAGAATTTATCCCCTAAACAATTTTCATAGATAATATACAGGATGTTAATTATATTTGCTTATCATGTAGCACATTAGATCACTAGTACTTTCTGGATACTTCTTCATAAGGATGAAAGTCTAGGGGTTAGAACAGGACTGGCCTTCAATGGCCATCCAATAGCCGTCCCTTAGACAGGAGGATGAGCATGGAAGAAATGACAGTCCTATTTTCTGGGGTGTGCCATTTTAAAATATACGACATCACACTAAGGAAGTTTGGAAATTACCTCTAGACTTTCAGCTGTCAGCCAGGGATGAGCTACTTGACTGAGTCCTTGAGAAGCTGAGCTAAACATGCTGAGAAGTATTGGCAAGAAGCTCTTGGTCAACTTGCCAATACTTCAACCAGGGAAAGAAAATCCCTCAAGTTTACTGATGGTCAGCCACAAGAACAATGATTGCTATTAGACTGGAAAAATTAAACGGCAGCTAAGAGGGAAGAGAAATATTTACAACTCCACATGTGTAAAATAACCTAGGCATTTCAGAGGCGGGCCTGGTTTATGGTCCTCATCATTTACCTCATCTGTAAAATATAGAAATGGAACTGGATTATCTTTCCAGTCTCTTTTTAGCACCAACATTAAAAGAAAAACCCACTAAATCCTATGTGTATTCATTATTAGTCCTTGAATTAAAACTACAAGGTAAACTGAAAAATCTACTAAGTTAGATTACATCATTTTCTGTTTGGAAACGAAGGCTGGTTTAAATTAACTTTACACTTAATATAATTAATCCTAGAACTAAAAGACTCTATAAATTGGAACAAGTCTTGTCACCCTGTTAAAAACGTGGTTCGTATAATCACAAGATGCAACCTATAAAAATGTAAATTATCAAAGAATAAGTGGCTTAAAAAAGAGTTCATTGAAATCTTATAAAAACTGACCACTAAGCATAAATGGGAAATCTGACGACTAGCAAGTGGTCTGTGTGAGTGTTCTAGCATCCCTGAAATTTTAACAGTGAGATCATCCTCTCTAATATCACCTGGTTACCTAGATAACCTTCCATCCTGATCCTCAACATGATGAACTACCTCAACATGATGTTTCACATTCAGGGGAAAACATAACAGCATGTGTAATGATTTAAAATCAGTAACAATAATGTTTGAAAATAAATTTTTGTACAGAGTTTAATTTTTCCTGATTTCATGAATGACTGTATTGAAATCCTTAGGACTCACAAATCTAATTATAAATTAGGTGGATAAGGGAGTGTAAGGCCGTATAAACACAACAGGAGAGTTAGATTCCGGAGAGAGACAGACACAATAAGTTGGCTCGGAAAGCGATTATATGAATAGTGATAATACTGTAATGGCACACGCATACACTCATCCGTGTGTACATCTGAGGGGGGGGTGTGTGTCTCTCTCTCCCTCTCTCTATATGTAGTACTTACTAGTCGTCAAGTTCCCTTCTAAGTGCTTTAACTGCATTAAACCTTTTAATGCAGATCGCACCTAAGTACCTACACCCACACAAATCAACAGGTACCAACCTATGCTTTTGCTTTTAAATAATGTTGCTTTTAATTGCATCTAGGAAAGTAAGAAGCAGGAGTCCATAAGCAGCAACATGACCTTACTGACAGATGTTTCAGGGTGTTTTAAAGCAGCGGGGAAGGCCAGAGAAGTTGGCCTGGCCAAAGACAACCAAATTAAGAGAGAACACGTGTCTANCTTTTGCTTTTAAATAATGTTGCTTTTAATTGCATCTAGGAAAGTAAGAAGCAGGAGTCCATAAGCAGCAACATGACCTTACTGACAGATGTTTCAGGGTGTTTTAAAGCAGCGGGGAAGGCCAGAGAAGTTGGCCTGGCCAAAGACAACCAAATTAAGAGAGAACGCGTGTCTACTGAGTACCTGCCATTTGCCATGGAGATATACTACGCCATATCACCCTCAAGATAATCCTATGAAGTAGCATTATTTCAGTTTTCCAGATGAGGTAACTGAGGTTCAAAGAGATGACACAAGCCCAGTGCCCATGGTTAACCAGCTGGAAAAGATTCAAATCCAGGCTACTGAGGAAAAAAGCCCATGGTCTTTTCCTACATTAGCCCATCTGTAGAATCTTACCTTCCCACGTCTTAGGAAGAGGAAACATCATTCTTACTGTACTGGTTTTCTGTTCTGTGTGCCTTAATTAACCACATGAAGCCGGATGGAAGGGAATAACCTGAATGGCCTGTGGCCATCTAGCCATCCAGGTCAAGCATCTTGGTCCCACCAGCTGTGTGTGTGTTTGTTCAAAATCGCCTTTTAGCTCGCTTTGAGATGCAGCCAAAATAAAATGTGCCCTCTGCCTTACCAAGCCACACTTCAGCGAAACACCCCTGACCCAGCTTCTTCTCCAGACACAGGGAATCACGTGCAACTTCCCAAGCATCTTTAGACAATCCAGAAGTTTGTGGGGTACAACTCGATGCAATCACAGTTAAGTTAAAACACAAACCATCAGCTTTCTCTACAGGAAAGGGAATTAATAAAGAAAACACAGTCCTTATAATCCATGATCATGCATGCACTAGAAAAGATGGGAGGTGACGGGCCCTTTAGGGCGACACTGTTCCTTCTACCAACATTTGCAGTTGGAAATGAAGGCATTTGGTGCAGGCTAGAATATTTCTTGTACCATTTCCTGGTTTATGAATTGAGGCTCATATAATAGTATCATTTGAGCCACCTGCCAATCTTAACCAGAATTCTGAAATCAAAATCCAAATAATTCGTAATTCATATTCTCTTCCTGGCCAAAAAGTCTTGATTTTCACCTTCCATCTTTGATGTTTGGGACTTCCCCAAACAAGAAAGCTATTAATAGAGTAATTGAGGCTCGGCATACCCATCCATACTTCCCCAAACTGCCCATTTCCCAGTCTCTTGATCAACTGCAGGGATTCTCGAGGGATTTCCCAGACATCTTTGGTTTTGACAGACAGATCGGTAAGCCGTGGCATCCCTTTGTGACAGGGAACTACTAGGCGGCAGCAGAGGCCTGCGGCTCTCTCTGACGGAGCGAGGACAGTGCGGGAGAGGAAGAGAAAAGCAAACACGTGAAACAACAACACTCACAGGGGCACAAACCCAGCCAGCGCACAGTGTTACTCAGAACAGTGCTATGTCAGCAGAGAACTACACACGAGTTGGAAGATTAGACACCACACACTGAAATGTGCTCGCTGGAGGCAGAACAGAAGACGTTTTGGATTTCGATGACTGTGTACACCCAGGTCTAGTATAGTCTATACACAGATGCAGGTTCAGGCTGCTTTGGTGTCTGTGCTTCCGAAATAAGAAAAATGTTTTCAGCCCAGCGTGCTAATAACATGTCTTCTGAAACTCTGCAAATAACCTCGACTGATTTCAAAAGGTACATCTGGACCACAGAATGTCAGCACAACTGTCTTTTGGTGCCGTCTCATATCAAGGGCGTGGGGACTCTCTTTGCTACGAATATACTTAAAACTGTAGCTTCGGTACAGGCTTCTCGTACGGAACGTTAGACTGTTATAAACTAGTAAGGCTGGAGATTATACCTGGCGAGGGAAAAAAGAGGTCCTGTTTCTCTAGTGATTTTTCTGACAATTTGAACTGCCTCTATTCTGCCAGTCAGCTACTCTTGCTTCTTTGAAATCTCCCATTAAAAAAAATCTTTATAACAGTCTCCGATGTATAATTTAGGAGTCTGGCTTGAAAGGAAAAAGAAGGGGAACTAAAATTTGCAGAAACTCAAGGATGTGAGAGAACTCTATTTCCTATGAAAAAGAGGAAGGAAAAAAGTCATTATCACTTATGGGTTATTTGGAGGATTTTTCCCTTTTCTTCTCTCTCTTTAAAGAAAAAGTCTTTTAGACTGTAGCAGTGCTAAGGGGAAATTGTCTAAATGCCAAGCTAAACATCGGTCAGGTGAGAACGCTGACAATGGACAGGGACTCAGGCAGTGACGAAAGCTGCAGAGAGCCTGGCCTGAGGCGGGACGGACCCCCGCTGGCCACGCCCCACTGGAGGCCCCTCTGCTCCAGGGACAGAGAATGTAGTGCTGTTGCCTTTGCTCCAGGAACCAACTGCAAGTTCCTTTTTATTCCTTTCTTTTTGACAGAATCAGGTTCTCAGACATTTAGGCAGGAAATTATTTATATGTCAATATTTCAAAGGCATTTTATTGTGTGAGGGAGAGAAAGAGGCAAGGGGAGAAGCCAATATAAAAACAAATCTGTCTCGAGATGGATTTTTTTTTTTGAGATTAAAAAGTGTCTATTGCTCCTCACATCCCTTCTCTCCTTCCAGCTTTATGATGTTATTAAGGTGCCCTTTCCAATACAATATTTTCAAATGATCCAAGCCCTGGGGATCCAGCTGATGTCTGGCTGTAATGAAATATATTTAGGCATTTGAGAGATCCTTACAACATACGGGCATTTTGAGCACGTCATTTAATCTCAGGGAGATATTTTGCTTCATTTCTCCTAAGTATTTCATTAGAATCCACACCAACGAAAGTGATCCCCTCCCCTAATCAACAAGCTTGCCAAGTGTTGTTAATGTTTTTTCATTTGCTCTTTAGTGCCCAGGATCAATAGACAGATATTTCTTAGTGCCATTTTCAAAAAACTGCCTTTTTTGGTGCTAAAAAATTATATACACGTATTTTTAAATGAATGCGCAATAGTGGAAGTCAAGCCATGTAGTATTTTGGAGTCTTGTGATTATCCTAAAGAATAACAAAAAATGTACATATGCGTCACATAAAAACTAGGGTTATAGACTTCTATCTGGACATGCATATGTCTACCCATTGGTGTGTATATATTGATATTGTGGGGTTGACTTGCTAATCTAGGAAAGAAAGCAATCATTTTAACAACTGCACGTACAATCACCCTCTTTAATAAAATGTACAAATCACACACCTAAACACCTAATAATTATATGTTTCTAGGAACGACAGACTGATGGTGATGTCTGGGTGTTAGGACAGAGATTGATCTACTACTTAAAAGTTTAATTTAATGCAATACCTGCAACAGTTCTAGGAGCTGTGGGTCATAAACATCTAAGTCTAGTTAGTAAACGGAAGCGTTGGTGGGGAAGTAGAACATGAGAAACGGATGGCGAAAGCCATCTAGTGTTTGTATGTGCAGCCCTTCCTGCTGAGAGGGAAGTGATGGTAGGAACACACCACCCCCTTTAGGAGGCCCCATGGATGGAGTTCCTCCAGAGACCACACCTTCTTCCTTTCACAGCTTCCAAACTATATATACTGCAGGGGAGCAGGAAGAGATAACTTCCAAGGATTTAAAGACAAAGACGAAAAAACAAACAGCTTTTAGAATTTAACCTATTGCTTTCTAGCCGGGGAACGAGAAGGGTCTGTATTTTGACAAACATATGGAACTAACGGCAACTGTAAAGGTAAAAATAGTGACAGGACCTATTCGGCCAAGCCTCATCTTGAGAGCCTAGCAAAGAAGACTGTTTTCCCAGTGCCTCTGCAATATATTTGCTATACCACTTTCCCTTTTCCCACTCTTTCCTCCCTCCCTCCCTCCCTCCAGCATCCAAATGGTTAGTAGCCAGTTAGAATCCACCTTACCTGAGTAATGTTGTACAAGCTGCTGAAGGGTTTCAAACTGGGCCCGGGTGGTAATATAGTATCCACCGTTGTCAAGTTTGCGAATTTTATAATGTTTGACATGGTCTCCTTTCATATCATCCCAGTCACGGATAGAAAGTGAATAGGCACCTGGGAAACGTGCAAAGCATTAGCAGCTCCAATCGTTTTGAATACCGATTTCTTTTGGGGGGACTCATTTACTTGAATATTCTGATTGATAATTACCAAGAGGAGACATACACACCACACACACACATCCATTCAGCAACATAGGAAGAAAATAATTTTTTCCTGCTAATGTCAGAAGATATTAGTAATAAAATGATTCTATCATTGGGAATGAAAGCTCCCTGGATTTTTTTTTTCCTACGAGAAGTCTATTCAGTATACTTGTACTGGTGAACTCGGTGTAGACCCAGCTCCCTCAGGGCAAGATGAGGGAAGCACAGATGCTCATGGCCGAGACTGCTGTCCTAGTCTGGGTTATCCATGGAGCATCACCAAGTCAAGGGTGGCGTGTACTGAAGGAAATCTAAGGGCTGTTTCTTTAGAACCGAGTTTCCGATTCTTGCTTCACAACACTTTTCACAGGAGCAGATAACCAGTAGTCCGGTTGTTCAAGCTAGAAGCCACTGCTGTTTCCTTGGCCCAGCTCCTCGCATGGGCTCTAATGAGTTGTTAAATAATGAGAAGGCCAGCAAATGGAGGAAGAGAAGTCCTCGGTTGTGGGGAAAAAAGCAAAAGAAATGAACAAAACAAAAGAAATGAACAAAACAAAACAAAACAACCAGTGTGATGGGCGCCTGAGGAACTAAGAGTTTCAGAAAATCCTAATTCTAAAGGGCTTCTGAATGTCCTGTGATCTTGTGTGCCTGGAGGGGAGAAGCAGCCCAGCCCCTGTTTCGGGAGGAAGGTCTTGGTTTGGAGCCTCTGTAGTCCTTTTGGAACTGTCTGCAGTTCTAGAGCCTGGAGGGGAAACTGAAAATAGGACTCTGCTCACGAGGCAGAGAGGATATGTGCCATTTAAAAATCCTTGTACATTAGAGATAAGCCTTTCATCCCCTCTGACTAATCTACAGATCTGAATGACAAGCCAACGTCTTCAACTCGCTATCTCACCTTTGGTGGTTTCACTCTCACGGATAAGAAAGGTACCCCGCGGGTTTCCAAAGGACAAGAGCTGTCGCTCAGCATCTTTCCGGCCGAGTTTTCCAAAGTACCACCTGTAAATGAGATCAAGGGAAGGAGACGTTGCCTAACGATCATTGGCCAAAGTGGAACAGTGCTCCTGCTTCCTCCACACCTCCAAGTCCCTCCTTAGCCTCCCCCTGTGTTATTTTTCCTGCTTCATCTAGTTCCCTTTCAATCTATTCCTGATTCCGTCCCTAATCCACCCCTTTCATGCCTGAAAAACAATCAGATTTGAATCGCAGGTTATTTTTTTTCCTTCCAGAGATGGTGGGAAACCGGTGGGTTTGTGTTGAAAGTATCACCTGCATGAACAAAAGGAAAAACTCCAGACCTTGTTTTGAAATGGAAACTGCAAGACACCCTGCCCATGAGCTTCTACAAGACCTTGGATTTTTGAGCTTTATTACAACTCTTGGCAAATAACAAAACACAGTCTTAGTGTACATAAAGATAATTAATCAAGCATTAAAAAAAAGCCCATTGGAATGGATAAACAGTATTTTCAGTAGCTTCCTACCTATAGGAACTCTGAAAGAAAGAGGTCAAGACTATCCCTAATTTGAGACGACTGCTGTCCCCGGATGCCTGTGACTCGTCTTCCTGCTCAGCAGCGGGAAGGACCTGGTAAGAGGCATCTGCTGAGTGGTGGTGCTGTGACCTGCCACACGTGACCTCTGGCACAGTGGTAGGCCCACGTTACTATGCACAGTCAACCAGCACAGCCTTAAAAACGGCTCGATGTCACAGACGTGTTCCTACTCTCCCTGTAATATCACTCCCGTGCCACTTTAGGAAGCATCGCACCCAGTGGCCTCCTGGCCTTCCTTCTTCATCTTTCACCTCCCCCCGTACTCTCCAGCCGTAAGCCCAGCCTGATAATTGGGTAATGTTTCCGCGTTAGGTGCTGGGGGAGCAGCAGGTGCTTCTAGAGCCCCAGGGAGAACTTGGTGGCACTCCATTGGAATCTGTGCACAGGGACAATTTTTAGAAGGTTTGACTGTGAAAGGATCCAGTTTCTAAAATGAAGTTTCAATTCATTATACATGAACACAGCTATTATGTGTTCACTGTCAAGTTCTTTTGTGAATGAGCGAGCTTCCCCGAAGATAAGAAAAAACACACCACGCCAGCTCCTTTGTGACTTTTAAAGGCACAAGACTGAAACAATCCTAACCTTGTGCTAAGGGCTATAAAAGGAACTGCACCAATGATTTGTGGGAAGTGATTTTCCAGATTTGTATCAATAACCCAATTAAAATGCAGTGTAAACATGAACAGTGGTGAAAGGGAACCATTAGAACAATAGAGTGTACTAAGGCAATCATATTTTAAGATATTGGTAATAAACTGCACATGTAAAACCACGGGTATTATTTTTTAAATGTTATTTTCTTCTTTAAAAAACTATTACAAACATAACTTAAACGTATATTGGGTAGGTTCCCAGTTCAGTCAAAGTAATGGTATATTTTGGTGGCATCTTTTATTCTGAAAGAACACAGAGATGTTTGCAAACCTGCCCTAGAATAATGATTCAGGGCAGATTCCTTTATTCACTGATGATGAAACACACTCACTGAGAGCAAAAAGGAGCTCAGAGTCACTGAGTGTTCAATAGTGGAAAACAGAACAGATCTTCCTAGAGGAGATACAGGGGAATTAAAGACAAGCAAGCCATCCCACAGGGGAGTCTAACTGTCCCTGCAGTGCTGACATAAGCGCCAGGCACGTTAAACATCAGAGCCAAAGCGTGGACTCCGGGGCCGACTCTTCTCAGCAACCTCGCTGGAAAGTCAGAACTGCCTCCAGCGGCAGAGGCGGGTCCCCTAGGTATTGGGGCAGCGTGGTGGGCGGTGGGGGAAGGCCCGGCTCCCACGTTCGGGAGATCCTGATCCACCTCCCTTGCCCTCAGTTCAGAGGGGAGGGCCCGACAGGAGCCACCCTGACAGCTCTCCGCTTTGGAAATGCCCAGGAATCCCCACAGGCCAGGGGGAGGAACTATGGTCATTCCTTCTCGGATATTCCCTCAGCCCACTGACCACCTTCTGAAATCGCTATCAGTGACATCCTTGCACTAACTGCTAGTCACGATTTGCTAGGAGAGAAGCCACCTGAGACTCCATGTCAAAGCAAAGGACCACTTGAAGTGCATGACTTCAGGGCTTGCTGAGTGGCAGGACCCACTGCACGTGGGTTATTCCTACCTGGGGTGTGAACGGTATGCCTTTCCAGCACCCCTTTAACACCCGTATACACTGAGGAGAAAAGTCTCAAATTGATCTTTAACGATCACTTAAGCCTCCCTTTCCCTCTGTCTCCCTCCTTCCCTCCCCTCTTTCCTTCAGCAGACTGCAGGCTTAGATCCTGGTGTGACCAGTAATACAGGCTGTTGGTAGAATCTCATCATGTTCTTATGGTTATTTCTATCTATGGCAAGTAATACTGGGTTTTCATTTGAGGTGCTACTATAAAGTTTCTTCTCAAAATAAGTGTTTTTAAAACGTGAGCAGGCTTTAAGAAAAACATTAAGTTAATCAGGGGTACAAGCATTACGCAGATGTGGCAAAAACCATGGCACAGAGCCTGAAGGTCACAGCACTGCCACATCCTCTCCCCACTTACTGGCTCTAGGGAACCGCTTCTTCCTCTTGCACAAGGTTAATGAATTTATCAGGGCAACTAACTTGGAAAAGAAAGTAGTTCAGAGAAAACAGCAAAACGTACTCTTCTGCCTGGATGGAGTCAACTGGAGCCACATAATTGCTGGGAATGTAACCCGTCTCTCCAGTTGTCAAGGAGCGCGCTTCCCACCAATCTCCTTCCCTGGAGGAAGAAAAAAAAAAAAAGAGAAAAGAAAGTGAATATGCCCACCAGTTCAGTGTTCTGCAGTCACAGACTCAGCGTACTGGGAGCACATGACTACCTTCTAGTCATTCTACTACCTGATTTTTCCAAACTCCCACAGAGCTTTCTGTGAGGATCCAATGCGTGCAATCCACATTAACTGGGAGAGGAGTCCAGCTCTGTCTCTCATCTCTCGCTTTATTTATGAATTCAGAATGTAGGACCCTTCATGAGGGAGCACTGATGGGGAAGAGGGCATTTGGCTTGGTGCGTGCTAAGTTATTTCAGATGTGTCTGACTCTTTGCAACCCTATGGACTGTAGCCCACCAGGCTCCATGGGACTCTCCAGGCAAGAATGCTGGAGTGGGTTGCCATTTCCTACTCCAGGGGATCTTCCTGATGCAGGGATCGAGCCTCTGTGGCTTATGTCTCCTGCACTGGCAGGTAGGTTTTTTTTTTTTTCTTTTGCCACTAGCACCGCCCAGGAAGTCCCTTTGGCTTGGTAAGTGTCTCCAACTTGGAGGGGAAGGGAACTCAATCACTGCCTACTTAAGGAAAACATTGTACCAACAACAAAATCGTAATTATGTGAAGTGAGGGATGTGTTAACCAACCTTCTTGTAGTAAACATTTCACAACATACATCTGTCAACCCATCACATTGCACACCTTAAACTTATACAATGTCATATTTCCAATTATATCTCAATAAAGCTGGGAGAAAATAAAGGATGCACAAATTGTGCTCATTTGGCTAACAGTCTCTACTTCATCCCCAGCGTCCTGGTACCTCTACGCAGGCCACTGGCTTTAACGTTATTTCGTCAGCTAGTAAATGATTTGAAAGAAAAAAAAAGGGAGAAAGAGACAGACAGCAGACAGACACTGGAGTTGCATGTGTGTGTCTGTGTGTTTAGTTGCTCAGTGCTGTCTGACTCTTTGTGACCCTATGGGCTGTAGCCCGCCAGGCTCCTCTGTCCATGGGATTGTCCAGGCAAGAGTACTGGAGTGGCTTGCCATTTTCTACGTCAGGGGATCTTCCTGACCCAGGGATCTAACCTGTGTCTCTTGAGTCTCCTGAATTGGAAGGTGAATTCTTTACCACTGTATCACCTGGGAAGCCCTTCACAGTTTTATATCATTTCAGAAAGGCGGCTGTTAGGAGGCCCAATAAAGGATGCAGGCACTCTGAATATCTGCCTTGTTTGCTTCCAAGAAAATGGGTAGAAGAATAAAGCTTCAATGGGTTACAATGGGTTATGACTTGCTCATACATTTTCACTCTGAGGTTATTTCATCAGGTATTGACAGCACTAGCCTGAGTCTGGGGGGCAGGAGAGGAAGGGTGGGTTCAGCTGTGTGGGTGCAAGTGGGAGGAAAAGACCTCGCTAAGAGGCTGAGAATCGTAGTCTCACCACTTCAGCCCGGTGTTTCAACCACAGCATGGCCTCATCTGTCGGGCGCTCAGTTCTGTGGGCAGACAGACGGAAAGGGGGACTTGAAACACAACTCAGCTTGAAACAAATGAATAGATGGAATGGTTAGAGTTCATACGATCAGACTCACACAGCTGCACATGACAGAGAGCATGGGCGGAGCGGAGTGTGTGCCTCCTCCCCCATCAACAAAGGTCAGTGTGAATGTGGGGCTGTAGCTCTGACACAGACGGTGTCACAGAGCCTTCCACTGGACTGTAGTCAAGAGCTGGAGGGGCAAGGGAGGACCCAACTGCCCCTGAGCAGATGGAGGCCTCCCAGACTTTTGATCACCAGATGCCTAGCACCTTCTCTCTTGGCTTTTTTGGTCCTTGGAGGAAGCAAGGGTAATTCCAGGCTGTTTTTTCGTTTGTTTGTTTTAAATCACTTTTTCACTGACCTGTGTGTCAAAGCCCTCCAACAGGGAAGAGAAATGTTGGCTCCGGACCCTGGTTAGGATCCTCCCTAGATGGAGGCAATTAGGTGGAGGATGCCCAGCCTCCATGTTAAACGCAAGCCTCCCTTTGTGACCCAGCCTCTAAAGCCTGACCCTGAGCAAGGTGATGATGAGCAGCCACTCCAGACAGGATTTCACACAACGACGAACAGATGGTGACAAGCCCATCGGTGCTACAGGTGCAGCTACGGGAAGTGTCAGGTGGCACAAACCACACAGAAGGGCTCACAAGCAAACAGGGTGCTGGCAAAGCCTTTAAAAAACTGATGTTCTAATTAGTTTTTCAGTCTTTCATTACTCTATTAAATTCAAACAAATCAATCAAAAGAGGGAGATTGTTGCACCCAGAAATTCCTTTATTAATAATTTTAAATTTAGTTCAGGAGAAATTTATGCATACCAAAGACTACAGGTACATATGAACACCTGTGAACCCACCACCAACTTAAGAACTAGACTGATGCTGGCTGAATCTACCCTGTGTAGCTCCCCGAGCTTGTCCCTCGGCCTTTCAGGTTCAAATTATGACATTACAAATGTTAACACTGTAACAGTTTGTATTGGTTTCATTTCTACATCTGTCAAGGGAAATACGTGCAGTTATAAGGACATCATCTAAGAACATACGTGGAAGTTTATTTTTTTGTTTGCACACTGCACGTGTTTAAGGAAACTGCTTTGGAGCTGATATCATTTTAATGTGGTGACAACATTTACTGCTCTGAACTTCCACTAGATGGAGACATTTCATTATAGAAAATAACAGTACATATCACTTCCAGGCTTTCTTCTCTTTCTCTGTGCTTCCCACCACACACACACCTGGGAAATCTCCCAAACAGTAAGGAAAATATTAAGTACTTGCAGCAGAGGCTTATTTATTTTTTACTGTAAAGTAACCTTCATTGAGTTAGTTCTAATTGATTTGAATTTAGGAAAAAAAAAAGTCGATACTATCAATTTTAAGGTACATGGGAATGTCACCTGGGACAGGAAACCAATATACTTTGCTTCAAGTTGTGACAAGCACAGCCTTATCCAGGTGATCAAGTTCTTTCCATTTCAAATCGAGCATTAACTACCTCATTTTGGTTTTGGCACCTAAATAGTTTAGCACTGATTAGAATCCAACTATCAAATCATTCTAAAGTCATGTATTAGGAATTCATGATTTTTCTCTTGAATGACTCTGTTAATCTCACATAGGTTTTCAGTTACTCATGAGAAGTTGAGAAAGATAAAATCCTTTTCTCTTTTCGAGGCCACCTAGGGTCACTTTCCCCACCAAAGGAGATGACAAGGACACAATGTAGTAACTCACATGTTGTGCCCAGACAGGCTGGTGTAGACTCAAGATAGCAAAGGGACCCTTCTGAGCAGATGAATGAATCACGTTTTAATACACTGGAAGCTCAATTCACTTACAAATAAATAACATACTCCATACAAATTATTCAGCTTGATTTAGGAAAACAGGATCTTTACTAGGTTGCTTTTTCTTTCTTTGAGTTAACATGAGTAATTAGTATTATTAAAATTGCATTTCTTTAAACAGTTCTTACAGTCCAGTTATTTCATTAATTGAAGGGTTGGTGAGATTTTTCTTCAACTGTTATCTTGCTCTGATTCAAATACATGATTTAAGCCTTGGCTCTGGTTTAGAATAGAAATTTCCATCACAGCTTCCCCTCTTGCTCTAGTTTAAACACATATTAAAAGAGCCTCTTCCCATTCCCCAGAGCTGCTTAGAGGGCTTGTGGTCCCAGGAGCTGGGAGTGTGGAGCCCTGATGGAGCCAGGAAATGACATTTGCAAACAGAAGTCAGCCTTGATCTATGGAGCTTTGGTGCATTATTATTATAAATGCTGGATTCTTTCTAAATTTGGTCACCACCCATCTTACTCTCACAGAGCATATCCATAACAATTTGGTCAAAAGCTTACATGGGCTCTAAACCAGATTTCTTATTACAATGAAAAGAACTTTAAAGGAGTCACTACCGTAGGCCATGGGGGGCTTCCCAGGTGGGTCAGTGATAAAGAATCCACCTGCCAACGCAGGAGAAGTGGGTTCATCTCTGGGTTGGGAAGATCCCCCGGAGGAGGAAACGGCAACCCATTCCAATATTCTTGCCTGGAAAATTCCATGGACAGAGGAGCCTGGTGGGCTACAGTCCGTGGGGCTGCAAAGAGTTGGACACAACCATTGACAGCACCCTAGGCCATGAGCACTGTTCCACTCTGTAAAACACTGATAATATTTTAGAGTTGCTATTTCTGGTGGTACAGCAGTAGTCATGAAATGCAAAAACAGGAATAAAACAGATGAATTCTGTATTCAAAAATGGATCAAGTTTAGTAATGTCCGAACACCCTGCACTGAGCACCTTCACCGGTCAGGGACGGACCCCTCCTCCCCGTGGTGGGAAGCAGTGCCGCCAGCTCAGGCCAGGGGCACAGCCACACAAGCACATCAGACCTCTGTACCTTAAAACACAAAAGCCTGCCCGGAGGCCTTCAGTTTCTGCCTCCAGACAGGGAAAGGAGGACTCACACTGGGAGGTGTGGAGGCTGCCCCAGGGAGAACACAGCCCTGTCCCTCCCTGTCTTTCAAGGGATGGGAGCCAGGGCCGAAGAAGAGGCTGGGGAAGGGGAGGGAGACGCACACCATCTGGGTCTGCACTACTGCTTTGTTTTCCTTCACCATTTTCCCTTCCCTGTTATTACCCTTGACTTCAGCATATTGTGTTTGTTACAAAAACTTTATTTTCAATGCTCATAACCTTGAAAAAGGACATTTAAATGGCACGTAGGATGAGAAATTCCACTGGCAAGAAGGAAGAACATTAAAGGGGAAAAAAAATCCTTTGTAATATTGTCTTCTAAGGGAACGGGGTCAGAGCCTCAAATGCCTTCTGTAAACATTAAAGACCATGCATGCAAATCATGAAATACAGATTAAGGTAGATCAGATCTTCCTTGAGTGTTTCTCCAAAATTCCAATCAGAAGCCATTCCAGATCTGACCCAGCTTAACAAAGGAGAAAGTCACAAATTAGATTTTGGCAACGACTGGCTTTCCAAGTGCCCTCAAACCGGACGTGTAGACCCACGCGCAGTGTGGAGAAAACCTAAGAGAGTCACTTAAGGTACTTCTTATATTTCTGAATTCTTACCTTTTAGAAGTTACAAATGAATTGAAAACTTCTAACCAATCCTGGCATTTAGGAAATATTGAATAAAATAGGGAGGGGAAGGAGGGTGGAATTTCAGAATTCGAAATTAGCAGCCTCTGACAGGAAGCATTCATCTGAGCATCGAAATTAACAAGGAATCAGAAATCAGAAGAGATCAAAGCCAAATGCCCCCTCCTCCACTTCCTCTCAAACCTGTATGTAACTCCAATGGTTCAGTTTCCTGACTTGGGCCTTTCCAGACCCGAACCTGACGCTGCACTCAGTATGCCATCCCCACATCTCACCCTTGGCTCTGCCACCTGCTAGCTCCACGTACCTGGGCTGCTCTCTAACCTGAGCCTCTGACTCCTCCTATGTCAAAAGACGACTATGAGACACACCCCAGTTGCTGTGAAGGGCAAATGAGAACGTCTGCAAGTTAGCACATGGCTGGCACCTAAGAGCCCTCAACAAACAACAGCTGTTCACTAGTTAAAGAAAAATTCCTGTGGCTACAGGAGGAGGGCTGGGGGATGGGGTGGGCAGGTAATGTTCTTCTTGATCCCAGTACACGTTATATAGGTATGTTTGGCTTGTGAAAATTCTGCGAATGGTACACCTTTAAAAAACTGTGGTAAAATACGTATGACATACAAGGCACCACCTGAACTATTTTCCAGTTGAGCGGTGTTATTGTGCGAGCACCATCATGAACACTTTTGATCTGTGCACTTGACCATAGGTAATTTAAATAAAGAGTTAAAAAAAAAAAAAATC
This sequence comes from Neotragus moschatus, assembly GCA_006410615.1. Taxonomy (NCBI): domain Eukaryota; kingdom Metazoa; phylum Chordata; class Mammalia; order Artiodactyla; family Bovidae; genus Neotragus; species Neotragus moschatus. The sequence continues at coordinate 1,313,656 of SJYA01001566.1, read as the reverse complement.
CCATCCACCTCCCTGTTAATGGTGACAATAATAAATTAAAAAAAAAAAACCAAACAATCCTGTAACTACAGAGACAGTGCCTTCTGATGTCTGGAAGAGTCACTGGCCTAATATGGGAGGAATTCCATTCCTGCCCTTGAAAGGTGGTCCTGAGTTGGGGGTGTTTGAGGGGAGGGGAGGGCTTTACAAGGAGGCAATGTTCAGGGCCTGGGGGAGTTCCTTGCTCCAAGGACTACTCCTCTTTCCTGGGATGCGCAGGGTGAGCAGGGCTGTGGGAGAGCAGAAGTGCCAGGAATCCAGGCTTTCCACCATCACACAATCCAGTTTGCTCAGAGGGCAGAGGGCAGATGAACTGGACCTTTATAACCGGCTCTCCGCCCTTATTTTTCCCAGACAGTAGGGGGCACTCATGAGGAGTAGGGGAGGGGGCCTGACTTAGACACATGGTACATCATTTTCTTCTGAGCCTGAATTTTTCTGGAGGACCCTGACCTGTGCACCTTGCCTGAACCTAATAGACACAATGTTTAAAAACTGAAATGAAATCTGCCTCATATTTTACTCTCCCTAAAGGAAGTATTAAATGGAGGATTTGAAACATGAGTGATTCTTGCCCTTCACATTTCCCCATTGCCTGCATAACGGGCTGTTTCTACTGGCCACTTTGAAAAGGCATGCACTGTAGTCATTCTCAAGCGGGCCAAATCGGTTCTCCTTCCACCTTACAAAGGTTTCAGTCAATTGCAAATTTTCATTATGGCAAAATGCCTCCACAGGCTTCACCAATTAGAATATTTAGCAGTTTTGAAAATAGAATGTGTTGCCAGCCTTACATGAGGCCAGGGTGACACATGAAATTTGAAGAAAATCTCAGGGCAGAGAGAGGGTAATGTGGACAGGCATGCCCCAGGCCAATCATCTGAAACTGTAGATTTGTAGAGGAAGATCCTGGTGTTTTCACAGGCTTTAAACCAAAACCATTGACTCTGCTTCTACGCTCCCAAAAAGCTCCCTGGACACACAGCACCATAGAATACCACACTGGTTCATCGGCTCTTCTTTCCTCAAGTTAAATTGCTAAGAATTAATGAATTGATGAGCAAATGCTCTCTTAGCATTTCAGAGATATGAAAAAAGGTACAGACTGCTAACACTAGAATCACTTCCCGGCCTGAAAGGCATGCCTGCTTTCTTCTCCCTCTCCAAACTTACGAGCTGTTCAATATTTGAAATTTTTCTCCTTTGTGAAAACTCAGGTCATCTTCCGTCCGTGCTTCATAGTCATAAAGGGCCACAAACAGGGTCACTCCTGACAAAAAAAAAAAACAAAATCAAAATGGGGGAGATTATTACACCAGGGGAAATTAATTCCAAGAAATTAAATCTTCACTAAAGCCTCATTCTCAAAATTTACATCTAATCAGCACTGATAACATCAGTGTTGTAATTAATGCGTGAAACCAGAGTCGAGAGCTGAATTTATGCCTCAGTCTTTGTGAAAGGAAGCATTATTTGAGCTGATTAAAACCCAGGACTGAAGGACTTCTCTCTGCACACTTGGAATAAGTCTTCAGGAAGAGACATATTAATATTATATTATGGCCACAACCAAGGGCAACAAGTAGCAACATTACAATTCAGCTGGGCAGAGCTCTGCAGCACTGACAAGACACCCTTTGCCTGACACACATTTACCCCCATGAGGAGCCACATCAGGCCCGGGGAAGGCCAGCAGAGCGCTCGCCTTCTCCCAGCAGGCACGGGATATGTGTGCTGGGTGCACTTCTGGCTTGTTCTCTCCACTGCATCCTCCAGAGACAGACCTCCTGAGACTGCCTGACGATTTCTTTCCTTCAGCCTTCCATTCCAGATGCCTTCCAGGAAGACTGGAAGGATAAGGAAGTCTGCTCAGCCTCCAGTCACCAATGGAAGGCCTGCTCTCAAGGGAGAGCTACATTCACCATAAGGATGAACATAAATATTTTTTTCTACTGAACAGAGTGTGAAGTGTTGGCAGCACAGAAGTAGCTAGTTGCCCAAAGCTCTGGGTCAGGTCCCCTGGATATAACTACACTACCCTGTTGGGTCCAGAGGGAAGAGAGGCCTTGGTAGTGCCAATTCTCCACGTAAAAAGTATAGCGGGCTATTTTATAAGACCTCTGCTCCCAGCTGAACTGAGAACATAAGGATTGATGTATTTTATATATATATATTTTAAAAACTTTTATAATAAATAAGACAGTTTTGGAACAAGTTATGTCAAATATCTAGTTACCATGGTTCACATACTGGGAGAGGCTTTGGAAGATTAAGGATGCATGAGATATCTTACAAATATTTCAGAAAACATATGTCTGAGAACACATGCCAGATATTTTACAAAGTATTAGCTAAGTCAGCAAATGCACATAGCAGTGAAATACAGCCTAGGGAAAAGAGAAGGAAAAGTTAAAAAAAAAAAAATGAGACGATCCCTTAAGGATACATAGGATTCAATTTTAAAATACAAAAGAGATGAAAATACTTGAGGGCTGATAAACTCTGCCATACAGAAGACAACGGGAGGATTAGAGAGAGAGAACCAGGGAAGACAAATTGCCAAAAAATAATATAGCCAAATGAGCCCACCAGCTGGGAAGTGACGGGCAGGATGGAGGTTAATTAGGAAGCTGAAAGGGCAAGTACTCCCCTGGAAACACTGAACTGGGGGTTGTGGGGAAGGAGTGCTTTCATAGCCGGAGAACTCAAAACATCCACGCTCATTTTCAGTCCTGAAACTTCTGATTCAAAAGATCTGGGATTGGGGGTGGGGGTGGGGCTCAGGTATCTATATTTTGAAAAAGCTGCCTAGTTATTCCAAGCCAGCCAGCCAAGGTTGAGAGCCACCGGACTCAAGTGACTCAGAAAGTTGTGCCTCGTAACCCTCACAGGACCCTCACAGAGCAGCTGGGGGACCCCCGTGCCGCTGTTGCCGGTATCTAGATCTGTCCATCAAGCTTCAGTGACTTTAAGAGCCTTTCGTCTGGTAGCAGGGAGCTGCAGAGGGATTAAAAACTTAAACGTCAAAGGAGCACAAATGTTCAATTGCTAAAAGATCTAAGAGCAGCTTCATCCTGACCTGTTCCTCCTCTCGTTCGCAAGGTCCCAGTATGAGACGAAGAGTTCACACCCCCAAAGACGGTGAGTCCTTGGCCCCCGGCCGCGTGGAAGTTGTTGTAGTTCGGGATGGAGGTCACACCGAAGCTGGGGTAGTGCTGAGGAGTGGGGTCTGTACCATAGCGGTACCCGGAGCTCTGGTTCAGACTGCCATCCCTCTCCTCCGTCAGTTTTGCTGCTTCTTTATCCTTACATTGCACACAGCCCATTATCTAAATTCCTGTTGAAAATAAACAGAAAGAGGCACGTGAACTTGGATGCCCCCTAGTGGCTGGGATGCTTAACTATAAAGGGGAATCTACAAAGTTCGCCATGCGGGATTTCAGGCAGAAGCTGGGGTTGACGGTTGGAAGCAATCTCAGTGCCCTTAGCTTCACCATCACATTTACTCCTCATATGCTCTGGGCGATGGGATCATCACAGAGCATGATGTTCACCATGCAGTATTTTCCCTCACATGAGGTCTGCACCCTTACAATCCTGTAATATCAGATACCTGCCTAAAGACTGTCCAATAATAGAACTTGGTTTTCTCTAGTCACCTTAAAAAATAGTGTATGCTCTCAAAAATAAGTCTATGCAGTATTAGAATAAAACCCTCCATCACAGCAAAGGAAATCTAAAGAGAATACAGGCGTGTTGGAAAAGCCAGAATATAGCCCTTCAATAGCTCACTGTACTTCTTCATTCATGGGTACTCATTCACAGACACACATTTGGTAAATTTTAAGCAATAAGATGATAAGTATCAAAATTAAGAAATAATCACTAGAGGAAAAAAATACAGTTGGCAGAAGCTAAGAGGGCTGAGTATCTTTGCAGGATGCCATGATAGCCTACAGTCACAAAATCATTTAAACAAGCTAATTAACTTTTAAAATTTCCATTAGCTTTTGACATCTTTCAGAAACACTTAAAAGCTCATTCCCATGTTCTAGAATTAGTGGTGAATTAAAACTTGAGTCACTGTCACCCCATCCTCCTTCCAACTAAACCTACTGTGTTGGTGCTGGTCTCAGGAAAGGGCATCAGCCAAGACCCAGGTGTTCTTGTAAGAGTCCTGAAGCGCATCCATCACGGGCTCCTCTTTGTTTACCTCCCAGGCCTCCTCCGCTCACTCTGCCATCCAAACATGCCTAACTTCTCAGTGCTTAAGATTCTATTCTTCCCACTCACCGTTTGTCCTTGGAACATGGCTTTGAACCCCTTTGTCCTCTCCAGTTTTTTTTTTTTTGATACGGACCATTTAAAGAAAGTCTTTATTTGTTACAATATTATTTCTGTTTTCTGTTTTGTTTTTTTGGCCACGGAGACTTGTGGGATCTTAGCTTCCTGACCCGGGATTGAACCCACACTCCCTGAATCACTCATTGCATACTCCTTTGTCAGCCATATAGCACTTGTCATCGTAGCTATTCTCATCCAAACACCCTGAAGTTACATGGGAGCAAGGTGAAGTCTTAACCACTGGACCACCAGGGAAGTAAGTCCCTCCCTCTCCCTCTATGATACACAGTATAATCTTCATGTCTCAGTTAAGACATCACTTCCTCTGCAAAGCCTTCTGATTCCCCGCCATCCCCCAGGCTGGGGTGCTGCTCTTCCTCAATGCTCATATGGCATCTTGGTTCCTCTTTTTACAGCATCTATTGTGCCATATGAAAACACGGCCTTCCCACTTGTCTCATTGCCCAGTAGACTGTGAGTTCCAGGAAAGCAGGGTCCTGTCCATTTTTGTTATTGCTATATTGCCAGTGGCTGGCACATAGTGGGTGCTCAATAAAGAGAACTGAATGAGCGGAAATTCTCTAACCCATTGTTTCTCTTTTATCCTTTCTGCCTCAAAGCCAGCCCTTCTTCCAGCAACTTTTATCAGCAGCGTGCCCTGTGTTTTAGAATCTACTGGCATGTGTGAGAAGTGAAGAAGATTAAAAAATGGAAGGTGAGTTGGTTAAATGATCCCATTTTGGACTGCAATACCCTGTAATACCCTGTCCAGCTGTTGGCGGGGAGGTAGAAAATGCAATGGATGTCCCTGCCAAAGTTCTGAAAAGTGGCCCATTTGGGACCAAAGAACCAAATAAGAAACATAACATCATGTGTAATTACATGTATCCACTGGGGAGAGTACAGCTGGTACAGGACGAGAAGGGACATGAGGCGGTGAAGAGCAAGGAAAGAACTAGTATCTATATCTTGCAAACCAAAATGGGGATGCCACATCAGACACAGAGACTCGGGGGGGGGGGTCACTTTTCTGAGCACTGCTTTCATGCCAGCTGGGGTCATGGAAGCAACATCAGACTGTTTAAGGCCCTCTCACATTACATGTTTCAGTAAATACTTATTGAACTGAATGTCAGTTCCTGAGAATGGAAATATTTGGAAACAAGCCGCCTGCTGCTCGAGCTGAGCTCACCAAATCTGGAACACATTTATGTGTAAATCATTCCAGATTAACTTACAGTGTACTCTGTCCAACATGCTCTCTAGCGTATGGTAAACGAATATGATTTTTAACAAGTTTCCAATAGGAAATGCAAAGTATCTCCAAGGCATGACTGGTTGAAGGATTCTCATCCTTTGTGGTTGGTGTTATTTCACGAGACTGGTAAATATCTTGCTCACTTCACATTATCCCTTTCATGGTGGAACGTTGCCCTGAGCTTCTACAAAGGCCAATAACACACTGCTTGTCCTAGGTGCTTTTCTCAGGGATGCCACTGATCTGCTGTAATTGGAGGACGTGTGACCTGAATCACAGGATCACAGCATCTATGCCAGTGGTTCTCAGCTGAGGGAGACTCTGTGACCCATGACCAAGGGACATGTCTGGCTGCACAACTTGAGGGTAAGGAGGACTGCTGGTATCCAGGGGCGAGAGACCAAGGGTGCTGCAAAGCTTCCTACGGCGAACAGGACAGCCTCTAACAACAAAGAATTACCTGGCTCCAAATGTGAATGCATGAAGCTTGAGAAATCCTGATTTATGAAGAAAGAATTTATAGCTATATCTTTTTTTTTATAGCTATATCTTTGAAACAGTATATAAGCTGTTTTCCTTATATGCATGTGGTTAACACTACAATCCAGAATGCCTTCCTTAGGAGAACAGGTATGCTGGGGCGAAAAAGGCAATTTAAGAAACTGACATAAAGTGCTGTTTTTTCTCGAGAAGTTCATTCCTGTGACAGAGTAAATAATCTAAAACCACTGAGAACTCTCACTACAAACTACTCTTTCAATTCCATCAAAACAAAACCCTACATCAGAAACATGTTGAAAACAAAACCTTATATCTAACCAAACGAAGGGAAAAAATCTTTCAAGAATCTGTAGGGACCAGTCTCTCTGAGCTATCTAAGGTGCTGCCTCCAGGGCTGCAGTCTTCATTTTGCCCCAAATAAAATGTAACTCACAAATATCCAAAAAAGGAAAAAAATCTATTAAAAAAAGGATTACTACTGTAATAAATGTTTAACAGCCTTTATACAATTCTATGAAACAATGGAAGGAAACAAATAGTAAGCTTCTTGGAAGCAGCGATTATTCTTCAGTTTTTGTTTTATTATTGCATCCCCAGGGCCCAGAACAGTGCCTGAAACACACCAGGTACTCAATAAGTTATGTGTTACATGATTAAATGCAGAAACCCGAAACTCAATCAGAATCGTTTTGGAGAAAACAATTCTCTTTTCTAGAAGGGACAGTTCCGTTACCCCTTCACGTGCTTGCAATTTGTGTAAGAAATGTTTCTGCTCGGATCTTGCTTATCCTCTTCACTTCGTTGACAAACATGAAGAAAAGGAAATAAATCAGGAAATGCAGACTCAAGTCATTAAAAGCTAAATTTCAATGAAAATATTTGTAAAAGAACTTGTGGACGTCTTCTTCCCACTTGAGGTGGTCAGACTAACCATTTCCTGATGAAAGGGGTCAGAAGATGCTATGAGTTGTACTGAGTATGACTTCAGGCTCCTCGCCATGAAGATAAGTTTGAGCATTCAGGTTAAAATAAAAACATCCTTATTATGTACAGTTCTGTGGTGTGGCTTTTACGGCCCATGCTGTGCGTCCATCGTGAACATATAGGGCACTAATACACTAGCTCCAGATCTGTGCGGCATTGGGAAGTGCTGAATAATGCCATTCGAAGGTGGGGCCCTGGGAGTACTCTGATCAGTAAATCATACATCATGGCCATTGTCCTCCGCACATTACCATGCCTAGAAAAACTGATGCACCGCGCTGTGACCAGCAGGATCCTGTACCTGTGGTCAAGGTATAGATTAGAGCTGTGAAGACCCCTATTCTCCAATCCTTCTGCAAACAGAGGGGCTCTGCTTCTGCTATGTAAGTAAAACCTGATTTACTTAAAATGTCCTTAGTCTTGTGGGTGCTCTCATATGTGCCGTAAGAGCATGAAACAATGGGCAGAAATCACTAAAGAAAGAATTATCCCAGGACTTCCTCGTCCCCTTCCTATGAGAGTGATGGACATCATCCATCCATCACATGGGTGGCCTCAGAATCCTTTTTCACATAGCCCTTGAGTGGTTGACGGAAGCTGACATGAAGGATGGAGTCTATCTGCTACTCTGGGCACAGGCTACTTTGGTCTAGCATGAGTCTGGTGGAATGTACGTTCCCTCCACTGATGCCACAGAACCTGGTCTGGTCGGCTAGATGAACATTAAACACAGACTCGCCCACATTTCCTCATATGCCAATCAATGAAGCAATACCTGTATGCCCAGGTCACACCACAGCAGGGCTTGTGAGATTTCAGGTGTGTGAGAGATCTAAGTACCAGAAAAGGAAAATAGCCACTGGTGGTCTTTGGCAAAAAGCAACTTATTTTCTCTTGAGACACACAAATAGGCTAGCAGGAGGAGGAAGGTGAAACCAGACAACGATTTCAACAATGTAAGCACTTTGCCTGAGAAACCAATGGAGGTGGGTGTGGAGAAGAGAAGAGCTCTCAGACGTAAATGGCAGCAAGGCTCTTGACAGCCCAGACTCTGCCGAGTGACAGGGAGAACACACTGGCCTGGGCACTGATGTGGAATGATTCCCGGGGCTCTCGTTCACCATCCCTTCAGCTGCTCTCTGCTCTACCTGGGTGGGTATCACGAGGAAAGTAAAAGAATGGGAAAGGGAACTAAACTAAGAACCTGGAAACCGAACACAAGTAACTGAGCTGGGGACAGCTGGAAAGGTATTCAAAGCTCACCTGTAGACTGGCTGCACAGCTGCCTCGACTTCTCTGGGGCAAAGCAAAAACTGGCAGCTTCACAACCACCCTTTCCTAGTCAACAGTAATAGTGAGGCAAACGGATAAGATGTGGCAGAGTCACATGAGAAATGGATTGACTTTAGGACAGAAGACTCACGGCAGGGAACTCTTGATCCTTGTAAGACTGGAAATACCCACAAGAATCAACCCGGGTTCTGTGTCCTCGATGGGGAAACTAATCCCCTGAGAGTCTGGGGAAGGCTTTCCTCAGCTTTATCCAAGGAACAGCTGGAAGCAGGACATTCGGAGATAGAGGAGGGCCTCACTGGTAGCAGAGGTAGTTGGGCCACAGTATGTCACTCCAGTGTCTCCGCGTTTTCATATCTTTTACGATATGGCTCTCCTCTCTATGGGACCCTGGTCCTGACCCCCTGCAGGCAGTGCAGGCTGTCTGATGGGGACAGCCAGGACAGAGGGACCAGGGATGCCTGGGGAGGCTGGAGAGAGATCAGGACCACACTCGACCCTTTTTGAAGCACAAACACTCCCCAAAGCAGGGAAAAGGTCACAGCTGGGATGACATTTTAGAGATGTAAATACTTGAGGTCTGAACCACACACAGCACTGGTGCTGGGTTCAGCCAGTGGCTGCAGCCCAGTTATGAAAAATAAACACAAAAGACCATGCCAGTGAGGGAAAATCCTCTTTTTGCTGCCAACTGGAAGGCAGGCGTGAAGTACCTGCCTTGTTGAAAAGGTGTTGCAGAACTCTAAGGTGTGCCCACCTCCTGCAGATAAGCCCTGGATAGTCCCTGGGACTTGTGGATGATGGAATCATGGCTCCTATGTTTAGGTTCTCTTATTTGGCACAGTTGATTTTAACTGAAGAGGGATTATCCTAGATAGACCTGACATCATCATGTGAGCCCTTGTAGGGAACTGGCGTTTTTTTGGAGAAATAGATTCAAAGTGTGAAAGGCATTTCATGGGAGGGATATTTTCCATTGCTGGCTTTGAAGACAGGAGTTACGTGGCCAGGAATATGGGTGGCCTCTAGGAGCTGAGAACAGCCCCCACCTGGCAGATTGCAAAGAAACGGGGACCTCAGTCCTACAACCACAAGGAACTACTGAGTTGGGTCAAGAAGCCTAAAAAACCTGGAAATGAATTATTCCCAATTCAAGCTTCCAGATGAGAATGCTATTAGCCAATACACTGATTTCAGCCTTGCAAGCGGAGAGAGCAGCCACATTGCATCTGGACTTGTGACTCAGAACTGTTAGCTGATAAATGGGCGTTGTTTTAAATCAGGAAGTTTGTCATAATTTGTTACAGGGCAACAGAAAACAAATACTTATTATATTTTGGTGGGATGGGGCATCACAGAGATGAAGGCTCCCAATCTCAGCAGTGATGACCATTATCAAGCGAAGGTGCACGGCAAGCCAGGTGCTGTGCTATGTACTGGAACATGTCTTCTCACTGAATTTCCATGACAACCCTGAGATGGGGGATTGCTATTTGCACTCACTGTACAATGGAGGATCAGAGAGGTTTGGGAATTTGTCCACAGCTCAGGCAGGGGTGGGGATGGGATTTGAAGCCAGACAGGCTGACTTCCTGGCCAGCCCATGGAGCCTCTACACTAGCCTTGCCTCCTGCCCCATGGAATCTAGGTCAGTCCATGCAAGGGTGTGGGCACCAGGGTTCGAGGAGTGGAGGGAGACTGGTGGGGAAGGTCCCTGACTCCACAGAACCCAACGTCATGTGCATGACTAATGGATGCCCTGATTTCAGGGGCTGGGCCCCGCTCCTCCAGATCCCCAGCCCACCCCCCGAGACAGCGGGCTCAGCAAGGGTGCTGGTACCAAGCCAGGTATGGTGAGTCACCAGCTTCCTTGATGTGGTTTGGCATCTTAATGAACGTTTGTGCCAATGACATTAGAGCAGCCCTTAGTTCCCTGATACTTCCTAGACATGGCAGGATATTTACAGCTACCAGAAAGGAGTCGGCATTGGGTTCCTTAGTGTAAAACAGAGCTGTCCTACTGCACCAAAAACATGATGTGCTTTACATTAAGTGAACTTTCTGGAACATGTTGACTGCATAAACTGAGCTATACACATGTAATGCTTCTTCCAAGCACAACAATAACAGATTTCTACTCTGGGAGCCCTCAGAGCAAGAGCCCCCCCCACCAAACACAGCTGATAAAATAATACTACATCTTTGTGGTGAGAAGAAGTGAAAGCAGGAACATCTACAAGGCAGACCCTTGCCACAGGCAACAGTGGCAGAACCAGAGCCTATGAAAAATCAAGCTAAAACTTTGATTCAGAAATAGTAAGAGGTGGAGTTGGACTCATCAGATCACTGATGCTCGGCTTTGCAACAATGGCCTTTGGAGGGTGAGGAGGAAGGACCTTGCTCCATACCACAGAGCAAGAGAAATGAACTAATAGAAGTCACTCTTAAAATGTCACACTACTTTAAGAAAAAGCCACATTCCTGGCACCCAGAACATCTGCTGGCTTCCTCTTTCTGGCTTGTCCTGTTCAAATGACCCTCAGGCTGCTCAGTTCAGTTCAGTCACTCAGTCGTGTCCGAGTCTTTGCGACCCCATGAATCGCAGCATGCTAGGCCTCCCTGTCCATAACCAACTCCCAGAGTTCACTCAGACTCAACGTTCGTCGAGTCAGTGATGCCATCCAGCCATCTCATCCTATGTCGTTCCCTTCTCCTCCTGCCCCCAATCCCTCCCAGCATCANCTTTTGTTGACCATGATGGCTACTCCATTTCTTCTAAGGGATTCCTGTCTGCAGTAGTAGATATAATGGTCATATGAGTTAAATTCACCCATTCCAGTCCATTTTAGTTCGCTGATTCCTATGTCAACCGTCACTCTTGCCATCTCCTGTTTGACCACTTCCAATTTGCCGTGATTCATGGACCTGACATTTCAGGTTCCTATGCAATATTGCTCTTCACAGCACTGGACCTTGCTTCTAACACCAGTCACATCCACAAGTGGGTATTGTTTTTGCTTTGGCTCCATCCTTTCATTCTTTCTAGAGTTATTTCTCCACTGATCTCTAGTAGCGTGTTGGGCACCTACTGACCTGGGGAGTTCCTCTTTCAGTAGCCTATCATTTTGCCTTTTCATATTGTTCATGNAACACCAGTCACATCCACAAGTGGGTATTGTTTTTGCTTTGGCTCCATCCTTTCATTCTTTCTAGAGTTATTTCTCCACTGATCTCTAGTAGCGTGTTGGGCACCTACTGACCTGGGGAGTTCCTCTTTCAGTAGCCTATCATTTTGCCTTTTCATACTGTTCATGTGGTTCTCAAGGCAAGAATACTGAAGCGGTTTGCCATTCCCTTCTCCAGTGGACCACATTCTGTCAGACCTCTCCACTGTGACCTGCCTGTCTTGGGTGGCCCCAAGGGCATGGCTTAGTTTCATTGAGTTAGACAAGGCTGTGGTCCTAGTGTGATTAGATTGACTAGTCTTCTGTGATTATGGTTTCAGTGTATCTGCCCTCTGATGCCCTCTTGCAATACTTACCATCTTACTTGGGTTTAGCTTATACCCTGGCAGCAATTCTCTTTCCCTCTGTGCAACCTTCCATTCCCTGACACCCAGGGACCCGCAAGCACTTAATAAAAAGAAATGGAATTATTAGACCCCAATGGTGAGATTTAACACTGCAGTCAACTAACTGCTGGAACCATTCCCAAACCCAAATGGACAAATGAGGTTTTAATAGCAAACCATGGAAAAGCTCCAAAAGGAGTAAAGAACACTTTCTTCTTACATTCACTTCACTTTTGGATGTCAAGGTTAAGACAAGAGTGAATGGTGATAAAAATAAAGGTAGATTTAAACTGTCTATGCCAAACAAAGGGTTCAGAAAGAAATAGGGCACTGATTGTTCTTCAGACCTCCCGCCATCACTTCTTGGACCATGGAAAAATTCCTTGTGGTTAGCACTTTAAAATTTTGTCCTATTTTTATTGAGATATAATTCATATACCATAAAATCACCCTCTTGAAGTATACAGTTTAGTGGTTTTTAATATATTTGCAAAGGAACCATTACCACTCTCTAATTCCAACATTTTCATCACCCCAAAAAGAAACGTGTACTCATTAAGCAATTATTTCCTATCCCATTCTCAGCCTAGCCCTTGGCAACCACCAGTCTACTTTATGTCTCTATGGATTTGCCTCTTCTGCACAATATGTGGTTTTTCTGATTGGCTACTTGGCATAACATTCATAGATGACTTAGTACTTCATTCCTTTTTACGGCTGAAAAGTACTCTATTGTATGGATATATCACTTGTTTATTGATCATCAGCTGATAGACATGTGGGTTGTTCCCACTTTTGGCTGTTATGAATAATGCTGCTGTAAACATTCATGAACAAGCTTTTGTGTGGACATATGCTTTCAATTCTCTAGGGTTAACATATAAGGAATTTATACAGATAAGAAAACTCAAAGATTAGGTAAATAGAAAAGCATGTGAGCTGGCAATTCAAAGAAAGTGAAAAACAATCTTAAAATATATTTCCCTTCAGTAGTAACACAATTTAGATGGGTGAGTTACTTTCACCTCTAAGTTAATGAAATGTTAAGAAGATGTTTGCCCAGTAGTGATGACTATTTCCATACACTGCTGGCAGAAGACCAGGAGTTAGCATGTAACTTTTTGTAAACCAACGGGGCAATGTTATTAAAAAAAACCCTAAACTTAAACATGGGTCTTCTCTTTAACCTCTGAATCTGTGCTAGAGAGATGCTTTTTTAAAAAAATGACACATGAAGAGATCCTATGAGGTGTTACTTATAATTCAAAAACATTTTAAGTGTGCTAATTATTTAATAGGAAGACAATAGCTAAGTATATTGTAAGGCCATAATGTAAAGTTAAACAGAAGTTAAAACTTATCCTTAAAGAAAATTATTACTAACATGGAAAAAATGCTCCTGCTATAATAAGAAGGGTCACACGATTGCAAGTAGGTAACAAACGCCCAGAGAAATCTTTGGAAGGAAAGATACCAAATGCTTGTTGGTTGTTTGCAGGGGATAACGTCACAGGCAATATTCTTTCTTCTTGGGTTCTTCATTTCTCTGATTTTCTATACTGAGAATCCACCATCTTTAAAAATGAGAATAAATCATCTTGACTTCTTAATAAGAAAGGTCCTTTTACTCTCATCAATTACTGACTTAATTTGTGTATAAGTGGATAACAACTATAAAATAATGATGTATACATTGTGAACTGAAAAATTAAGAGAGGGAGAGACAGTGATCAATTCCCAAGGCTACTAAGAGGCAACCGCTCCTTCCAGAAGTTGTCAAGATAAAAGGTACCAAAACACAGACAGACTTCTGAGTGTGTTTTCATCACTCCTGTGCTGGGAAGTGGGCAGTGAGGGAGCAGAACTTAGAGTGGGTGGCGAACGGACATAGAGCTCCCAGAGAAATCTAATTAGGGGTACAGATTAAGCAAAGCTGTGATATAAAATCAACTCAGAGGACCATGGAGATGGCGAGTGGCAGAATCTGGGCTAACAGAACCAGGAGTGGGGTGGCTGGCTGAGTGGGTTCTTGAGAATCTCTAGTCCCAAGTTCCTAGGTGGCTGGGGAAACCCAGTAAACTCAGGATGATAATACTTAAGTCACCCTTGAAACCCAACCAGGGGGTTCTGGTTATGGAGGATCTGTAGGACCTCTTTGTGAGCACAGGCCTGAAGACCCCACATGGGCACGGATCCAAGAGGGTAGAGGATGAAGCAAAGTACTGCTGTTCTTGGGATGCTTGTTACAGGTAAAGGGACTAGCTTGGGGCACCAGACAGAAAAGTTCTGAAGTTTGCTCTTACTTGTCCTCTTATTGCCTTCACTCTTTCCTGTTGGGATGTTCAGCATTCTGAGACCTTGACTTTTGAGCCACAAGCCCTAGAATCTGGGGCAATACAAGCAGCGCATGGAACAATAACCAACAGAGGTTTATTTGACCTGAAGTTTTTCAGAAACATAAAAGTTCCAACAGAGATGTTTCTTCCTAATGTAAATCTTTGGGGTCAAGCCTCTTTCCACTCTCCTTGGCCCTGTTATCTAAAAACAATCACAGGAAAACAAAAATAAAAACAAAAATGTAGGCTTCTATTTGTGAATCAGCAAAGAGAAACAGGAAAGTCAGTGTCACATCTGGGCCATGGTGGCAGACACTGGCTTTCTGGGCTGAACTCGCCGAGGGCCCGAGGGTCAGGCTGTCACCTGGCAGAGCCACAGGAAAACACACTAGCACAAAGCAGCTGCTTGAACAGGAGTCATCAACGTCCCTTCCCTGCCAACCCAGAGAATGAAAGCCGAGGGGGTTCACTCTCCAAGGCTAGACAAAAACTAGCTCTGCCAATCTTTCCAGGGTCTATAGAGGTTCCTTGCCAGATGATTCTGCAAATGGGGCCTCCTCCTTTCAAAAAACAGTGAATTCTTTTTTTCCTTTGATTCACCAGTTCAAGCCAGGAAGATCCATTCCTTTAAAGAAACAGAATGGACTCTGAGCAAGCATATTTTACTTCTTTTTGGCCCTTGAGCATGTGTCTGTGTTGACCCCAACTTCCCTTTCCACTGATTATGTATCTGGTTTATGAACCAGAGCCCATCAAACTCTCCTTCCCTGAGAATCTGGTGGTGGGGCCATTTGCACTGTGTTTCTGGAACTGAGGCTGAGGCCTTTTCTTTGAAGAAGGACATAAAGCCTGGTCCCTCCTCCCCTGGATCTTTATGTTGGCACTTTCTCAAGTTGCAAGGAATCAGCAACACCAGCAGCCGTAACTTTTGCATCCCTTGCAGCGGTTTAGAATTTCAAAGCTTCTTGGCAGCTGTTTTGGCGTGAATGCTGATAAACTGGCTATCAGAAAACATATCCCTAATTCCACAGCCTCCACTGGGACAGAGAACAACTGTGAGGGTGGCGATGGGAACAAAGAGAGCATAGAGGCCAGCTGCCTCTGGGCAGCCTCCTCCTGCCATCTCCTCGCCTAAAGGAAATGAGAACAGTCTCTGCCTTCCCCTTGAGTTTAATTTTCTCACCCTTAGTGAGCCTAAGGAGCTTGGTTATGTGGTACCTGCTTCAGTGACACTTTCTCAAGAGCTCACACTCATAAACACAAAGTTGAATGCCAACACAGACACAAGGAACTTAGAGGAGGGAGATAATAAGTAGGAGGAAGAGAACACGGAACCCAAGGAAGGCAATCAGTGGTGCTCTCCCTAGGAGCTATTACACCAGGATTTGGGATGACAAACTGTGGCCATGTTGTGTGGAAGGAACTTGGGTTATGTGGGCTGGACTACTCGTTGGTGATCTACTTGGCAGGCGAAATCCAGTCAGATTTATGTTAGCAAGTCCCAAAGAGGGAAGACTTAGTTTACATACTACCACACATTTTATGGTAAAAGCAATTCAATATTGACTTTTCACTTGGCATATATATAAGGCAGAATTTTTTCTTTTTTCCCCCTAGAGTGTTGTCTTGTGGAGTTACGGAATCTGAGATTCCTTAAAGACAGCACAGCTGTTTATCTTGCCTTTTTCCAAGAGCTTGAAGGATTCTGGTATCAGATATGGTTGCCCTGGGCCTGACGGGTCAGAGGTCCAAATCCATATCACTAAAAATAAAGGAGTAATGGGTGGATAAAAGCTGGTGAGGGAGAGCTGTCCCACCAAATCCACCCCACTTCTTCCACAGTAACAGAATTTTGGCTAGGGATGTGGCTAGACAGCTAGAGACCACATTTCCAGACTCCCTTGCAGCTACGGTGTGGCCCTGCCACTTAATTCTGGACAACTGGTTGAGAGTGGGTGTGATATACTCAACTCTTGCATTCCTCAAGAGAGAGTGGGCTGCCCTCCATTCTCTTTCCCACTTCCTGTGGGCTGGAACGTGAATGTGGTGCTGGTAAACCGGCATTAACCAGGCAGAGGGTGGCAGCCCACCAGGAAAGAGCAGAAGAGCGCGACAGAAGGAACCTGGGCCCGGATGGCCTTGTGGAACTCAGCTTTACCATGCAAAGCTCTGACCTCTGACTGTAACACGAGAGACAGGAACACCTATCCTGTGTGAGCCACTCGTTTTCTGGGGGGAGTGAAATGGGGTCTTTTCATTATAACAGATAGCCTGTACCCCAACACAAGGAGGAAGTAAAGCTAACACAGAAGTCAAGGGGGTGGGGCTCTGCTGGCCATGTGTTTGTTTTTCCCTCAGACTCTGGAACTAATAAGAGCTTCTAACCTCCTCTGACACTGACAGTTAAACTTGGATTAAAGTGGGTTAGTAGAATAACAAGCATAATGAATTGTAACAATAGCTACCGTTTACAAAGAACTTATTTTCTGCTTGGAACTTCACATGTGGCACTTCATTCAATCTGCAGAGCAGGGTATTATATTGTTAAGAAACCTTTGTTGTTTAGTTGCTAAGTCATGTCTTGACTCTGCAGTGACCCCATGGGCTTATGCCCACCAGGATCCTGTATCCATGGGATTTCCCAGGCAAGAATAATAGGGTGGGTTGCCATGCCCTCCTCCAGCAAATCTTCATGACCCAGGGATCAAACTTGCATCTCTTGCTTGGCAGGCAGATTCTGAACCACCAGGGACCTTGGGCTCACAGAAGTTAAGTAACTTGTCCAGAGTCACCCAGTCAGTAGACCTGGACCTGACTATCCCATTCTGCCTTTTGAGAAGAATGTTCTGTTCCTCATTAGAAGACAGATTTAATGATGTGAAAGTTTGAGTGATGTGATAGGAACTGGGCATTGCTATGGCTTACAGGTTTTATTTTTTACACTGTGGCTTACAGTGTTCTTTCTTGAAGTGATCTACTTTAGGGCTAGATTCCAAGTTTCTAGGACATTTTGGTCCCAGGCACCTGGTTTAGAGAAGGTCTGGAAGCAGTGGTATAGCCTTAACAAGGCTGCTGAGCAGCCAAGTGGTATGAAGTCAGTCACTCCAACCCTGTGCAGTTCGGTTTCCTCATCAATCAAGCAGTAGTCTTTGACAAGCAGCTTTCAGGGCTCATACCAAGCCTCACATTCCTGAAGGGGCCCAGAGCCCTTCTGCACATATTCAGGCAGAACTGAGTCCCCAGACAGCTCTCCACTCTCCTCAGCCCTAGGCTGAATCTTATCAATCATGGGGACTCACAGAGGGACCTTGATATGTGGTCAGGTTTGGCTTTGAATGCTCAGATGTCCCCTGCGACGGCCAGAGCTTGCATCATGAATATTATGCGAGTTTTACCAATGTAATGTGAGCCGGGCATTACTATGCCCTACAGTTTTTTTATTTTTTTACACTCTGGCTTAAAGCACTCTTTCTTACTGTGGTTTTCAGAAGAACTGACTAGGTCTTCCGCTTCTCTCTGTGGCTAAAATGAAGCGTAACTTATGACCTGGCTCAACCAGCACAGGCATTTATAACATGCTTTGGTCTCTCTCGCCACACTTCCACTCCACTGCTCTCCTGTTCTACTCTAGGGTTGCTAGGTACAGCTGTTCTCCTTCAAAACTGCTAGAGATGAGGAAGTTAAGAAGACAACAAAAATAAGAACAAACCTCCCATCCTCCTAAACAGAAATTACTCGGAAATCACCATAGTAACAAATCACCAGTTTCCAACTGTCTCAAGTCCCTTGCATTCTTGCTGCTTTGCATACATCCTTTTATCTACACTCAGCCCTACCTCCAGCCTTTGTTCAGCAGACACATTCTGATTCTCTCTACATGACAGGAGCTGTGCAAGGGCCTGTGGATATAAAGTCAAGTATACAAGGCCCTGCCTTCGAGGCGCTTGTATATACTTAGGAGGGAGATAAGCCGCTGAGTCAATGGACTCGGGTTGGGGAATGAGTACAGAGGGAGCCCCAAATCACCCAGGTTGGCAGCTGTGAAGGTGACTGGACATGGCCCAGGTTAGGAGGGGGTGGGCTGCTCACGGAGAGCAGAGGTGTGGTATGGCACAGCTCCAAGGGGCTAACCTGACTTGGTCCCGTATTTACAGAGCACTGGAACATGTGCTGGGCAGCTGGGCATATTGTGAGGCTCTGGGCTACAGAATGAAGGTACCTCCTGCTAAAAAAAAGCTTATAGTTTAATGGAATGGATGTGTGCAGCTCAAAAGGTAGCTGGAAATGAAGCCAGATCATAAACAACTACCTGTCTGTTCTATGGTGTGTTCACTATGGTGCCGAAGGCACTGCAACGTGCAATAAGCAAATTATCTCATTTGATCCATCAACAGCCTGTAAACTGGGAATTATCATCATTGGCACTATTTTACAGATGTAGGAATAAGTATAGGAACGTCAAGCTACTTGCCCAAGGACTCATAGCTCAATTGACTTCGATTTTAACTCACACCTGACTGAATCTA
Organism: Neotragus moschatus; assembly: GCA_006410615.1. Classification (NCBI taxonomy): domain Eukaryota; kingdom Metazoa; phylum Chordata; class Mammalia; order Artiodactyla; family Bovidae; genus Neotragus; species Neotragus moschatus. Next base: position 1,294,804 of record SJYA01001566.1, on the reverse strand, counting down.
AGATACATACCCCTAGCCATGTGCTAGCAGGCTAAAGCATTTGTACATTATATAGCTGATACCCATCCGGTAGTTAGTGAGAGTGAAACTGGGTCTTGATAGACAGAGTGAAATGGGGAAGAGAAAAGAGCAGTGCAGGCGAACCAGAAAGCCAGACCACAGTGGGAAGGGATTGTACACAGGGGGGATGGAGAGGCATCTGAGTATAACATTTGACTTTCTCAGCTGGACAAATAACTCTATCCATTCTAGCTACCTGCCTATGCATAATTCATACCTCATAAATCGTCTCCAACTGTAACAAAGCTGTAGCTTTTGTTGCATGTGAGAATAAAGACCCGAACGTGTATTGCAGCAGAGGCGGTTTCTATGGGGCTGTGTAAGTTACATTTTCTGAGAGCCCTGTCATAGAAAGAATCCCAGGATCTCTAGGGGCTGGTAGGAGTGGGAGATGGAAAACAGACAAAAGAGACAGCCATCTGCAGTGCAGGACATCTGAAGAAAGACAACAACTGCCCACTAAATAAGGGGATGATACAGCTAATATCCAACAATGCCCTCCAACATCCACAAGAGAAGCCCGAATAAGGTGCTAAGGTTATCGGTGCAGGGCAGTGTAAAGCAAAGAGGGGACCACCAAAGCCTCCGATGCCGCAGAGTTTACTCCATCAGGTCAAACACGATCATCTTCATCAGGACGCAGAAGCAGCAGTTCTATCTGTTTTGTACGATACATGTACTATGAACAAATTCTTTGGGCCAGTGTCAGAAGATGGCCCATGTTTTAGCTACGACAGCCCTGCTTACATCTAGAGGCTCACCATGGTCAGAGGATGAAAACTCCTGCTCATCCACCAGTGATCGTCACCCACTGGCAGCTGTGAGCTGTGGCGAACTGTCCTGGCCCCAAGCAAGACTGGCCTGTCCCCAGCGTTCATGCCGAGCCCCTGGGGAGCTGCCTTACAGACTCCAGGTAATGATGACCCTGAGTGTGGTTTCACACTCAGTCCCAGTTCTGGTTCAATGCAACTCAGATGGACTCAGCGAGTCACAACAGTACGTGCTTGGAGTGAGCCCAGGCAACAGCTGTGCATAATTCTTTTTGACAAAGACTGACCCAACATGCTGATTAGCAAAAGCAGCCCACGTGAAAAAAGAATAGTCCTGGGTATAAGCAGCCCAGGCATGCATGTATGCTGCTAAGTTGCTTCAGTAGTATCTAACTCTTCATGACCCCATGGACTGTAGCCCACAGGCTCCTCTGTCCATGGGATTCTCCAGACAAGAATACTGGAGTGGGTTGCCATTCCCTTCTCCAGGGGATCTTTCTGACCCAGGAATCAAACCCACATCTCTTAGGTCTCCTGCGTTGTTAGGTGGGTTCTTTACCACTAGTGCCACCTGGGAAGCCCCATAAGAGGCCTATACCCCCTGGGTATTCTCTGTTCCATCAAATTTCATCTTTAATTTGGACATCCATTACCTGAATGCCCTCCCCTCTACATCCACCCCACTTCCTAACCGTCCTGCTTCTCTTCTAAGATTTGCATTTTCTGTTAAAATTAAAATGTTGCTAAAAAATATCAGTGGATATGTGTATCTCTTATAGAACAGACTGATTATATAGCCTATCTCCTGCCTTCCAAACCTGCTAAACTGTTTAATAACTTTATTTTTCTTAATTTTACTTCAATGGTTTTCAGTCTGTTTCTCTTCTCAAATCTTGCTGGTTAACCCTTCCTGCCATTCTTTTATTTGTTTCTTTTGTGCCTCAAGCATCTGACTCTTCTTCAGCTTAAAATGAGAGCTCAAATAAATTTCTCTCTTTTTTTGACTCTGCTTCCCCCTGGAAAATAAGCAATTTTACCACTTTGTTGGTACCGGAGCATTTTTGCTTTCTGACTTAGGCCAGGTGACAAAAGTATCATTCATTTCCAAACCAGACCAAACCTCACCTATCCCCAAACACTTTCGTTTCTATACTGTAATTCCAACACAGAAGAGTAAAACTACTGGCAGAAATTTCAGTCTGCCAACACCAAGTACTAGTGAAACCGAGGAACAACTGAATTCACATATACTGCTGGTGGAATGTAAACTTGTTACAACTGCTTTGGAAAAACAATTTTGCATTATTTAGTGAAGACGAAAGTGAATCTATCCGATAAGCAATAATTCCACTTTTGACGCATGTATGCCTAAAGAAACATGCCCACTGAACTAGGGATTACGTGCACTCTGCAGGTCTGGGAGGCCCAGGAATCTGTGTCTTTATAGCTCTGCAGGTGATGTATGGGCCTCACTCCACTGAAAGGGTCTGGGATTGAAGGTTTACAAGTTCAGCTTAAACCTGTCTTTGCAGCTGGGTCCCCCCAAATCTGTATCTGCAGCCATAGGAGGACCTCCAGGAAAGGAGTGATGGGAAAGGCGCAGCAAGCCTGAGGTTTATGCGGCCATCCTTGGGGTGCTGATTCCTGGTCAAAGAGAGCTAGAGCCCAAGATCTGGGCAAATTCACTGTTGCATCCTCCCCTTCCTTCTCTGGTTGCCTGGGTGAGCTTCAGCTTAACAGGAGCTTGGAATCAGTACCATTGGCTCTCATCTTCATCTTCAGCAGAAGGCCCAGAGCTGTCCACCCTGTTAGGAGGCTGGCCTGGATGTGTGCTTTCTGCAGGGAATGAGCAAGCCCCAGGGTGACTCAGGAGGTAAGGCTTAAGTGTGAGCCCTGGTAAAGAGCCCCGATTTTCCCTTCACACACAGGTGGTGTTTCCCCTCTGTGAACACTCTCTCCACGGGCATCCTGTTTGTGATCCTTGGTAGACTGAGTCTAACACAAGTACAATGTCTGGTGCAACCTGGCCCTTAATAAAGACTTTCGAATGACAACGAACAGGACATGAGATAATGAACCTCTCCTAAAGGAGCGAAGGGAACTTTCTACCTTCCTGCGTGAAGCTGCCTCCGCCTTCCTCCTGGCGTTGGCAGCTCTCATTCCCGGAGGGTGTGCAATGGTGCCTCCATCAACCTCACCTCCGTTCATTCCTCCCCTGATGCCAAGAATGGCTCCCACCATCTCTAAAGACAAACGGGGAAAGTGCACAGACCGGCTAGGTCTCTTCCCATAATCTTCCCATTTTGAAACTGAAATGTCCCGAGGCCAAAGTCTTGATTACCATGGAGCCTGTTCTTTTATATTTAAAACTATCCTCAGGGTGTCAACAGTGTTATAGATTTCTCTGGGCACCTGAAACCTGCCTGGTTATTCAGCATCAGTTAGGTACTGAGGGTGGAGGCAATTTGTTTCATTTAAATTACTAGCTCTTAATTATGTTCTAGCAAGGAGATCAGCCCTGGGATTTCTTTGGAAGGAATGATGCTAAAGCTGAAGCTCCAGTACTTTGGCCACCTCATGTGAAGAGTTGACTCATTGGAAAAGACTTTGATGCTGGGAGGGATTAGGGGCAGGAGGAGAAGGGGACGACAGAGGATGAGATGGCTGGATGGCATCACTGACTCGATGGACACGAGTCTGAGTGAACTCTGGGAGCTGGTGATGGACAGGGAGGCCTGGCGTGCTGCGATTCATGGGGTCGCAAAGAGTTGGACACGACTGAGCGACTGAACTGAACTGAAGATGCGCAGGTGTGGGAGACTTCTGTCGGGAGGAAACCAAAGGGATGATGTGATGTAAATGAAGTGGGGTTTGGACTGGGTTTCTGAGAGGCTGCACAGAGCCCATCTCCACAGGACAGGGCCTTATTTCCATGGCCCTGTCAGGATTCTGTCTCCTGTGGGTGTGTGGTTCCTACTGGAGCTGCCTGCTACTCACCCAGATGACTGTCTCAAGGGAGGCCCAGGCTAGGCAGTTCATTACTCGGGCATGTGGGAGAGAAACAGGAGTGATTCTCCTGGTAATGGTTTTAATTCCACTCCTTCAGTTCTGAGATGTTTCCTCATTCTTCTCTTCTTCCTCCTCACGCCTCAGCACCTCAGGGTATCAGTGTGGAAGCCATGAGTGAGGGAAGAGTTTGTATTTTGTGCAGGTCACTAAACTTATTCTCCTTTATGACTGAGTGGCTGAACTGAACTGATATCTTGTAAAAGGTGCATGCGTGCTCAGCTGCTAAGTCATGTCTGACTATGACCCCAAGGACTGCAGCCCGCCAGGCTCCTCTGTCTGTGGAATTCTCCAGGCACGCATACTGGAGTGGGTTGCCATTTCCTTCTCCAGGGGCTCTTCCCAACCCAGGGGAGGATTCTTTACTACTCAGCCACAAGGGGAGCCCATGACCTGTAAAATGTAATTATGTCAATTTAAAAAATAAGAATAAACACACTCTACTATTAATTACTAACAGAAAGTATACTGATACCTGACCATCTTTTGTTCTAAAGATAGGAAACATCAATTTCATATGGTTCAGATTAGTAGATAGCACCCAGACCATTATTTGCCCACAAAATAGATGCTCAATAAGATACGGATATAACAGGCACATGTATGTGAGGACAGGAGGCATGCTGGAGCCCAAGGGTTCTCTCGGGGTCATGATCAGGCTTTCTAGCCCCGGCACAAATGACAGCTCTGACTTCCTGGCAGCCTAGGAGACAGACGGTCAGCCTGCTGTGATTGGAGATGAGTCACATGGATTAGGGGTAACACTGGATGAGCTTAACTGAGTAGCCAACAAAATGAGTTATTCTGATAAATAAAAAAGAAAATGAATTAGGGAGAAAGCTGAATTTCTGCCTGATCTTTCTTTGGTTTCAACTCAAGAAAGAATCTACTGCCTACAGTTTTCAAAGGGCATGACAACAGTCATACAATACTCGTATTATTTAATGTTAGCTGGGAGGTGGAGATGATGGGTTACTTATCTTGTAGAGAGAAAAAGGAGCTCTTAGAGCAACTCTTGGGTTAAAAATCTCAGTCTGAATCTCACCATCAAAGGGGCAATTTCAGGAGTCACTAAAACAAAGACACTTCAGTTGAAAAGCATTTTGGCATACAATAAGCTAATTTTCACCTAAATAAAATGTTCTAGCACAGACTTTTCAGAAGTCTTACTCTGATGACAGATAACACAGGGAAGAATACATGGATCTCAGAACAGAAGGGGCTATATATTTAGCTCCATGATTTTCTCAAAACCATGAGGGGACAGTTCTGAAAGCCCTGGCATTCTCAGCAATCTTCTTGGCCTGGACTGCCATGAAATCATCTCAAAGGGAATAGGTGAGTTTGTGGCGGCCACATTCCAATTCCTACATTCCATTCCATGGATCACTTCTGGGGCTCCATGAAGCATCATCAGCATCTCTCATAAGATAGCTGGGCCACAGGGCCTGAGTCTCCTGACTGCACGATTTCCTCCAGCACACACGGACATTCTAGACCACTGGGGCTGCTGGATCCAATCAGATGCTGGATGCTGGGAGGGCTACCATCTCAGAGTCACCTGGCCCTTCTCCTTTACCCATGCTGACATAAGGGCAGGGGACTCTGCCAGCCAGATTAGACACGAACCCTCTGACCACAACTGGGAGATCTGGAGGGATGCGGCTTTGCTACATTTTGGGTTGACTGTTTTGGGACTTGTGGCTTTTGGTGCTGGTGATATTTCTTGCTAATCATGTACCTATTGTTCTATATGCTCCACTCTTGTTTGCTGCAAATAGGCTCAGTGGAAAGGAGGAAATGACAGAGGAAAAAGACACTTTGCTTGGCAGCAACTGCAGACTTTCTGGAGCACAGACTCCACGGCGTGATGGGCTGCCCAGCCGGGCACCGTGGGAGGCTGACACCAGCTGTGGGGGAGGTCTGTGCATCCAAGGCCAGCGATGTCATGAGCACACAGCCCTGCATTTGAGAGGTGAGGGGGGGGGACAGTGGCTCCTACAACACACAGAGGTCCCCTCTTATCCTCACTTAGCTCCTGACCTCTGAGTGGAGGCCAGGGGCTGGCTGGGGGTGGCAATGCAGATAAGGAAACCAAAAGATGGAGCTGAAAACTTACTTGTCACTTGAATTTTCACTTTTGGATTCTGGCCAATGGCTGTTTAATTTGAGATAAAAACAAAAAACCACAGAACTCCAATGCTAACTTTGAGTCCTCCAGTTCTCCTGAGAAAGAATGAAAAGAGTCTGAGCAGATCAGAGAGAATAAATGGACACTGTTGGGTCCACAAGATTAGGCCAGTTAGACTCCCACCAGGCTCCTGGCAAATCCTGCATCAGACCCAGGCCACCCTCCTGGTTACAACCAGCACAGCAACTGAGCAGGACCAGGAAATGCAAATCTGATCACAGCCAGTCATGAGCAGGGAGCTTAAGACAACCTCACCCCCAGGCCTCCTAAGTGAAGGACATGGGTCTCAGACCCATGTATTTCTCCTTTACTTGAGAAAACAGTGGGCAAACGCAGTGTTACTATGTAGCTAACAATTAAGTTAGTAATGTAACGGGATAAGTAAAAACAGATTCGAATCTAGAGACAAATCATTCTTTTATGTTTTTTTTTCCTATAAAAAGTGCCAGGGTCAGGTCTAAGATGGAGTGAGGCACTTGACCTGGGGGCAAAGTATAAAGAGATGTCAAAAAGCTCAGCAGTCAGGATAAAAAAGATTGCACTGAAGTATTATTTATTTTGATTACTGAGGCTTTCTTTTGGTCGTGGGGCACACTTAAATTATGTGCCCTAGGATGTTGCCTCATTTGCCTCTCTCTGGTCCCAGCCTGTTGAAGTTCATCAGCTAACGTGTCAAATGACTAGAGGGTGAATACGTGCTAAGTCATTTCAGTGGCTTCTCTTTGCGACACTGTGGACTGTAGCCTGCCAGGCTCCTCTGTCCATGGAATTCTTCAGGCAAGGATACTTGAGTGGGTTGCCATTCCCTGCTCCCGGGGATCTTTCCAACCCAGAGATCAAACCTGCATCACCGATCTCTCCTGCACTGCACGCGGATTCTTTCCCGCTGAGCCACTGGGGAGGCTCAGCTACAAAATTATAGGGAAAACTAACCAATAGATTGAAGAAAGACTCTTCAAATGCAGCCTCAGTTCAGTTCAGTTCAGTTGCTCAGTCTTCTTGACCCCATGGACTGCAGCATGCCAGGCCTCCTTGTCCATCACCAACTCCCGGAGTTTATTCAAACTCATGTCTATTGAGTCAGTGATGCCACCCAACCATCTCATCCTCTGTCATCCCCTTCTCCTCCCACCTTCACTCTTTCTCAGAATCAGGGTCTTTTCAGATGAGTCTACTGTTGGCCAAAGATTCGCACTTTTAGGAGTTACCCTAAGTAAATAATAAGGATGGACACAGAGGTTTAATAATATTCAGTGTTATTTATGATAATAAAAAATTGGACACAATCTAGCTATTCACCACCACAGGTGATTAACAAAACACAGTATCACACCCGATTTCTATGCAGCCATTAAAAATGATAATGTGGCAAAATACCAATACACTTGGGAAATGTTCATGATTCAGTCAAAGGAAACACACACGTTATAGAACACTAGATAGACACATACTTCTATCTCTCCTACTTTCGTTCTCAGCTTCTATAATCCATCCTCTACATGGCAATTGCAGGGATACATGTTTTTTAAGTTACTCCTAGTCTTAAAATGAAATGCTATTACATTTAGAGTAAAGTTAAAGCTATACAGCCATCCCTGCTTGGCTCCTGTCTGTCTGGCCTCCTCTGCTACAGCCTCCCTGTCATGCCTCTTCTTTGGGCTGCCTTCAGGGCCTCTGCACAAGCTTTTCCCTTTGCCTAAAATGCTCTCCCCGCAAATTCCCATAGCTGGCTCCTTCCTGGCATCAACTCTCAACTGGCCACTGCCTTGTCACTCTCTCTTATCACTCTGTCCTATTTCCTTCATAGCACTTAACTCTGTCAGTAATGACCTTATTTACTTATTCTCTTGTTTACTGTCTATCTCCCTCAGTGAGAACGAGAGCCCCATGGGGGCTTTTCCTGACTGTTCACTGTGTACCCACAGGGCCCCCAGCTATGCCTGGCACAGGATAGAGACCTAGCAGATAGATGCTGAATGACCGTGAGGAGATGTTTACATGTGTACACATAGATTCATACATATACATAGGCATTCACATGCATATGGATATAATTTGCCCAAAAAAGTACTGGGAGAGCATAGTACAAAAGAAATCTCTGGATACTGAGATTCTAGATGGTTCTAAATTTCATTTTGCTTTTTTTCATTTTGTAACAATAATGTGCTACTTTGGAAATAATGCGCTGTGCCTTTAGATGCTCAGTCATGTCTGACTCCCTGCGACCCCAGGGACTGTAGCCAGCCAGGCTCCTCTGTCCATGGTGATTCTCTAGGCCACAATCTTGGAGTGGGTTGCCATTCCCTCCTCCAGGGGATCTTCCCAACCCAGGGATTGAACCCAGATCTCCCACATTGCAGGCGGATTCTTTACTGTCTGAGCCAAGTTATTTTCTCTCTGTTTGTGTTTTAGAATACGGTCACTAAGAAAATGCTGCCTGACTATAACTGGATTGAGACCAGAATCACAGGATGCCAGAAATGGAAGAGATCTCAGAGGTTATTTGGTTCAATCTCACTTCTCATCCCAGAGATGGGGCGGCGGAGGCCCAGTGTGGAGAAATGGCTGCTGGTTTAAGTAGCAGAACATGTAAAAAATCTAGTCTGGTGTTCTTTTCACAACACCGGTCGTTCTCAGACTTCACATGAGAATGGTCTGGAATGCTTGCGCACACATAGGCTGAAGGGCCTCATTGCCAAGTTCCTGCATCATCGCCTTTGGGTGGGGTCTGGGAACCTGCATTTCTGACAAGTGCTAAGATGAATCCGGAACCACTGGTCTGGGGCCGCACTGAGAACCCCGAGGCTGTGCCCTATTGCTTCTCATGACTCCCTTAGAAATGTGTCATTCTTTTTGTAGAAATGGTACTAATTAAAACAACACCTTCAGCCAAAGAATTCAGAGGAAACCCTATCTTTTAGGCTTCCTCCCAGAAGTGTCTACAAAAAGGAAAGGAAACAATTTTGAGAGCCTACTCTACACCAGGCATTGTGCTAGGTATCTACATTTTGTTTGTGTAATCCATTTTATTGTAGAAAGCCTAAACTCAAGGAGATTAAGGAATCTGCCTAAGAGCACACAGCTAGGAGGACTGGGGTCAGATTTCAAAACCACTCCTCTCTCACTATAAAGGCCATGCTTATTCAGCCTCCAGAACAGAAGGAAAAGCTGTCCCTTATGGCATTCAAAGTGGCAAATCAATGCTTCCCAATGTAGAAACAAACACCCCCAAGCAACAGTAATATGACGTCACTCTCCCAGCATTATAGACAGTGTATGAGAGTCAACCTTTCATCTGGGCCTGAAGCCAGGGTATATTCATTTACATGATATTCAGGAACTTCCAAACCCAGAACTCTAGAGTAAAGCTTATTTGAGTTGATGTCTGGCTCATGACAAGTCATCTGTGAAATAAGTGGCAGAGGCAGAATTTATCATCAGTCTCAGCTTCTAATCAAGGGAAAAGTTCACACATGTTCTGTGGTGCAAGAATCTAACACACTTTGTGGCTGAACAGAGCTGTCCCACTATCTGAGGAATCAGATTTGAAATTGAAAGCCAAGAACTAGACACAAATACGGGAATGTACCATTTACCATTTTAGGTCAAAAGTTAACTAGAAACTAGTAACTGCTCCCTTTCTTTTTATTAATGAAGAAATGAAAGAGGGACAAGAAAGTCTTGGTAAAAAAAAGGTCACAACACCTACAAACATCTACACAACCAAAGTGAAAACGAAAGTTGCTCAGCTGTATTGGACTCTTTGCAACCCCATGGACTATACAGTCCTTGGAATTCTCCAAGCCAGAATACTGGAGTGGGTTCTCTTCTTCAGGGGATCTTCCCAACCCAGGGATTGAACCCAGGTTTTCTGCATTGCAGGTGGATTCTTTACCAGCTGAGCCACAAGGGAAGCCCAACCAATAAGTTACAGTTTGTCCTACCTTGTGGTCATACTTGATCCAAGCTTGACAAGGCTTTGTAAACACTGTGATTGCAAAGGGACTTGATGATATTCTTTAATATCAAAGTTTTGGCCAGAATCCCAAAGGAAGGTTAAGTATTAGTGGGTTATTTCAGGATTGACAACAAAAAATGTAGTTCTGTCTGTCTCCCTGTATTTTTTATTTTGCTTCATAATTTCTCCCCATGTGCTTTATTCCAGATCCCTGAAGCAGATGCTTAAATAGGTTTTACATGAAAATAAAAAACTTTCCGTGTAATTCTGCGTGTAGGACCAGAGGAATGAAGGCTTCAGTCAAGACAACTCACAGGATCAGTCCCTGCCTGTGTCTTCTCCAAAGGCCCTAGGTGTCCTTTTTCAGAGGCTCATTTTCTAAGAAATTATCAGTACATCTTGGCTAGCAAAGCTAGTCGGTGGAGATGCTGAAGGAAAAATAAATGGGAAAGAGGGAATAGGGTAGAGTGGATGTAGGGGGGAAGAAAGACAAGAGGATCCCAGAGCTGGATACCTAAGATCAATTAAAATTTTATATCAAAGGCAACTTTGCTGTAACACAATTTGAATACATTTCAGATGTGGAGTGACTGCAATCTCCTCTGTGCAGCAAATCAGTGAGGCAGACAAAAATCACAGCCATTCATTTGTAAATGTCTGAAAAGAGCTGGCTCTTTCACTCCCAGTTAAATGCATAGGATTTTATTTATTATAGAAAAGAGAAGGTCTGAAAGATCTCAGGGAACAAACCCTGGGTCTCAAAGCCAACGAGCTGTCCCTGTGGTCAGCTTCGGAGCTAAGCCTCTAACGTGGGACATGAGCTGGGCCTTGCAGCATTAAACACGACCAAGTCTTCTTTTTGTTCCTGATTCTCACCCCTGTGAATAGTTGGAGAACAGCCATCCTGCCCTCCCCAGAGCAATGATGCAGCTGCAGCTGCAAATGCAGGCTCAGCAGCCATTATCCTACTGTGAAATGTTTGCTCTTAAATTTAAATTGGCCTCACAGAAATAGCTGTCTTATCACATACACACATGAACACACATAGAGGCCTGAGTGACAAAGCTCCCCGCCTGCATCAGTTTCCATACCTGCGTCCTGGCAAGAATTTAAAAACAAATAGTCTTTAATTTCTCTTGACCTGGACAGTTCCTAATTCTATAAGTTTCACATGTGTTTTGGCAGCACGCAGCCATTCCTGATTCTTCCGGATGTCACAGTGGCCCTCAGCCTTGGGTAGTTCATGCAGAAGACGAAAGAACAGCTACTTGGCAGATGATACTCTTCAGGCCTTAGGGAGGGCACTCAGCTGGAAAGATCTGTTTTCGTTGGAGATCGGAAGTGCTTTTCCAGCAATTATTTGATCTTCCTGGGAACTTGTACTTCTGAACACTCTCCCAGCCTGGCTGGGAACACACGGGCTTCTATTCTGGTCTCGGCATTATCACTAACCAGACGTGTGACTTTGGGCAAATCATCTGGCCTTCACTTCACCTCAGTCTTCTCATTTGCCTGCTGGGACAATTATCCCTTCCTGCTTCATTCGTTGATTTCTGTGAGGATAAAACTATGGTATTTAGAAATTGTAAAAAGTGAATTTATTGTTACGTGGTATTTGTATTTTGTTTTTCTTTCCTTTTTTTTTTTTTTTTCCCCAGCTCTGGTTTAATTATTGAGTTTATCTGCTTAGTCATGTTCAACTCTTTGAGACTCCATGGACTGTAGTCCACCAGGCTCTTTTCTCTGTGGGATTTTCCAGGCAAGAATACTGGAGTGGGTTGCTGTTTCCTTCTCGAGGGGATCTTTCCGACCCAGGGCTCGAACCTGTGTCTTCTGCACTGCAGGCAGAGTCTTTACTCACTGAGCCCTTGGAGGATGATTGGTTTAATTATTAGTGGTGTATTTTTATTTTCTCTCTTGGAACTGGGTAGAAAGTCCCTCATGCCAGGAAGCAGAGGTAGAAAGTGCAACCCAGGCAGAAAGCATCACAAGGTTCTTGTTATCACTTGGAAAAGTAAGCAGAGAGCAGGATCAGAATATTGTAACATTGTCCCAGAAATACTGATTTTGCTAGGGACATTCTGGTCCTTGTTTGTCTCTTCTTCTGAGGTCTCAAAAAGAAGGGAACTTCTACACTGCTGAATGAGTAAATGAATGAATGAATGGGTGACTCAGTCCAGCCAGCCATCCACCATTTCTAGATCAAGACTATGCACCCAGCAGGGTACACAGAACACAAAGATGTAAAACGCACCCCTGTCCCACCCAGTGGGAGAAGGTAGATATAGAAAGAAACTGCTCTTTTCTAATGCAGCAAGTGTGCTGAGCTGGAGAAACACTCATGGTACCCTGTGAGCTTGAGTGTGTGGGTCACTCCTACCCTGAGGAAGCTGGACAGGTTCTCAAAGAACAGGGGTATCCAAACTGGGCCTCCACGAAGGACAGGTAGAGGAGAGTGTGGGTTAAATGCTCCCCAGGCTGAGGAACCGTTCTCACAAGGCACAGATCCAGAAAGGAGCATTCCAGGGATCAGCCTTGTTCGGTGGGACAAAAGCCAAGAGCGTAGGTGGGCAACTGGAAAGTTAGGCCGGAGCCCCAATGTGAGAGGGAGCAGGCCATCAGGGCTTCTGAGCAAGGCTTACACAATAGATTTGCATTTCGGAAAGATTACTTAAGAGGCAGGGAGGATGGCCCAGAGGGAGAGGGTGAGGGGTGAATAAAAGGTTTAAATTTTAATGTAAACATCTGCATTTCACAACACAGGAAACTTGACAGAGAGTTTTGGTTCAAGGCACACTTCCAAATTCTGAATTAATGCAACCTATCAGAAATTAGGGAGAGAATACATGCTTTCCAAAAAACAGTCTTCAAATAATAAATCTCCCTTGCACAACTTTTCCCACGTAACCTAGGACAGACCATCTTTGTGAAAAGGAAGTCTCTCTATGCTTCTGAGGTATGGCTGATCATTTTTGCGTGTGGGACCGAGACCAAAGAAGCAGGAAACTGCTACCTATTAAGCGTGAGGTACAAAAAGGGGTGATGAGCAGTTACCCAGCAGCCAGCCTGGAAGAAAATGTCTCAGAAATGAGCAAAGATTCTCTAGTAACTGGGGGAGGTTTAGCAAGTAGGATGAGTTTTTCAGTCCCCCCCCCACCCCACTTTTCTTCACAGTTTAAGTTTCAGTCTATTTCACACACAGTTCAATGTTTGGATCGTACATGCACATACAGTTCAATGAGTTCTGACAAATGTATCTATCTGTGTAACCTAAACCCCGAACAAGACAGAAAACATTTTCCTCACCCAAGAAAGAATCATCTATGCCCCTAGACAGTCAGTCCCACCTTAGGCAAACACAGTTGTAACTTTTACCACCATAGACAAGTTTTGTCTGGTCCAGGATTTCATGGAAATGTAATCTTACAAACTGTGTTGTGTGTGTGCTCAGTCATGTCCAACTTTTTGCAACTGTAGCCTGCTGGGCTCCTCCGTCCATGGCATTTTTCAGGCAAAAATACTGGAGTGGGCTGCTATTTCCTACTCCAGGAGTTTTACCCAACCCAGGGGTTGAATCCAGATCTCTTGAGTCTCCTGCATTGGCAGGTAGATATCTTTACCACTGTACTACCTGGGTAGTATAGTAGTTTTTATTGCTTTATTCATTGTAGTTTTCAATACTGAACAGTATTCTAAGGTATGACGATACCACTCTTTGGCCCCTTCTTTTGCTAAACAGAGATGCAATCGCCTACCTGAGGCGAAGTGTAAAGGACAGGTGTGGGTGTGCAGCTCAGGCAACGTGGCTGCTGCTCTCTACGCTATCAGGTGCTGTGAGTCTGCTTTGTCTTCAGAATCCTCTGTCAGCAACAGGGATTAGAACTTCAGGCAAATCAGGAAGAACAAGAGAGACCACCGCTTGTCAACTGTCTTACTGGTCTATGTTCAGATCATAGGAGCAAATGAAAAACGGCCCCCAAAAGAGAGATGCCAACTCATGGAGAACTCAGGTACTCAGGATGAATGGTCAGCCCAATAACTTAGATACTACAATATTCTTAAGAACATCACAAGGTGTCCACAGAGGCCTGCACNGCTTGTCAACTGTCTTACTGGTCTATGTTCAGATCATAGGAGCAAATGAAAAACGGCCCCCAAAAGAGAGATGCCAACTCATGGAGAACTCAGGTACTCAGGATGAATGGTCAGCCCAATAACTTAGATACTACAATATTCTTAAGAACATCACAAGGTGTCCACAGAGGCCTGCACAGCCTGAGTCTATACCGTTTTCCCTCTCGTCATCAATGCTTTCCTGTCACAAGCGGCCTTGAGCACGCAGAGGGAGGGGGTGCAGCAGAGAAAGGAAGGGACTGGAAAGTATTGTGAGAATTCACTGGCTCTCAAAGAGAGAGCTGCGTCCGAGAATGCCAAGGAACAGCTCGGTGTGATTTTAGTTGTGTTCAACCGAGAGGTGATACTTGGAAGTGTCAGAGAGTTGCATAGGTCTCCAGTGAAAAGGTTTCCCGGGCAGCAGGGGCAAACGCAAGGAAAGAAGGAAGTTATCCTCATAGTCTTATATTCTAAAAGCTCTATTTTCTTACTCTGTGGAAATGTTTAAAGAAGCATCCAAAAAGATCCCGAGGGACAACCCAAACATGGATTGTCTTCTGTCACAATTCACTATGAGAACCAGGTATGAACACTGTTCTGATGGCTTGACACACCCTATGAGGGTCAGCTCCTCCCTTGTCCTTGCACACAGCCTGTCCTTTGAATTGGTCATTTTGGCTCCAACACTCCCACTGTTGTTGGAAGCGATGTAGGTTCACACAGTCATGCTGAAGACACGATGGAAACAGAAAGCAATCTCAACTCTGGGCTGAAGCCTGATTTGGTTCCAAGAATCATATGGATAATGCCCTTAAAAAGAGGTGGCAGGCTTCCTTTCTGTTTTTCAGACAACTTACACCTACTTGCTCTCTATTTTGTCCATCTTATTTTTATGAAGTCATTGCAAAGCAAATAATAACAGTGGTTATCATTTTTTGTTGAGGTCTAACCATGTCAGATATGGTGCTTTCAGCTTCACTCTCATAAACCTTTGAAGTAGGCACTATTATTATTCCTACTTCAACGATGAGCAAAACAAAACAACCTCAGTGTCTAGTCATTCATTACTATTCCATGTGGTGCCTTTGCCCGGCTGGTTGGAGGTGGGAGTTGGGAGATTGAAAGATGATGTGTGAACAAACAGAAAGCAAAATGATGATTCTCTTCTTTGATCTCCCTCCTTACATATTTTAACATTAGATTCTGTAATTAGGTCAAAGTGAGAACTATCACTGTTGAGAGCTGCAGCTAAGGTTTAACAATTATTTCTTAGAAGCCAGTTAATTAGACTGACTTGGGATATAGGCTTTGGTATAATATTCATTCTGACAGCAGTTACAGTACAAGACATCTCATAAATAAAAACCATTTAGAACATTATCCACAGGAAACAGCTGCAGCTGGTAAGGAAACTTTTGACATTAAGGAAATGGAAGACTTCACGGAATTAGAGGAAGGCAGGAGTAATATATCACACAGGAACACTATCTTAGCAAGAGCTGGACCGTGTTTTCAATAGATAAACTCCCTTTACAGCAGTTCATGCTTGCTTACTTCTCTCTGGATCTTCCACAGACAAGCATGAAACATTAAGAGCAAAAATGAAAGGAAATGTGAACTAGATTCATAGACATTTACAGTTTCAAGGGTTTGCACTGTGGTTTGGGGCAAAGCTTGGGCCTCCTCAGCCTGCAGACCTGCACTGCCCAACATGGTCCTGTAACTGGTGGGAGCTGAGATGTGATGTAAGTGGAAAGCATACAACCAGATCTCAAAGACTTGGTATAAAGAAAAGGATGTAATGTACTTCATTAACAAATTTTATGTACATTGATTGCATGTTGAAATGGTAATGTTTTGGATATGTTGTCTTAAATAAAATACATTATTAAAATTACTTTCATCTGTTTCTTTTTGCTTTTTTAATGCGGCTACTTGAAAATTTAAAATTATCTGTATGCCTGCATTTATAGTTTCATTCTATATCTATCAGACAGTGTGGATTGGTACTCATAATTGAAAAAATTAACCCAAGTTGAAGATTTGATGTATCTGATCAAAAGTGGTGAACTACCTGCAGTGAAATATGTTCCCTGAGAGGTCAGTAAGATGATTTGGTAGAAAGCAAACACTGGTACTGCTGGATTCACTGGTGACCTCCGGTAAGCCATTCACCCTCCTGGGCTTCACTTCTACAATGCTTTGATCCAGGGAAGATTGAATATTCCTTCTATCTCTTGCATTTTGAGTCTATGGCAAATTCCTAAGGACTAGGAACCAATGAGTGAAGGTGAACTTTAATTTTTAACATTTGAATGTGAATTTTAATACTCTCTCAGTATCTGCAGCCCAAATGCTGCCTCCTCATCTCTTACATGTGATGATGTACTTTGGATTAAGTCTTTTGGGAGCAACAGCTAAAACATAACGGCAATAATATCATGTTTATGACATAGAGACTGGCTACTCTAAAGAGAGGATGCTGCCATTTGTTCCGTGTATGCAAATAAGTGGGTTTTAGATGCTAAGGTTATATGTCTAACATGGAAGAAAACTTAAAAGCTCCTTAATAATCCCATAAATCCTTATTAAGAGATAAAGCCAAAATGTTCTAAAATAGCCTGAAGGAAGGCAAACAGAACAAGTTATTCTTTTCGTTCAGGTTCTACCCTGTTTCTTTGTATTTTCAAAACATCTAATTATCTCCTGGAAGTTATTCTGCATCTCCCAGGCAAATTATACATTTTTTAATATGATTTCAGAGTTTCTCCTAAAATGGTAAAATATTTCAATTTAGGGAACTTAATTATAATACGGTAAAATTTCAGCACAAGACAAACAGCATTCATGGTGCAATAAATATTTTAAATAAATATATGCTTGAAATCTATGTGTAGAAATCAACTTGGAATTAAGAAAGCATATGGATAAATGCTTCTACCACAGGGATGGAAATCTTGCTTATGATGAAGATTTCCAGAAATAGTGCATGATCTCCCCTGGAAAGAATCTCAAAATTTATATCCTCATTTCTGTGGAATTTCTCCGTTAGATCTAATTTAAATCTGAAATCTTTAATGTCTGACCATGTAGCAATACCATGTTCAAATGTGACTTAATACACTTGTCCACTTTGAAGCTGGCCTTTGTTTACGTGGCTCCCGATGCCTTCAACTGGGACTTTCTGTAACAGGACCATCTTATCACAAAACTGATAAGCCTCGCCTGTACTGGAGGTAAGCCAAGAAATGTGCATGCCTGCTAAGTCACTTAAGTCGTGTCCGACTCTATGTGACGCTATGGACCATAGCCCTCCAGGCTCCTCTGTCCATGGGATTCTCCAGGCAAGAACACTGGCGTGGGTTGCTGAAGCCAAGAAACGTCTGGTGAGAAAAGAAGTGTTAGGCTCCACTCCTCTCTTATTCTCCTCTCCTCCCTTCTTTCCTTTCTTGATTAGTCTATCCGCATCATGCCAATACAATCCATGCCTTTTTTTTTTAAGTTGGAAATTTTCACTGAATTGCTGAGACAAATGGCTAGCCCTTTGGTCATTCCAACTCTGGGGGAATTTACTGCAAAAATCAAAAAAGGGACTCCAATGTCACAGAGCAACAAAAGAATACACTGGGTACCTTTGCTTTTGAAATTGGTGGAGCGGGAGTCTACCATGAATGAAAGCAAGTCTCGGTGAGTGTATTGTACAAGATAACACAATTTTACTTGAAAATGTAAAAAATGACCCTGCATTTCTTTCCTTTGCCCCTATCTACAGAACCACATTTGAAAAAACACGAAGAGAAGCAGATTACAAAGAATAGCTTCTGTTTGGCTTTTTGTCAGCATTTTATACTTTTATTCTTTGTTCTTTTCTTGTTCAACCTCATTCTCAATTATTGTACCGTTTTGGGGGCACTGGGGACAGGACGTCTGGCAAACACAGCATATATTAGTCCATCTGTTTTCTCTGTGAATTTTTTTCAGCATCTTTGCATGGCAACAGGAAGGATGTGGGCTCCCTTTCAGATTCAAATGAGGCTGATCAGCCTTCGGTCAGGTTGACAACATCGTGCTTTTCTTATACAAGTTGGAGAAAGCCAGAACCACCTTCTCTAGGTTAGGGTAACACCATTTCATCCTGGAGCTTACTCTCTATTTTTAACATTAGATCTCTAGCCCACTCCTTACTCTAAATAAAAACAAACATAAGCCCCAAACTGCTGACACGGTACAGCTGAAGTGCATTTTTCTATTGAGAGAATTATGATTTTTAGAGTTGAAAAGAACAATTCTTCCAAGTGTGTTCGCAGGCATTTTAAATTGTAAAGGACAAATGTTCCAAAGTGGCAGCATCTCCTCCTTTCAAGTTATTTCTGAAGCTTGATAAGTGTGGTAGGAAAAGCTTATCATGCCCCTTTCCCAAATACACATTCCTAAGCGTGCAAAACTCAGGGGTAATATGAAGCAAACAATCAAACTCAGACTTTTGGCCTAATTCTTAAAACTGGATGTTTATTACTTATACTTCCACAAAAAGACCTAAGCAAAACTGTGAAACAGAATGTAGCACAGTGTTGGCCAAATATCTTATTATTGAATTTGGGAACTGTTATTAATTCTATTAGTCAAAACTCTGTGATCTTGGCAAGTTATTTATCCTTTCCAGAGTCTCGACACCACCCATCCATCCAACATGTATGTCCTGACTATCTACTAGGTGCCTGGACCTCACTGAACTGAAAAGGCAAATAATCTATTGTCTCAGCACTGGAGCAGCTTTTGATAAAACAAGTACACAAACAATTCTATGCAAGATAATGTCCCTTGGAAGTTACACGGTGCTCATAGGAGCTTGTGTATGTGTGTTAGTCGCTCAGTTGTGTCTCACTCTTTGTGATCCTGCGGACTGTAGCCTGCCAGGCTCCTCTGTCCATGGNCGTTTTGGGGGCACTGGGGACAGGACGTCTGGCAAACACAGCATATATTAGTCCATCTGTTTTCTCTGTGAATTTTTTTCAGCATCTTTGCATGGCAACAGGAAGGATGTGGGCTCCCTTTCAGATTCAAATGAGGCTGATCAGCCTTCGGTCAGGTTGACAACATCGTGCTTTTCTTATACAAGTTGGAGAAAGCCAGAACCACCTTCTCTAGGTTAGGGTAACACCATTTCATCCTGGAGCTTACTCTCTATTTTTAACATTAGATCTCTAGCCCACTCCTTACTCTAAATAAAAACAAACATAAGCCCCAAACTGCTGACACGGTACAGCTGAAGTGCATTTTTCTATTGAGAGAATTATGATTTTTAGAGTTGAAAAGAACAATTCTTCCAAGTGTGTTCGCAGGCATTTTAAATTGTAAAGGACAAATGTTCCAAAGTGGCAGCATCTCCTCCTTTCAAGTTATTTCTGAAGCTTGATAAGTGTGGTAGGAAAAGCTTATCATGCCCCTTTCCCAAATACACATTCCTAAGCGTGCAAAACTCAGGGGTAATATGAAGCAAACAATCAAACTCAGACTTTTGGCCTAATTCTTAAAACTGGATGTTTATTACTTATACTTCCACAAAAAGACCTAAGCAAAACTGTGAAACAGAATGTAGCACAGTGTTGGCCAAATATCTTATTATTGAATTTGGGAACTGTTATTAATTCTATTAGTCAAAACTCTGTGATCTTGGCAAGTTATTTATCCTTTCCAGAGTCTCGACACCACCCATCCATCCAACATGTATGTCCTGACTATCTACTAGGTGCCTGGACCTCACTGAACTGAAAAGGCAAATAATCTATTGTCTCAGCACTGGAGCAGCTTTTGATAAAACAAGTACACAAACAATTCTATGCAAGATAATGTCCCTTGGAAGTTACACGGTGCTCATAGGAGCTTGTGTATGTGTGTTAGTCGCTCAGTTGTGTCTCACTCTTTGTGATCCTGCGGACTGTAGCCTGCCAGGCTCCTCTGTCCATGGACTTCTCCAGGCAAGAACACTGGAATGGGTTGCCATTCCTTTCTCCAGGGGGCTCTTCCTGACCCAGGGGTTGAACTTGGGTCTCCAACACTGCAGGCAGATTCTTTACCATTTGAGCCACCAGGGAAGTAGAGGGAAAAAAAATTTACTTTCAGTGGAGCAATCAGTTAAGGCTTTATTGAGAAAAGCATTTAAATTATCACTTGAGAAAGAATCAAGATTTATAAATATAGAAATGGATTGGGACATTCCTGGCCTCTGGGACTTTTAGAGCAAAGATGGGCATCAGGGAGTCAGAGGGGCATGAAAGACATTTATTAGGGAAGAGTGATGGATGCACTAGGTGGCGCAGGGTCTGAGGGATGGGGAGGTGGCTGTCAGGAGCAGATCACCAGCCAAGGGAGAGGGACGGACTCAATCCGGAGCGTGCAAGACAAGCCTGAAGAGCTCTGAGCTAGCGTGACTTGGTCTGACAGCTCTCTGCAGGGTGGCCCAGTCCAGGGAGCTCCCGGACGAGGGACACGCAGCTAGGAAGAGGTTTTAGTGGTGCAGGCCATGTAGATTAATCTTGATCTTGATTTAGGAAGCTGGCGGTGAGGGAAGGATGGAGCGGTAGACAGAGCTGATGACTGGTAAAATGGGACTGGGGAGTATAGTTCATTTTTAACATTCTAGTTGACACATTCCAGTATTTTACAGTTAAGCATAAGTGAGCGAAATTGTTAACCTGAATGCCAGCAAAAATAGCTTTGGGTGAAATTCAATCCCATTTCCATATTTGAAATCTCAACCTCGATTGCTCTTATGAAAAAACTGGTTCTATGGAAAAAGTGTCTAAGAATGCTAGATGTAAAAAACAACAAAAGCCAATTGGGTATTCCTACTCAAGTGTTTCAGCATTTGGTCTGATCTGACCCTTCATAAGGGATGATTTCAGAGGATGCATAGGCAGCCCTCTTTCTGTTTTGACAGGAATCAGAGAAACGTGGTTCTTTATGAATCTCAGTAATCTAACATCCAAAAGACCTTCATAATCCTTGAGGAACAAGACAGAAAAATGTGGGCTGGCTATCAGGACAGCTAATGGCATTGGTCAAGGAGTCCATGTCTACCTAGAAGATGACCTCAGGGATATAACACAGGGCCTGAGATCTTTAACAACCTTGCCCACATCTTAGATGAAGATAGGGAAAATTTGCTTGATAAAATGTTCAGATGAAGTGAACTTTGGGAGGGATAGAAGTGCTGAAGGTGACAAGCTCAGACACAAAAATATCTTGATGGGTTAGAGTAACTAATAGGCCAGAACTGAGATGATAAAAATTAGTGAAGGAGAAAATATTGCACAGTGCGGGATGGGGAATATGGTTTAGCAGCAGCATGCGTGAAAAAGACTTGAGGGGCTGGTGTGTGCTGAAGGTAATTTCAATTTGAGTCAACTGTTTGATATGCCTGCTTAAAAGCCAGTGTGACCTAATGAGGTATTTACTGAAAAATAGCATTAGATCTGGTAGCGCTTTAGCTGAGGTTCCAAGAATATTTAGAAATGTGGGTGCTTTTGATATAAGTATGTTGGGTAATGTTGTTTCACAAACTTAGCTTGACTTAACCAAGGAGAGAGGTTTTGCTGGTTACTGTGGAGGTCCTCCCTTAGTGAGGCTGAGCTAAGGAGGTTAACAGACCACAATTAAGGGGCTGCTAAACCCAAGGAGGCTGCTGTTACCCATTCTGAGCTAGTCTGAACTTGGAGTATTTAAATTGCAATGATAATGAAATACTCGGTACCACAAGAGACCAAGTTAAAAGGACAATATTGTCCCAGTATTCCTTCTTAAATACATTGCTAAGGAAGGTTAAGATACTACCCGCACTGTCTGTCTGAAGGTGGGACTCTTCAACCTCCTGAATAGTCCTGGGTCCCAAGGGGAGTGTGCTTTCTTGGTGGTTGGAGAGGATGCTGAGGGCAAGCGGGTGGAGTGCTCATGACTTACAGCCAACTTCTGCAAGCACAATAGGGTACTGTTCCCATGGGGAGGAGATTTTCTGACACCTCTTACTACCTTCCCTCAGTGTATAAACTGTGGACTTGGACTTCCAAACCAACACTTACTTTATGTCACCAAACGAAGGGCAAGTTTTCCCCTGTTCTCCATTGCTGTTGTTTAGTCCCTCAGTCGTGTCTGACTCTTTCACAACCTTGTGGACTGTAGCCCACCAAACTCCTCTGTCCATGGGGGTTCTCCAGGCAAGAATACTGGATTGGGTTGCCATTTCCTTCTCCCTTAGAAACACAGAAATCATGCTGGCTAATTTCTAAACAAAGTTGGATTTTTTTTTTTTTTAAACAGGAAATTTGCTCCTGTGTGTTATTCTCCTTCTTTATGGAGTGTGGCCTTCAGAAAAGGACCACATGGGCCTTGATTTTAAGCACGCACTCTTGCACTAAGCACATGCCTGGAACAATATGCAAGAGCCATGTCTCTTATTACAATGGCCTCCCTTGAGAGAGAGAGAGAGAGAGAGAAATCATTACATACTGTGGTCAGTGGGTTTTGATCTCCATGTAAGGTGTTTTCTTGAGGGGCTTCCTTAAAAATTATCCAATAAAATATTCCTTAAAAACACATGTACACATATACCCATGTATATCTGTGTGTGAAATCTGAAAATCTCTCAAGCCACTACATAGAATCCAGAACTTGTCCATAAAATGGTAACTAAGATACTGGATGGATGGGGAATTATATGGGGAAAAACTGATAAAAAAATGAAAATTGCTTTGCTTAGAGAAGAAGACATTTTAAGCAGTCTTTAAAAACCTAATGGGTGGTTATAAGAAGGGATATTTTCTTATGACTCATTTTAATAATGAGAACTTCCCAAAGTTGGTAGAAGGTATCTTGACACTAGAGATTTCTAGAAGAATTTGGATAAAGATATTGGTTGAACTAGACGAACTTTAAGTCTCCTTCAAGCATAGCAGCTCTATGGTTTTATGATACTTTATCCCCTTGAAATATCCCAGGGTTGAAGCTAAGAAAGTAATCAGAAGATGAATGCCTTAGGGGCCAGGCTTCTGAGAAGTTGGATTAACCTAGAAGCTTAAGGAAGGAATCTGTGTTCTGAGACAAAGAGGACAATGCCAGTGAAGAGTTCTTTAATACTCTTTCCGGGAAATGGATATAACCACGTATAAAGCAAATCATCAGAATCAGAAGGACAAAGTTATAAACACAGTGAGAGATTTTTAACAATACGTCTCTTAGTGATTGATTAAGTAGATAAAAATTTTGAACTATACAATTAAGAGGCATAATCTAATGGGTATATTTAGAACTCTATTTCCCCCAGTCCCATCAGAAAGTATGCATTTTTAAAAAACATTTCATAGAATTTTTCAAAGAAATTGATCACATACTAGACTATGAACCAAGTCTCAAAAAATTTTTATGAAACTAGTATCATACTAACAATATTCTCTGACAACAAGAAAATTTTTTAAGTTAGATGTCAAAATAAGATGATTACTAAAAAGTCTCATTTGTTTGAGGATTTAAAATGATACTGCTAATAAGTCATGAATCAAAGAATAAACGACTATGGTAATTATAAGATTTTTAGAACTGATGATGATGAAAATATTCCATAATAAAACTTGTCAGATTCTAAAGTTGTATTTAGAGGAAAATACTTAAATCTCATCCTAAAAAAGAAAAAAGATAATTAATGAGTATCTAGCTCCAGAAGTAAGAAAGTCAGTAAGAGTAAATCCCAGGAAACTGGATAAAGGGAATAACAAAGGATAAAATTAATAAAATCAGAAAACATAGATACATTAGGAAGGATTAACAAAGGAAAAGATGTTTCTTTGAAAAATTAATAAAATAGATCACCATGAAATGAAATAGAAATGAAAGGAGAATGTAACTACAGGTTCAGCAGAGATTAAAAATAACAACATTCTACGAACAATTGCATGTCATTAAGTTTAAGAAATAAAAAATTTCAGAGAAATTCTTTGACTCATCATTTAAAAATCTATGCATCCCTCTGCCAAAGAAAACAAAGCCAAGAAACACTAGGTTCAGATGATTTTACAGAAAAAAAGAGGCAGGTTTCAAAGAGAAAACAGAAAAGCACCAGTATGCCCTTTGCATCTAAAACAGACAAGGACAGTAGGAAAAAGGGAAAATTATAGGCCAATCTCAGGTATAAATACAAACAAAACAAGCCTAAAAAAAGTTTAGCAAACTCAACCCAACAGTCTATAAAATATATCATGGCTATTGGATTTTTACCAATAATGCAAGGATGGTTTAACTTTAGAAAACTGACAACAGTGATTTCCCTGTTCTCAGATGAAAAGAGAAAACCCTGATAATCTTGTCAATAGACACAGAAAAAGCACTGAATAAAATCCAACAATTACTTGTGACTTAAAAAAAAACAGCAACTGTTAGCAAACCAGGATCAAAAGGGAACTTTCTTAACCTAATAAGAATTAACCAGTTCCAAAGAGTAAGCATCATACGCAATGGTGAAATGTTAGCAGCCTGCTCTTTAAATCTGGAACAAGCTAAGGATATATTCTTTTTAACATTGTGCTACAGGTTCCAACCAGAGTAGTAAGGGAAAAAAAAAAAAAAAAGATAAAGATTGCAAAGGAAAAATTTTAAATTATTTATGGATGTGACTGGTTACACAGAAAGTCTAAGAGAAGTACAGGTCAATTATTAGAATTGATAAAAGGCTTTAGCACATTGCCAGGTATTTGTCCAATATGAAAAATGCTGTTCCTACGCACCAGCAACATACAAAGCAATGTTTCAAAAACAGAACACAGCTTATTTTTTCTTGACCTTCACCTCCTCCTCCAGCACTGGATGATTAAAAATAATTAAGAAAAATAAGTAACCTAATTATTCTGCAGAACTCTAAGAGGCAGGGGATATGAGATCATGGAAGATATATAGGATTCTTCTCTATTCTAGGGCTCCCATAGAAAAATACCACTGGAAAAAAGTGAGGCATTATAAGACGCGGTTACCTTGAACATATTACTGGAAAAGCAACACAAGCAGGAAGTTTCAGATCTCTGTAAATCGAACTCTGTCTCAGAGGAAAAATAAAGCTGGCAACTTCTCTTCTATGCAGCTTATAATAAAGTCAGCAGGAACCAGCCCTCCAAACGGTGTCCCATATCAGGAAGAAGATCAGTGTCTTAAACACTGGTCAAGAGGTAGGTACAGAGAGGGGGTTAAAGCTCTTAAATGCTTGGCTCTTCAAGTATGTGAAGATAACATTGAGGGTTACTTAAAAATTTTGCTGTTGCTGTAATTTCACTACAATCAAGCATGGGAGGACATTTAAATTCTAAGAACTACCTGATCCAACTGGGATCCCTAAACTCTTACTCTGTATTCAGGTATGTCTATGAGCATGGGTCTTGGTTAGCTCATGTTTTTACAGTCTTAGAGAAGTATGCTACAGCACATGTAATTCTTGGGTTGATTAACTATTTTTGATGAAGTGACACTAAAAGTAAGAGAAAACTTCATAAGGAACATTCTATATTCATTTGCATTTGTCTGTTCAATTCACTTAATGAAAACAGGTTATCTGAAAATATCACATTATGATGCTGTTTTAAAAAATATATAACAACCTAGTTTGCTGGAAACAACCAAAATGAGCAAAAATAGGAGAATGGTTTCCTATTTGATTGATCAAATAAATTATGGTACATTCCTACAATGGAATAGGATACATCACTGGAATCATATTGAAAAATACTGAACTAGAAAAGTGTTCATGGTCTACTGTCAAGTTAAAAAATAAGATAATTGTTTTTTAAAATAAATTATTTTTAATAATTTCCAAATTTGTATCAAGAAGGGACATTGAACAACATATGAACAACGTGCATAACTGTCTCTGTGTGATGGAATAAAAGGTGACTTTTGTCTTTGTAATTTATTTCCTAAGTCCTCTATATCAGGGCTATGTATGAATGGATATTATTTTTTAAAATTTCATCATAATGAAGCTCCATAGACTTCATAAAGGTCTAATACACAAACTAAGTCCAGTTCCATGGCAGCTAAAATAGCCACGAAGAAGAGTGCCCTACTGACAGCTCTACTGGAGACGACTCCTGTTCTACCACTGGAGAGGTAGTATTTGGCCCAGGAGACTCTGGGAGGTTTGATGACCATCCCAAGGAGGCATTTCCTTCCCTTGGCTTACTCTCGCACCATCAGCAGGGGACAGTGTAGAACCCAGCCCAGCATCTGGGGCAGCAGGACACTCCTGAGAATTCTGGGCACGAAGAAAATTCCACTTACTGCCTCTCTGTCACTCCCTTGCTCAGCAACTTTCCCAGCCTGGCTTCCAAGCCTTCCACACCAGGGGCCCTGCCCCTCTTCCAGCATCTCCCACTGGCCCAACATGAGCTCCACCCGTGATGGTACACATCTCCACATAACTGCCCGTGCAGTTTCTGCATCTCCAAGAGCCAGGCCTTGGCCCATCTGCCCCCTTCAAGGAGCCTTCCGCAGCTCCTTAGGCTACACTGGTCTCCAAGTCTCTCCCTTCTGTGGCTTGTCCCCAGCATCCAGCAGGTGGGGTATTCACCTTGTTTCACTATTTCCTGTGCATGGCAGGCTCTCTTAAGGGATAGGGTCAAATCCTGTATTTCTTTGATTCTCTCAATTCTTCCATCACCTTCTCCTAGTTCCTACTAGAGGGCTGCAATACGGTAGGTTCTTAAAACCAGGAGACAGGCTTTTAAGGTGAAGTGGCTTCCCTAGCCCTTTTTCTGACAACAGCTGATGAGCAATGTCTTTCTTCCAGTTTGTTTCCTGGCCTCCTTCGCTCTTTCCCTCCTTCTTGCTTGTCTCATTCTACATTTTCCTTGCTCACTCTTCACAGTCTATATCTCTATGGTTTCCTTTAGCATCTTCAGCTATCATTTAGCTGCACTAAGGGTGGCGGTTCAGAATGCAGGTGATCCCATTCTCTTGCCCTGGCAGCCAGGTATCCCAAGTCTGCTGTATCCTCCATGTCCCATCCCACTGAGGACTGCTAACCTCACTCCCTCCTTCATAGCTCTTCTTGCTCTTCAGGACTTTTGTGGGTTGCATCATCCATTCATTCATTTATTCACTTACACACCCAACACCTAGTTACTCAATGCCCTCCATGTGCTGGGCACTGTCACTTAAACTCATAGTTGTAGGTCTTCTTTCCTCAACCCAACTGGAAATCCCCTGATGGCAAGGGCGGTCTGCTACAGTTATTTAAAGGTCACCAGAGAATTTAGTGGTGCGTTCATAAAGTGCTTGAAAAATATGTAACTGATTGACTGAAGCTAGAAAGAGAAAACAAAGCAAAAGATTTCAATTTTCATTCTACTCCCCTCCCCTTTGTGTATGACTAGCAAGATAGCATACAGACAAAGACCCACAAGATAGCATAGAGACCCACAGCAGCGGGGTGAGCATAGCCATCATTTCAATCTGAGTTTCTGTCCAGGCCAAATGAAATGGTGATGTATGTGAAAGTACTCTAAGCTGCAGAATATTTTACAAATATGAAGCATAGGCATCACCATCATGATCATGCATTATCCATACCTCGGTGTGGAAAGTTTGATTTCAAACAATAAGCAACCAAGTCACCCCATCATGCACGCGCCTACAACCACAGCAAAACACACAGCTTGGAAAAAAAGAGCTGACAGGCTGACAAAGCCCAAATGGAAAATAAAAATGAGCAAGAACAGCCACACACCAAAGAGAGCAAGCCTGTACTGCTTGGAGGAAGAAATCCTCTAATTGCCTCCACACTCCTGCTCGCTTCCATCTGCTTGCATTTAAGGAAGCCCAACTCCTGGGCCCCTCGCAGCTTCGGGGAAGAAAGGAAATGCGTCCCAAGTGCTTGGATGGCTGTAGCAGGCAGGAACCAGCAAGGACGGGAGGTCCACAAGCAAGTTTAGACTGCAAATTGGGCAACAGATTTAATGTCTGTTATGCACAACTGAGCAAACTCTGGTTCCCGGTTTAAGACCACATGAAATAACACTGGCAATCATTCTCAGGAGGAAGGCTGTAGTGCAGGCAGGAACACTGCAGCAGTCTCCCCGTCCCTAGCCTAGGAGCCCCTGTTCCACTCCCCACCCCTTGTGAAGGAGTTGCAAGGGATCCAGGCTGCAATTAGGCTTTCTGTGGGGAAGTGACCGGAAGTCAAGTATCCACCTCCTTGGTGTGGTATAACTAACACCCCGTGGGGGTCACCCTTGGCAAAGCTCCCAAGCTGTAATCTTTGTTTTCAGAAACGCCAACCTTTGATTCTAGACTCACTTTGATCATTTCTCCGCTGCCCTCCCTACATGATCCCACAGCCTCCAGTCTGCTGCCAGCCTTTACCCTTTCTGGGCTGCATGCTCAGAACCATCCTATGCCCCACAGTGTGATGGAGCACCCCAAGGGGCAGTTAGATAGTACACACACATGCAGCATCCTGGAGAACAGGCAGTCCATTTTTAGATGATGAAAGCACGGACGGGAAGAGACACAATGTATTTACACCAGCAGTGAGCAGCAGGGATGTGAGCTCTCATCTCATATTCACAATATATCATACAGATGAGAGCAAAGGGAAACCAGTGCTCAGTGGGCCCAAGACCACGCTGGGTGACTTCACATACACGTGTGCTCTCAGTCACTAAGTTGTGTCCGACTCTTTTGAGACCTCATGGACTGCAGCCTGCCAGTCTCCACTGTCCATGGAATTCTCCAGGCAACAATACTGGAGTGGGTTACCATTTCCTTCTCCAGGGGATTTTCCTGACCCAGGGATCAAACCCGCATCTCCTGTATCTCCTACAGTGGCAGGCAGATTCTTTATCACCTACAGGAGATTATCAGGCAGATTCTTTAACACTGAGCCACCTGGGAAGCCTTTTCACATACCTGAGTTCAAACATATTTGAGTTCAAACCTTACAATAGTCCTATGAGCTGAGCTCAGAAGAGTTAAGCAACTTTCTCCAAGTCTCACAGCAGGTAATGGTGGAAGCCAGGATTCATATCCAGGTCTAATTACAAACCTTGCTCTTCCTTGTAGCCTGTACTGTCTGGACACCTCAGGATGAAGGACACTGATGGAGTACTTAACACAAGAGATAGTTATCTCTTGAGGGCTTTTGATTCTACTCAGAGTATAATCAAAAAAGAATGGTATGATGGTATGAACATCAGTGAGTCATACGGACCCCAAGATTCAACTGGAATTTTGGAAATCAGTGAGTTCGGTTGACTTGGTTCCCTGATATGATCACAGTTTTGCAGTGTGTGAGGATTCTGGGTATGCAGCTTTTGTATAGCTAAGCAGCTCCTTCATCCACAGCAGGCTAAAGGTAGAAGGGCAGAGCTCTCCCTGGGCTTGGAGCACTTGGCTTTGAGTGCTAAGGGGCAGGCTGGGTAATGCAAATGGCAGCCAAGCCTTGGCTGCTGGGACACACAGTGCCCCCTGGAGGAATGGGAGAGGGCTGTTGGCTGTACTCCCAGGGTCTCTGTACCTTCAGCAGTTCCCAGCCAGCTTCCCAGTCAAAGCAGGGCCTGTACCACACGATGGAGTGGTGTAGGTACCTGTGTTTGTGAGGTAGTGTAAAAAAGTTATGTCCTGCACTAAGGAAGCGCCTCAACATGCAGGATGTGTTACTAAGCAAAATGTCACTCTGGGTAAATGACTGAGTCCCACCTAAGTGACCAGAACTGGAGAACTGTCTATCATGTCCCTCTCCCAGTTAAGGCATCTAGTTTTCTGAGTTCTCTAAGACCTCACCAGGGAATGCTGATAAGGTCATTTCCAGGTAATTTCTATCACTGGCTTGCTATTTTTAAGATTAAAATTCAAGGAAGTTTCCAATCTGTGTCTTTTGAACAGATATCCATAGAATGGGTATCTGAAACTAGCTTGTTTATGTCCTGCTTGATGAGAAAGACAAAGTCTGCTTCTGCTGAAATTCGCCCCCCACCAATATTTTACTGGGAAAAACTTCAAACACAAAGTTTAAATGATTTTACACTAAATGCCCAAACACCATCTAGCTTCTGATATTAACATTAAATGGTATTTGCTTTATTATACAGTTGTACATCTGTCCATATGTGAAACCTGGATCTACTTTTTTTTAATGGTCCTTATTCTCCTAAGGTGTAGCTTAGGGGGAAAAGCAAACTTCTCAGATGCCTCTGGGAGTGAACCCTACTTGAGCACTTACTAGTGGAGGGCCTGGCAGGTGTGTGATTGCTGAGAGCTTCAGTTTCCAAGGTTATAAAATGCGGGTAACAATGCCTGGGACTGCTGTGAGGAGTAAATGCAGAAAAGTGGGGGAAACACTTGCAAGGACATATAACCAACTTTTAGTTCCCAGATCACACTTTTTTTCTTATCTAGGAAATAAAATTGAATTAGTCAGAAAGTAATAATAATCCAGGCACAGAAGAACAAGAATAGAAGAATGTGGATAATCACTGAAGCTGGGTGATATGGGTATTCATTCTGTGACACTGTCTTTCTATAAATTGGAAGCTTTCCATCATAAAACAATAAAAAACAAACTAGTTCCTGAGTTTTGTCAAGAATTAAAAAAAGAATCCTATATTTGAAAAAAATTAGTAAGAAATCTCTGAGGAAGTAATAAAGAAAGAAGCGACGACTCCGGGGTTTCCAGGGTAGGGTTAGGGAGGCCCCGTCCTCTCATTCTCACACTCACACTCTCATGGGGTGGGGGTGGGGAGGAGGAAGGATGGACTTGGCACTTTGTACACGCTCCCCAGGTGACTGGCTCACTACTGGGTGAGAACCTTTGTATCAGAAGAAACGTGTGAAACCACACTTTCCAGCATATTAACTGCAAGAATAAATACTTTGCATAATGCAAAGCTTGTGCCTCCAGCTAATTTACAAGCAGATGACAGCACGTGGAAAGCCTGATTTAGCAGAGTGAAAACGGTTTGTAACCAAATCACCTCCCTCTGTAAGTCAGGGGTGGGTTAATGAAGGACCCAATTAGACTGCATTCTCTCACATCGCTTATCAACTGTCTAAACTTGTAGAGCTAAGAGGTGCCTCAGTGGTTTTCAGACCTGAGAAATGTGGAGGGAAAAATAGCCCGTGAACAATGTTTAACAGAGAAGTGAAAGGCAAAGCTTCGCTTCTTTCCTTTAAGACAAAAGAGTCACCCTTCTGCTTCGGTCCCTTAATTCCTTCCCTTTCCTGCTGGGGCTTATTCTCTCTTGTTCTCCCTGGCTGGCTACGGGCAGCCAGGAGGGGGCTGTGATGGGACGGCTGCGTGAGGCAGTGCAGGTCTCCAGGGCCCTCGGTGGGGGCGGAAGCGGGCTCTTTGTGGGTGAGATGGCGGGGGAGCAGCTGTACTGGGCTGGCCAAGGCTAGAGACCCAGGGGAACAACACAGTGGCTGCCTCTTTGTGGTACTCCACAATGAGGGCAGAGAAGAAGACGCCAGTAGCAGGGGGAAATTACGCACACCCACACCGCCCCCCTTGCCCCCCACACTCCCTCAGAGGATCCAGCTGGACTTTTATACCCATATGTAACTAACTGAATCCTGGCCCTCAAAATTCGCATGTTGAAGTCTTAATCTCCAACATGTCTGTACTTGGAGATCAAGCTTATACAGAAGTTGTTGCTGTCCAGTTGTGTCCGACTCTTTGGGACTCCATGGACCGCAGCACGCCAGGCTTCCTTGCCCTTCAAGTCTCCCGGAGTTTGCTCAAACTCATGTCCATTGAGTCGATGGTGCTATGCAACGATCTCATGCACTGTCTCCCCTTTCTCTTCCTGGCTTCAATCTTTCCCAGCTTCAGGGTCTTTTCATTAAGGTTAAACGAGGTCATAAAGGTAGGGCCCTAGTCCAGTGGAACTGGTGTCCTTATAAGAGGAAGACACATGAAGGATGTGTGTGCACAGAGAAGATGGCCCTCTGCAGGCCTTGTGAGAAAGAAGAGAAGGCTCACCAGGGGAAAAAGCTCTGAGCACCTGAGAAAGACAAGGCTGGACAAGGAGGCGAATTTTCCAGTGTGAGGGACTAGGAGGAAGTGGCACTTAAGATGAGCCTTGCATAGATGCAAAACTATTATTACATTTAGAATGGGTACACTACAAGGTTCCACTGTATAGCACAAGGAACTATACTCAGTCTCCTGGGATAAATCATAATGGAAAGGAATATTAAAAAAAGAATATATATGTGTGTGTATAACGGAGCTACTCTGCTGTACAGCAGAGATGGCACAACATTCAGTAAATCAACTATACTTCAATTTAAAAAAAAACAAAAAAAAAGATGAGCTTTGCAGCAGATTGGATTTAGATTTAAGAGGTGGGCAGAGGGCACTCCAAGACGACAGTGAGTGCCTGAGACCCACCGAGGGCACAGAGATGGTTTGGTTTTGCTATGAGATGAAGAGATGTGGTGGAAAGGTGAGACAGACAGATGGTAAAAGGCCATGAATGCCAGGCTACAGTGTCAAAGTCTTTATCAGACGGTGAGGCGAGCCTTGAAAAGTTTTTAAACAAGAAAATGATCAAACTGCATATTAACGAGGGGAAGTAAAGAGACCTGACGGAGAGTGAGCATGTTTAGCGCCAGGCATTGTGTTAGCGTCATGCTTCTTATCTGCTTTCATCTTTAACTGCCATTTCGGAAATGAGAAAGTGAGGTTCTCAGAGGTGGAGTGACTTGCCCAAGACTCTACAGCTGGTCAGCAGTGGAGCGAGTAGATTTAATCGATTACAAGCTGAGGCCATTTTAAACCCCATCCTGCCATTTTAAACCCCAGGCCCAGCTTCCGTGGCATGATCTATTTTCTTTCCAACCAGAATGGTTACTTAATGGAACAGGGCTGGAGTGCATACTGTTTTTAGGCTTGGGCAGCAGGCAGACTAACAGCAAAACATTCTGAAAACACACGGCACCTCTAGAAACACTGCTTTCCGAGCAAAGAAGNAGGCCCAGCTTCCGTGGCATGATCTATTTTCTTTCCAACCAGAATGGTTACTTAATGGAACAGGGCTGGAGTGCATACTGTTTTTAGGCTTGGGCAGCAGGCAGACTAACAGCAAAACATTCTGAAAACACACGGCACCTCTAGAAACACTGCTTTCCGAGCAAAGAAGTCTGTGAGCTGAATCTTCTCTTTCCATATGATACCAGGGGTAAAAGGTCAGGCCACAGATTTCCCTGTACGCTCTACAGCATCGAAGTAATCAGTGGTGGTAACTGGGACACAGGCTGCAAAAGGGACTTTCTAGGTGGCGCTAGTGGCAAAGAACCCACCCGCCAATGCAGGAGACATAAGCGATGCGGGTTCACTCCCTGGGTGGGGAAGATCCCCTGGGGAAGGGCATGGCAACCCACTCCAGTATTCTTGCCTGCAGAATCCCACGGACAGAGGAGCCTGGCCATAGGGTTGCAAAGGAATTGGACACGACTGAAGTGGCTTCACGCATGCATGTAAGCTGCAAAAATGTGCAGGGAGAACAGTGCTCTGGGTAAGTAGGCGCCTCAGCACTGGCTGTATTTTTTTCAATGCAGCATCAACAGCTACTCTCAAATACTTTCTGCCCCCCAAATCCTGAAAAAGTATTCAATATCTAGGAAAATACAATGCTGTTTTCTCTGTTTATGTTAATGACAGACTTAGTAAGGAATGCCATGATCAATCGGCTTTTTGGCCCAGTTGCTCTTCCAAAACCTCAGATACATTTACGAATGAGAGAGAGTAAAAATTAGGTTAGAAAGAAGAGTGAATGTTCCCAAAATACAAAAATCAAATCACGCCATGACATGTACCAGCAGGAACTACTCACATATTCTTAATGTGCTGTCCTTTAAGAGCAATTTTTTTTTAGTCTTTTAGAAATAATACTTGGAGAAGTAACTTGGGTGCTATTTTGAAAATTATATACTCGCATTATTACCCTCCCTAGGATACTATTGTGTCTTAACAGTTTGTCAGAGGAAAGGCTAAACTACTGGAAGCATTAATTCAACTCAGAACACCCACTGTGCCTACTATGTGTCAGCCATGTGACTTGGGCTGGGACAATACAGATCAGGATAAACAAACTGAATCACATCAAAGGCTGTTGAATCACCTTAAAAGACAAATGATGTCATAAAGACCTTGTTTTACTTTAGAACCAACATTTGAGAGCCATTCCTTTGCAAAACAGGCAGAATATTCTTTACTTCTCTACTCAAGCCTCAGGACTCATGTTCTCTGGCCCCTCTGTGAATCCTTCCCACACTGCCTACTGCCCTCCACCTTCAAGAAGGCAATGGGGTAGGGCTGAGAATGTGCATATATGTTTGTAGGGGTCTCCTCTCTTTTTGCTCTGCAGTCACACTCATTACCCTTTACTCTGTGTTGTAATTGTTGGACATTCAGTTCAGTTGCTCAGTCGTGTTCAATTCTTTGCGACCCCACGGACTGCAGCACGTCAGGATTCCCTGTCCATCACCAACTCCGGGAACTTGCTTAAACTCAAGTCCATCAAGTTGGTGATGCCAGATATTGGCTATTGATCTCATCCATAACACAAAACACTTTGGGACATGTGCTGTGTCTCTGTTTCCCCAGGGCAGAAACAACACTGGGCACTGATCTTTCAATGTTGACTGAGTGGATGAATGATTGTTTCCACTGTGAGCTTTATCTTCAGACCCCAGAGCACGTGACAGTCAAAATATTCTCCATGGTGGGTATCAAAAATTTCAATGTATGCATGTATTTTAGGATAGTAAGTTTGGCCACCTGATGCGAAGAGCCGACTCATTGGAAAAGGCCCTAATGTTGGGAAAGATTGAGGGCAGGAGGAGAAGGGGACGATAGAGGATGAGGTGGTTGGATGGCATCATCAGTTCAATGGACATGAACTTGAGCAAGCTCTGGGAGATAGTGAAGAACAGGGAGGCCTGGTGTGCTACAGTCCATCGGCTTGCAAAGAGTCGGACTGGACTGAGTGACTGAACAACAAAGTTCAACGAAGTACGCTTTTCACAGAGTAAATTTCTCCCTTAATTTTTACAACAAATGCAGCTGAGGAAGAGTAGACAGTCCTTGTATACTTGCCTGGGTCATGTCCTCAGGGGCTCTGACAGCAGGGCCTGGACATCAGGATTTTTAACAGCTTCTCAGGTGGTTCTGATAAAAACCCCAGGTCAAGAATCCCTTCCGTAGATGATGGTCTGCCACTGCAATCTACATTTCCTTTCTTTTTCTCATATCCAGGCCCATCCATCACTCTCAGTCTACTATTAATATTGAAGATGAAACAAACATTTCTACTCAGCACCATACTTGGAAGCAAAATCTAGGTACTCAGCTTCTTGGCTAGGGTCAACTATAATTTCTGGTTATTTAGCAGAAATGCAGCTACTAAATGACATTCTGAAATGAACATGAGCTATCCACTCAAAGACACTCAAAGACTTGCAAATTAGAGGGAAAAAGAGGACTGTGATTTGGGAGTCAAAGTGAGCATCACTACAGGAGAGTAGTCGAATGAGAAGAAACAGCGCTTGCAACTTATTGTTCTGATTCTAAATGCAACCTTACACCTAAAGTGTTTTAAATGACAGATTTCAGGGGGTCTGTGAATAAGAGAAATGGATACCAGGCCAAAGTCTAAAGAAGACAGCATGCAGGAGATCAGGGGAAATGCACTTATTTGGTTTTATGGGGCCATTCTTCAATTAGTAGACAAGGCCACAGGATAACATATTATTTTCTCTATTCTTAACTGAGAATTTTGGAAGATGTGGAGGGCTGGCTTCTAATTAAGAACAGGGGACAATCTTTTTCCTGGAAAAAAAAAAGGGAAAATATTAGTTGCTCCATTGTGTCCAGCTCTGAGCGACCCCATGGACTATAGCCTTCTAGGCTCCTCTGTCCATGGAATTCTCCAGGCAAGAAAAACTGGAGTGGATAGCCATTCCCTCCTCCAGTGGATCTTCCTGACCCAGGGATTGAACCTGGATCTCCTGCACTATGATTTAAATTTTCACAAATCAGGATTTCTCTTTGAGGGAAGTCCATCATAACAAACTCCAGGAGCCTGTCACCATTCTTCTGACCTTTCTATTTCTGGGAGGTATTACAGGCTAATACTTCAAGTAATGGGGTCAATGGCCAGAGACTTGACATTGAGTAGAAATGGAATCTGATTTTTACTAATGTTTTACCGCAAATAGTGCTCTTAGTGTCTTTGTAAATAATGCTCAAAATGGGACCGATATATCGGGGAAATAGTTGATTAGTTCAAAAAGAAAATAAGCCATCATGAATTAACACAGGTATCTCACTATAAACACAGATAAAAAATGTGTGATGCTTTTTTGGTCTGCTGAGGTCGTGGGGAGCCTACTAGGTGGCAAGTATTTTAAGACTCATTCATTGATTAGAATGAGTCTTTAAGAAAGGATGCATTGAAAAAAATCTTCCTGGCTTCGCAAATTCCACTGAGCTATTCCTAAGAGAAAGGAAATCACGGAAACTGCTGTGGAGAAATTTGGAAGAATGCTTCACACTATCATTTACAAGGCAGAGTGTGCTGGTCTCACCAGCCGCCAGGACTGGTGGAAAACTGCTGAGCTTGTGGTTATGGCCAAACCAAGCATCCTCTGTAATTAGAGTTAGCTGGGGAAAAAGTGACACAAAGGGGGCAGAAATATGGGGCCTCAGATTAGGGGGGAATAAAATGCTGCTGAAGTCTTTCTTAAGAGCCTGAAAGAATCTAGCTAGGTATGACCTTGGGCCACCACACTGGCTCCTGCCCTATCCTGGGAGCCACTAGCCATGCTGGATACTTGAAATACGGCTAAATCGAGATGTACTGTTTAAAGTGTAAAGTATACACTGAGATCTCAAAGACTTGCTACAAAAATTCCACTTATTTTGAACACTGATTACATGGCGATATGCTAATATTTTAGGTATCTATTAGGTTAAAGTACACTATCAAAATTAATTCCACCTGTTTCTTTTTACTTTCTTTCAACATGGCTACTAGAAAATTATACATGCTCCTTGTCTTCTATTTCTGTGTCTGAACACTGACTTGGACTTTCGTTTCTTCACCTGTTGAACATTATTGGTGGTGTTAAGCTGGGTTATGGACGGTTTGGATGGAAATAAACATTGCTGACAATAAGATGACACGTGGGGTGAAGCACGACTTGACTGAAATTTTTAGCTTTAGGAAACCTGAGTCACAATCACAAAAGACCCAGGCTAATTTGGTTTGACCTGGGCAGGACTCAACCTCTCTGTGCCTCAGGTTACTAATCTGGTAAAATGGGAGGGCAGGAATAAGCTCCTGCATGAGGAAGTAAGACCAGAGAAGGTCTTTCCTGCCATCATTCCCCATCGCTCCCAACTCAGGAGTCGTTCTGCTAGGAACAATCAGAATTAACCTAAGAGGTCTTTATCCTAGGCAGCACTACAGCAACTGAGGCCCATCCTGAGAAGTGCTGCTGTTTGTCTGTCAGTTCTGCTTTAGTTCTTCTCATAGGAGCAAGTTTGCAGGTTCTTCTGTGACTCCTTAACACAGTTAAATAAACAGGAGAATAGGGAGTACATGATGGGTGAAACAGACAGACTTCATTGCCCTGCAAAGACTCTGAGAACATTTTGGAAAAAAAAAGAAAATTCTACACATGATATTCAGAGGGAAGTGTATTTGCTTTCCTTCAAAGCTACGAATGAAACATCTATGAATGTGCTATTAACCTACTAGTTAAGAAATCCCATTTTTGTTCAGTGTGTCTGTGTTTATGTTTGAGGAGCTGTTGGGTTGCTGTGTGTGTACATGTATGTGGAAGGCGCTTGCTGTGTGTGTACACGTGGAGAGCTGATCCTCAGAAACTGAACAGCCTGATCTCCCCTGTCCTGGTCCAGGGAAGCCAGCCAGTGGTCCTGCCTATTGGGGGGGCACCTGTCCCTTCCCCAATCCCCACTCCATATCTGTTCTAGCTCTCTGAAACCATCTGTGTGAAAGTGTAGTTCAATAATGAACTGTGTGGATTCAGTGAAAAAGAAAATCCTATAAAATGAAGGTTTTATAATAATGTATCAATTAAAAAAAACTTTCCTGAAGACCGACTTTCCCTCTTCAAAAATCAAACACTCCCCCCAATCAAAAAAGCATCCCATCTCAAGAATAGTAATATCCATTTTTAAAAGGATGTTAAAAACAGAAAAACCATGAATTCCATTGCTAAGCAAAGCCAGGCTGAGTCAAGACAGTCTCAGCCAGCAGCCGTGCTGGTGGGGAAAACTGACGACTTGGCTGAAAAAGTATCAGAATATATAAATTAGTTGCCAATATTAAAAAGTTGGAATGGTTAACACACAGATGGAGATCTCTGGTGGTACTGAGCCACATCTGTCAGAAACCCCGTGGCACCTGGCCCTTTTACGGTGGCATGCGTTTCTCCTGCAACTCCCTCACTGACCTTCCCTGGTCATGGACCCACCAGTCAGGCAGGCATTCATCTAAGGCAAGAACTGCAGAGTGGGAGACACAGCCAGGGTTGGGGGTCGGAGCAAACACGACTGAGTGGGAAACTCTGACAAATCTGCTTGATCTTGGCTCCACTGCAGGAGCTGGGTGACCCTGAGCAAGTCACTTTGCTTGCTAGTCTGAGCTGTTGTGAGGGAAAAAAGTGAAAAGAGTTCTATAGGTAAGGAGTCCGTGTGGTCCTGGTGCGCTGTAACTGCTCTGCTCAAGTTACTCCCTATTCTGAAGGTGAGAAAGGAAAATGTTTAGCATCATCTATTATCACAGCAAAATCAAGCTGACTACCAAGGAAGTGGCTTTAAAAGTCATCACTGAAAAATACGAGGGCCCAGATCATTCACTATAAAGAACTGAGGAAGTGAAAGCAAAGGGTAAAAACTATCAGACACTATCCCACTGTGATAACTGATGCAAGCTAGGATTATTGATACTCAAATCTCTGGATGAAAGGTAGGTGGGGGACAGGATGCTGACAAAGGACCCAGGTACCAGCCCACGGATGCCTTACTGACTCTAAGTGCTTCTGGACGTTGGTGAGGTCTGGTTACCACCTGATCTGTGAGATCAGACTGAGCACTGTGGATGATGGACAGACAAGTCGACAGCATCTGCCTCCTGATGAGATGTAATCAAGGCTGGAATGGCGCCTATGAAGAATTCTTCCCAAAAGAGGCTTCACCTGCCTCTAATATCAAGCCTCTAGACTTAACAATGTTCAGGGAGTGAGGAGCAAGTTAAATAACCCTGTGAAGGGACAGACAAGTTCAGAAGGCAGGACATTCTATACCACAGCCAGCCGGGGACAACTGGACAAGTTTGAATATGGACTGAGTATTAGATAATATTATGGAATTATTGTTTTATTTCTTATTAGCTAATAGCATTGTGGTTATGTAGAAGAAAGTCCTTATATTTAGGAGATACATGGTGAACTATTCAGAGGCAAAGGGTCAAGATGTTTGCAACTATCAAATGGTTTTGCAAAATTTATACAACATACACTACATATAATATATATCATATATTACATGTTATATATAATTAATATCATATATTACATGTTATATATAATTATATATATTACATATATTGGGGTAAATATGGCAAATGTAGACTAACATGTGAATCTAAATAAAGGATATACAGGTATTTATCATTCTCCCAAACCAGTAGGTTTGAAAATTTAAAAAAAAAAAAATTGAGGTAGAATCTGGAAGAGAGAGAAGGAGGGGAAAGCCAGGAAAGAAGGAAAAAAAAGATCAGATACTATCACTTCCTCCCCTTTAAATAACCCCTTCAACGTCGATATTGAAGCCAGCTTCACTGTGTGCCTTTTCATTCGACATGGTTTTATTTTTACCACGTTAATCAACTTTCATGTGCGCTCATTCAAATTGATGTAGCCACTGTCCTGGCTTCTTTGTTGGCCAACATCAAAACCAAACTTTAAACAAAGCTCCAACAGGCTGTAGAAGTGCAGCAGGTAGGTAGGAAGCCTAAGCTATCATACCCAAAACTCCTAACACTGAAACCTAATCGCCCCTGTGGATGGCTTGTAAGCCAGTAAGACTAGATCAAAGGCTTTGGGTGGAGCATCCTCTTCGGTCTCTTCCGAAGAGAATACACACATACTCTCTCTCCACCTGCGCTGGGCATAGACAGAGGAACGCCAGGCACAGAGTGCTGCTCGGCTGGGCCGCTGAGGTCCCAGAGAGGCTGCTTCCCCTGCAGGATGCGGAGGTCTGGCGCTATAGCAGCAATGGCACAATCCAAGGAACCGCTACTCTGAGTTCAATTTCACTGCAGTGCGCGCTCCCAAAGAAGGGGGAATGAATTCTGTGATGCCTCCAACGTGGAGAGGGACATACTGACCTTGGATTGAGAGAGGGTGGGTATGAGCCCCACTCTGCTGTACAGCAGCCACTCAACCTCAGAGCAGTGCTTCTCAGCGGGGCTGCAGTGCGTGCTGCACTGGGGATGATTCTTCACTGGGCAGGCTGTCCCAGACACGGCAGGACACGTACCACCCCTGCCCCACCTCTGTCTCTCCTCATGCCAGAGTTACTTTCTCTTTGAGAGCAGGACAACAAACAGGTCCGTACTCCCAAACGCCCCCTGCCCGAGACTAAGGCTATAGTCTCTGAGCATCAGATTTTATCCGGGCATGGCACCTGCTCCACCACCTAAGAAGTGGTTTGGGAGGAGCAAATGCGTGGCAGCTTCTTATGAACCTAAGTGGGTTATACCGATGGTATCATCACGTGTGGGCAGCCTGCCAATTAGGGGCAGGGCTTGGGGGGTGGGTGGGTCCCATCACCTGGATCCTAGGTGGGATGTATGACACAATGTCAGCTCTCCAGTCATGTACTAGAATACTTGTCAGCTCCTTATACTGAAAATGTTTTCCCTCCATAAATGGGAAATTCTGATATACAAGTGTTTCTGGAGGTAACAACCACACAACAGTGTGAATTTTAGAGTAGATTCTAAGTACATGAGCTATTGGGGCAGACAAACAGGAGGGCAGCCTCAGTTCAGCTTCAGTGAGGCTGGTTTAGGACAGAGCCAAAACTGACCTAGAGACAGAAGAACACTTCTCTTAGAGAGTAAGGGATAACTGAGCGTGGGAATTACTTCAAAGATCAAGAGCACAAGGTTGATGCTTCTGCTCAACCTTGCACCTGGCTCTCATGCACACCAGAGCAGGGCCAGCATGCACAGGGCTGGCTTTCAACAGGTCATACCACTCTGTTCTTTAACGCTTCCAGAGATGCTCACAAAAGGGCATGAGAGGCTGGCCAGGGCTGCTGCACGCAATCTGTACGCCCTGATAAAGGCGAGAATGGAGCTGCGGTTCACATAGGTTAGTGTGTGGGAGCCATCTGAACAGCCAGGCAGGAAGACGGTGTCCCATCCTCCCCTCCCCACCGCCCAACACACACACACACACACACACACACACACACACACACTCACCTGAGACCCCA